>CM061136.1:76643876-77208835 GCA_030789695.1 Scilla litardierei
CAATCAGACGCTTAGATTTTCCATAATTAATTTTTAAGCCTAAAATTTAAATAGGTTATTTTCATTCAAAAATCAATAACTTGCTATTTTCACGTAAATCGTTATATGATAAAAATATATGTTAAAATACTCTTCAAGACGGTCATTTTGACAGCTTATTTGCGACTTTCCGATACAGATTGCATCCAGGAGAAATTATTGAATAATTACATACTTAATTAAAAATTAGTTTTTAAATTGATTTCAAGCTTTTAAAAATTATAAAAATTACTGTAAGCTTTAGAAAAATATTTCCTCCTACTGTAAAATTATTTTCATCATATCTAGCCTATAGAAAAATTTAGAAACGTTTTCTGACACCGTTTCAACCCGTTTTAAAAATCAAAACGACCCATTTAATTAGATAGAAAATAGGGTAGCATGTAACTAATGACTTCTTGTGTTTGCAGGTACCAATACTCGTGCACCAGCATCTTTAAAAGCTTTAGCTCCAACCTCGTCTTACCACGACAATCTCAAATAAGGTAAGTCACTCTAATTCTAACTTTGGAAATCTGGATAGTGTACTCGTATAAACTTAGGATCTCATATATATTCTCAGAACAGCTATTGACTTGAACAATTAACTAGAGACCTAATTAACTTGAGGACTAATCAATAGTGGAATGACCAAATAACTAATTTGAGATAGTGCACTTTTATGGTATTAAATATCGTAGTTGTTGGACTTCAGAGCATTGCTCAGGACTAAATTGAGATAGTGCACTTTTATGGAATTAGATAACATAGTTGTTGGACTTCAAAGCATTGCTCAGGACTGATATTCTCTGTTGAGGCTTCTGCCTTGACTTTTCAGTAAGTAAATACCATATATATGTATTTGGTGTACTCATTGTTGGATGTATTGTTGTACACATTGTTGGATGTACGAAATGATGGACCTATGAGGCCATACGGATACAGATACGGATATGGATACAGACATGGATACTGATATGGTTATAAATGTGAAATGTGATACAACACAGGTTATGGGGTAGTCTTGAGCTACGCAGTGGCGGGAGTGACTGGGTCCACCCTTATTTGGTAAGTTGTACCATTACCTTGTAGGGGATGGTAGGTAGATATTCCACGAGTTGCTCCGTGGGATGGGTGCACTTCTGGTTGCATATTGTACACTCGAGCTAAGGCTGTTGCACTAGCTTGATTGATACCAGGGCCCCTGAGGCCATATTTATACAAATACCAGTATGAACATTGGATTATGATAATACACGAGATACGGGGTAGTCTTGAGCTACGAAGTGTGCGGGAGTGACCGGGTCCACCCTTATTAGTTAAGCTGTACCATCACCCTGCAGGAATGGTAGGTAGATATTCCACGAGTTGCTCCGTGGGATGGGTGCACTTCTGGTTGCATATCGTAAACTCAAGCCAAGGCTGATGCACTAGTTTGATTGATGTTACACTAGTTGATTGATACCCTTGTTCTATCACGACTGCCAACTGGATACGACCATTCAATTGACTAAGTTGAAACTACTCGAACGTGATAGAACGGTTTAATAATAAGCGGTCTTAAATTACTACCTAATCAGTGTCTAGAAAGGAACGGGAAGGGGGTTGGTCAACCAAGGGACTTGTTCCTGCGGTCTTTGAAGTGACCTGTGCCTTCAAGCCCTGATTGCCTGGCTGATTTGGAAGTTAAGTTAGACTTCTTATTATTAGGCCTGCCTACACTATTAGATAGCCAAATGATGCTCATCTTTTCTTAAGTGTTGCTACAACCACCTGGATGTCTAACTATCGTCATCACATTGTCTGTTGGATAAAATATTGTTGTTACCATATGCCATGCCATAGTTATTGCTCTCGTACAGTCGCCTCTATGCATTACATGCACTACTTACCACACCTGAGCAGTTACCAGTACTTTTCTTATTACTCTTACGTACCTGTCTGCCCATACTTTACTTTTTGCACCTGCAAGACCATCTTTTGTTTACTATAGTCTGTTCCATACTTTTGCACTACTTTGTTTCTATTGCTAGAATTGTTATGACTTACCTATGGTTCCATCTCTGTGGCATCGCAAACGACGCACATATGGAGGTAGATGCTCTAGAGTTAATAGCGCCAGAGTTCGACACTGAGACCGAAGCTTTCAGAGTCATTTTCAGTTGTGTTTCTTTCCTTCATGTACACTTGTTGGAACATTTTGTAAAATACGAAGTGTAATAATTGGACACTATTTGGGTATTTTTGTACATCTCTGCATCGTGGCTATTTTGTTTTCACTGGTTAACTGCAGGACCTGCGCAGATACCAAAAAGTAACGGGCCCGGGAATCGGGTCGTTACACATTCATTCATGATTAAGCATATCAAGGCATATGTAAGAGTATTTACTTTACAGGGTGTAATTTGTTTTCCTATTTCTCTTTGTGGGATTAGGATACTCTCTGTGTGGGAGTTTCTCTCTTTGTGAGAGGTTGTCTCTTTGTGGGATTAGGGAATTCTCTTTGTGGGAATTAACTCTCTTTGTGGGAGTTCATGTGTCCTAGTGTAGGGCTAACCCTAATTCTCTGAGTGGGAGTTAGTGATTCTCTGTGTGGGAGTCTTGATCCTTGTGTAGGATTGGTTGGGTCCTTGTGTAGGGCATAAATCCTCTTTGTGGGGTATCTCCTTGTGAGATTTGTATTCACTTCTCTGTGTGGGAATATAGTGAATATTGGTGTGGCTGGATGTACCCAAGTTTGGGGAACCAGGGTAAAACTTTGTGTTTGCGTTTGGATTGATTGTGCCTTTTAATTCCTCTTGCATTTATAATTCCGCATTTGCAAGTTAAATTTTATTTGGACAATTTTATTGCCATTACACTATTCACCCACCTCTAGTGTGTGTTGTTAGTATTGCAAGGGTTAGACGATCCCTACAAAATGTACCTAAGAACGTGTGCAAGTATTATTACATGTGCACACCCCCTCTCCGGGGGGTTTAAAGTATATATTTTAATTTTTTTTTTGTAGTAGCTAGTTCTACTTGTTAGGTAGCCCCCCCACAAAATTTCAAGTTAAACAAACAACATTTGGGCATCGAAACATCCATCACAAAAACGTTGCGCAAAACTGTCCAAAATTTTGGAATTTTTTGCAACTTTTTTGTGATGGATGTTTCAATGCCCAAATGTTGTTTGTTTGACTTGAAATTTTGTGGAGGGCTACCAAACATGTAGAACTAGCTACTGCAAAAAATACTTTAAACCCCCCGGAGAGGGGGTGTGCACAGGTAAGTTACCCGCGCACATTCTCAGGCACATTTGCTCGTATATATGTGTGTGTGTGTGTATACATAGTGAATGTATAGATATTGGTATGTAGTTGTAAGTTTGATTTCATATATGTTCTACATGATATTTACGTAAAGATATTTGTATGTATACATAGATAAATTATATCAGTGTGTAATGTGAATGAAGCATATGCATACGCGTATATGTGTGTGTCTTTATTGTGTGGACTCATGTAAATAAACGTATTTATTATATAAGTACTTGCATAGATATATGTCATAGGTATATTTAGTGTACATACTTGTATTAAATGTCTTAATAGTTGTATGTATCTTTAATGGATGTAGTGACCTATGTATGTGAAATACATAGATAGATGTGTAATGGTGTATGGCCTATATGCGAAATTGGATATGTAAGTTACATGTGTGTGTGTGTATATATATTGTTAAATGTATCTGTCTTGGTGTTGTAAATATAGGTACATCTGTCAGTACTATTATATAAAAAGATATAATTTAATAAAGTGAACTGTATTGTATTGGAATGATATTATAATGATATATGTAACTGGTGTGAACTGGATGAAAATCTATTGCATTTGCCTACCTTAGTATAGTGATATGTACAATAATATATAATTAGGATTAGCATGTACAATTACAGAAGCCCCTAGAGGTAGATCTGTAGGTATATTGATATTGTGTGATATATATATATATACTAGTCATTACCCGTGCCCAGATGGCACGGTTTATTTAATTGCTGAGTCCCCCCCCACACAAATTTCAAGTTCCCCAAATTTCAAGTTTCCCACAAAATTTCAAGTTTCCCCCCCAAATTTAAGTTTTCCCCCAAAATTTAAGTCCCCCCAAAATTGTCATTGCCACCTAGGACAAACTTGCCACGTAGGACAAAGCTTTGTCCTAGTAAGATAAGATTCAAAATCTTCAAAGGACTGGAAAAAAATGGTCGGAAGGGGGAGAATAAAAAGTGTTGGTGGGTGTGTGGGGAGGGTTCAGGAGCAAAAACGCAAAACCCGGGGTTGTATGTGCAAAATTCCCCACCTCCTCTCTTATCCCTCAAAATCTCATCTCTTATATTTTCTCTTATCCAATTTCCAATTTCTCATGTCCAAATTCTCTTATCCAATTTCTCTTGATAACATCCCTCTTTTATATAATAGATATCCAAATTCTCGTATCCAAATTCTCATGTCCAAATTCTCTTATCCAAATTCTCTTGATAACATCCCTCTTTTATATAATAGATATCCAAATTCTCTTATCCAATTTCTCATGTCCAAATTCTCTTATCCAATTTCTCTTGATAACATCCCTCTTTTATATAATAGATAGATAGATAGATATATATATCTATTATACATTTGACAGTGTTTTTTGAATTCTAGGGCTGACTAGGACAAGCTAACTAGGACAAACAGGTTGGTAGAAAGACAGCTTGGATTTAATCTTGAGAAATGAATGGTTGAGATGAGATTTTGTGAAAAGTTGTGGAGGGAAAAATATTTCTAGGGAAATGAAAGTTTATGGGGAATGAAACTTTATGGGGAATGAAAGTTTCTGGGAAATGAAACTTTATGGGGAATGAAAGTTTCTTGGGAATAGCAAAGTGCACACAAAACTTGCACTTAATGCTACAGATCGAATGCTGCTGTATGTCGAATGATATCTCCCTCAACGCGGGTCACACCGTCTCTTCGACTCATGGGAGATGCGTGCCGAAGGCGCCCGCTAAATTTCTTTATGCTAATTTGTTGTTCCGTGTCGAATGCGTCCGCGCCGAATTTGTTGTTCCGCACTGAAGGCGTCCGTGCCGCTAAATATGTTTATAATAATTTGATGTTCCGCGCAATTTTGGCTGTGGAAATATTTTTTTGGGGAATAAAGATTTTGTGGGGGAAAATCGTAAATGAACCGTGCCCGCGGGCACGGGTTATGACTAGTATATATATATATATATATATATATATATATATATATATATATATATATATATATAGGAAAATTTTCAAATGAGAACATTTCGCACAGTGCGAAAATGTTTTTATTGTTATGAATAGGACCCATTGGGCCTATTGGGTATCCACCCACATGAGTACCCATTATGAATACTATATAAAGGAGGCTAGGGGTTTCCTAGCCTCAACTCTTCTCCAAATCTATTTCTCGTTCATAACACGTTATCAGCACGATCACGCTCGTAGGAGGAGACGGCGGCTCGCGGGGAAGGAGATCCATCAATCGCTCAGATTCAAGAAGATCGTAATCTTCTCAACGGGGAGCGAAAAGGGCATCCTTCACCAACCGTCGCCTAGATTCCTCGTCGAATCTAGAGGTAAAAATCAAAACTTTTTAGATCTAAACTTGCTTTTCTCATTAGATCTACATGTTTTAGGATCAAAAAGTTTATAAACACGGTAAAATTCAATTTTTTATTAGATCTGCATGCCTAAAAACAATAAAAATCTGTTTTTAGCGATCTAAATAGTTGAAAAATCCGTTTTTACCCCCGCCTTTGATCCAAAAATTCGCACGCCCGTAGGGCGGAGCGGCGGCGCGTCTCTAGCGCCGCCGGCGAAAATCGCACGCCGCGACCTCAGGCCGCGGCGGCAGTCCGCGGCCAGAGGACGCGGCTGCTGGCCGCGGCCAGAGGACGCGGCCTGAAGCCGCGGCCCTGTGCCGCGGCCCGTCGCCGCCACGGCGGCCGCGTCCTGCGCGGCTAGCCGTCGCGGCGACACGCCGCGGGCCCCCTAGGGTTTTTCGAAACCCTAACCCTAAACTGGCCAATTTTTCGGGGGAGGCCCAAATTAACCCTAATGGGTTGTTTGCATGGCCCAAAAGGCCAGAAAATTAGCCCATTTACATAAATAATTTTTCTTCTTTTATTTTTGCCCCTAAAAAGCCCAAAATAATTAAAAGAAAATTTAAAGGGTTTTAAAGCGGTAAACAAAACATTAAAATATGGATCAAAGGTAAAAGTTTTTCAAAATAAATTTTTGCACGTCACAATTTAGATTATTTAAATTAATCTTTACATGCATGTGATTGATTATCTGCGTGGTTGTATGTTTCCAATATATTATCTGCGTGGATGTACAAATTAGGCTATGTTTTTAGGGATCAGCCAGGTTTCCGACACCTTTTTTAATTTCCTGCAATTTTTCTTTTTTTGAGAGAAATTTGTAAGTGAGGATATAAATGTAAAAAGAAGACCGAAGGACACCAAAAAGGAGCTGAAGGCGTACGCACAATGAAGATAGGGGCTTCTCTCTGAAGTTCCCGAGTTGTATTTTATTCTTTCATGCTATTTTTGATGTAACTTCGGACTGTACTTCTTTTTATTTCGGTGTCGGCTGGCTGATCCCCATAGTCCTAAGTCATTTTAGTTTTCATTGCTTATGCATTAATTGCGTGGATGTTAATTATTTTAATACCATGTTAATGTTACATTGAAACTGTCAAAAAGCATGCTAAAATTACTTTGATATAGTTTAACGCCTATAGCTAGATTATATATCTGCGATAAGATTATTTAAGTGCCTGCAGCATATAAATAGCATGTGTACACATCATACTTGTTTCAATTCAGTTTAATTGCACATAATCTTTAGTTTACAAGCTTTACATTATATGTATGTGTAACGACCCGCTCTCGGGGGCCCGTTACTTATTCGGTTTATTCGCAGGTTCAGCAGTTTACCAGTGAAATCGGCATAGTCACAACGCAGAGATGTACCAACAACACTCAAACCAGCTTACAGACATTATTACAGTCCAAATTAAAGTACAACAACCAGCACTCTCTCACACCAATACATGAAAGGAAAAGTACGGAAAGGAAATACAGAATGGAAATACATCTCACAACACACAACAACACAGATAACTAAAACTCCGCGGCTTCTGGGTCGTACGCAGGCTCCTCGTACTCTGGGGCGATCTCCTCGATCAGGTCGTCGTCTATCGGTGCCACAAGTGGAACCGAAGGTAAGTCACAAAGATTATAAACAACGAAAAGGAGTACTGTACAAGTATGACAAGCAGAAGTAAAGTACGGTGTAGTGTCTATACAAGTGCAGAAAGTAAAGTGCATGACTGTAAAGAAGTAACTGTGCAAGCTCCACTAGAACTACGTGACTCAAGTCGGAGAGTACAATATGTGACCGTTCAGTTCGTCTCTTGCCTGGGTGCTACCCAGACGATTGCCGGAACCCAGGCAGCAGGATGGTTTGCCGAAACGCAGGCAGCTAGACAGGAGGCCGAAACACAGGCAGCTTGACATGTAGATCGAACTCTAGTCACTCCCGTACTCTCGCAACTATGATTTACCCCAAAACCCGGTGTTGTGTCAAGTACAAGTTCTTTACATGAACGTCGTTCCACGGGATGTTCCAAATCAAGTCTAACACAAGAAAGTGGCGTATGTTTCCGTGCTTCGAGCACGTAGTAGTGCGGTGCTACAAGTTCGTACGAGCACAGTGGCTAGATTTCTAAAGTTAGAACCTATCGTGACTTACCAAAATTAATACCGTTGTAGTAAGCCGGAAGAGGATCTAGTGCTTCCTCTGAGGCTAGTACACCAGAGTCCGTACCTGCAACACAAAATACTTAATTAGTAAAAACACGACCTTTTCTATTTAAACAATTAGGTTAGTTTGATTTTTAAACTCGTTAAAACGGTGTCGGAAAATATTTAAAAATTTTATATAAACCTAAAATAATTATTTAGATTTTACTGCAAGAGGGGAGAATTTTCAGGAGCTTCTGTAATTTTTTATAATTTTTTAAAAACTTAGAAATAGCTTAAAAATCCGAAAAACTTAAGGAACGTGTATCTTCCGTAATTTCTTACGGGAGCAATACAAATCGGAATTACATGAATGTGTAGTCAAAATGATCGTCTCGAAGTCTATTGTCACATATAATTTTATCAAATATTAGTGTATGTAAAATCAGCGAGTTACGATTTTTAGAACGAATTATACGTATTTAATCTTTAGGTTCGAAAAATCATTTTGGAAAAAGTAGACTTCTGGTCGAGGTAAGACCAGCGCCATTGGATCCGAAATGTCGTTTCTGATTTTCTGGGGCTATTCACTCATTTTTCTGGCCCCTGTATAATTAGTTATGTATTTTATACCATAAAACTCCATTAATAATCATTTAATAATATGAAAATTCGAGATTTCCCATTATTTACGGTTTTGCCACTGGGCAACCCACCGCTGCTTCGATGGCCTGGGGGGTTTTCTTCCGACGGTCGGCGAGCGGAGGCGGCGGGGTCGACGGCAGCGACGGCGAAGGCGGGGTCAGCGTCGTCGTCGTCCGGAGACGACGGCGGCGGCGGAGGGCGGCGTGTGCTGGGGCGAGGGGGGTCGGCGACGGCGGGGCGGTGCGTGGGTAGTCAGCGACGGCGGGGAAGGCCGAGCGACGGCGGAGGCGGCGTCAGGCGGGGCCGGAGGGCGGCGAGCGTCGGTCGACGGCGGCGGTTGACGGCCGGAGGGAGAGGGAGACAGTGAGAGCGTGAGAGAGAGTACGAAAGAGGGAGAGAGAGAGCGGCCTGTGAAATTTTTTTTTTAAAATTAGCTTAGGATTTCAATTAACTGGGGTTGTAGGATTAGGGGGTATTTATAGGGTTAATGGGTAATTAATGGGGTGGTTAGCTTAGTTGACTAAGCTAGACATTTTGAATACGGTAGGTTAGGGCTTTTGACTAACCTAGGAAATTTTTGGAAAGTGTCTAAACGTGTTTATCATGTGGGGTTAAAGTAAATGGTAATTAGTAATTAGGTAAAACCCTATTAGCAAAAGTAATTAGTAAAATACAAAAACAAAACTACGGTTTTGCCCCTACTAGCAAACGTGTCCGAAAAATTACGAAAACATATCCACAAGATCGTATCATCGCGAGGATGGCGAATACGAAGTCCGTTTCAGGTTTTGAGCTACGGGGATACTAGTTTTTGGCCAAAACGTTTAGAAAGCGGGTTTACGGGTTCTCTATTGAAATGTTATCAGAAAATTACGAAATTAATGTGGAGAGCCCTAAATGGTCATAGGAGGTTACTGCAGAAGTTTGAAAACGTTTTGAATATGTTTAAATAGAAAATAAATTCATCGAATCAAAACGGTAATTTTTGAAAGTGAATTTTAACAGGAATGTTTTGGGTATTTGAGGAAATCTAAAAATACTGAAATATAATATAATAAGTCTAGTATTTCAAAATATTTTTATAGAATTTTTTTGAAATCATTTAAAACTCCTGACAAACCATTACAAAATATATTAAATTTGTAATTAAATGTTTTGAAAAATTACGAGTCGTTACATCCTACCCTCCTTAATATAATTCCGTCCTCGGAATTTCTTAAATAACTTTGTTATGAAGAAGCTCAAGCAAATAAATGATAATAATGGTCTACTAAATCAGGTTGTAAATAATATAATGTGACATCATAGCATCAAGAAAGCAAGAGATGATGTTTATGAATACTTACTATTAATATCACCATCACTTCTGTAACTAATCTCGTAAATAGTAGGATTACCTGATTCGGTAAATAGGTACGGGTAGCGTTCTTGCATCTCGTCTTCTCGTTCCCAAGTAGATTCTCCAGGGGAGTCGTGACGCCACATTATCCTGACAAGGTTGATTACTCGATTCTTGAGGATCTTTTGCCGTCGGTCCAGGATTTTGACTGGTTGTTGTTCGTAAGATAGATCCGGACGAACAGCAATCTCGGAGTAATCCACAACATGACTAGGATCACTCACGTAGCGTCGAAGCTGTGAGACATGAAAAACTTCATGTACTCCTTCCAATGTAGGTGGCAAGGCAAGGCGATAGGCCACCTCGCCTACTCGCTCCAAGACATCAAATGGACCAATGTATCGAGGACTGAGCTTCCCTCTTCGTCCAAAACGAATCATCCCTCGATTCGGCGAGATCTTCAAAAATACATGATCGCTAGGCTGGAACTCTAAATGTCGGCGCTTTGCATCTGCCCAATGCTTGTATCGATCTTGAGCCAACTGTAGCTTCTCTCTGATGGTCCGGACTACTTCCACTGCTTCAACAATCAAGTCTGGACCAATGAGCTCTCGATCACCAACGTCATCCCAACTCAAGGGGGAACGACACTTCCTGCCATATAGCGCTGCAAAAGGCGCCATACCGATGCTGGCCTGATAACTGTTGTTGTATGCAAACTCCACTAGATGTAGATGATCCTCCCAATATCCCTTGAAGTCCAACATACACGCACGCAACATGTCCTCCAGGATCTGAATGGTGCGTTCTGATTGGCCATCAGTCTGAGGATGATAAGCTGTACTGAAGCTTAATCGGGTCCCCAGATACTCCTGCAAGCTCTTCCAAAAATGTGACGTGAATCGAGTGTCTCTGTCTGAAACAATGCTGACAGGGACACCATGCAACTTCACTATCTCCTCCATGTACTTCTTGGCAAGCACCTCAGTTGACTGGCCCACTCTGAAAGGAATGAAGTGTGCTGACTTGGTCAATCGATCAATGATCACCCAGACAGCATCATTGTGCTTCGTACTCTTGGGCAGTCCCGTCACGAAGTCCATCGTGATGTGTTGCCATTTCCACTCTGGGATGGGCAAAGGCTGCAACAATCCGGCAGACCGGTGATGTTCAGCCTTCACCTGTTGGCACACTATACACTTCGCCACACTGCGTGCGACGCTTCTCTTCATCCCATGCCACCAGTAATGTTGTCGCAAGTCTTGATACATCTTCGTTCCTCCGGGATGAATGGAATATGGAGAACTGTGAGCTTCCTCCAATAGAGCTTCTCTGACGTCTCCAGATGGTACGCAGATGCGGTTGCCGAATCTCAAAGATCCGTCCTCATGGATCTTGAATTCAGGCCTCTGACCTGCTAACACCATGTCTCTGATCTTCTGCAGCTTCGCGTCTCCGGCTTGGGCAACGAATACGTTACTCCAGGTAGTATGACATCCATCTCCATGGCTCGGATCTCGTGTCGAAGCCTCCATTGTGATGTGAGAGTCATCACTGCAGGGAGGCGACTTAAAGCATCCGGTACGACATTGACCTTCCCAGGATGGTACTGAAGGTCAATATCATAGTCTGCCATCAGCTCGATCCATCGGCGTTGGCGCATGTTGAGCTCCTTCTGGGTGAACAGGTATTTAAGACTCTTGTGATCAGAGAAGATCTTTACGTGTTCGCCCAGTAAAAAGTGCCTCCATATCTTTAGAGCAAAGATAACTGCCGCCAACTCAAGGTCATGAGTGGGGTAGTTCTTTTCATGGATCTTCAATTGCCTGGACGCATAAGCGACGACTCGGCCATGCTGATGCAGCACGCACCCGAGTCCTTTGCCAGAAGCATCACAAAATACTTCAAACCCTCCGGTTCTGTCTGGGATGACCAGAATCGGGGCAGAAGTCAGCCTCTTCTTCAACTCCTGGAATGCATCCTCGCAGGCCTTCGACCAGACGAACATCACGTCCTTTCTCGTCAATTTTGTCATGGCTCCTGCGATCTTCGAGAAGTCCTGGATGAATCGTCGGTAGTAACCAGCCAGTCCTAGGAAACTTCGAATCTCAGTTACAGTCTTCGGGGCTGGCCAGTTCTGAACATCAGCTACTTTCTCGGGGTCGACAGATATCCCTTCTCCAGATATGATGTGGCCCAGGAAAGCCACCTTGTCGAGCCAAAACTCACACTTACTGTACTTGGCATACATTTGGTGTTGTCTTAGCGTCTCCAAGACCTTTCTCAAGTGAACTCTATGCTCCTCGGCATCCTTCGAGTAGATGAGGATGTCGTCGATGTAGACGACTACGAACTTGTCCAGATGGTTGTAAAGAACCTGGTTCATGAGACTCATGAATACAGCAGGTGCATTAGTCACACCAAATGGCATCACCAGGAATTCGTAGTGTCCATATCTTGTCCGAAATGCGGTCTTGTGGACATCCTCCTTCTTCACCTTCACTTGATGATATCCGATCTTTAGGTCCAACTTCGAATACTCGCTCGATCCTCCAAGCTGGTCGAACAGGTCGTCGATGCGGGGCAGTGGGTACTTATTCTTCACCGTCATCTTTAGCTCGCGGTAGTCAACGCACATGTGCTGGGATCCGTCCTTCTTCTTCACGAGCAGCACAGGGGCACCCCATGCGGATACACTAGGTCGTATCCATCCTTTCTGTATAAGATCATCTAGTTGAGCTCGAATCTCTTCAAGCTCGGGTGGTGCCATGCGGTAGGGTCCCTTGGACATGGGTTGTGCACCTGGCATAAGATCAATGGTAAATTCAAGGCCGCGATCCGGAGGCAAACCTGAGAGGTCGTCCGGAAATACGTCTAAGAATTCTCGCACTATCTCAGGCTTCTCTTGCTCATCTTTTGCTGTAGTCGCCATCGCTTCTGAAAGTCTGGCTCGGTACTTCACGGGTCCTTCTGATCGACTTCTGCTGAGGAACTCGAACTTTGGATGGTTAGGTATCTCGAATTCTACCCTCCTTTGACGACAGTTAATGGTGGCGTGAAATGTTCCTAACCAGTCCATTCCAAGAACAGCATCGAAAGTTGGCAACTCTATCACCATGAAGTCGGCGTAGAGATCTCGTCCACAAATCACAACAGAGCATTGGAGGCATCTGCTGGTTACTGGTAGAGACCCACCACCGGTCTCGACCTTCCAACGGGAAGTCAGAGGTTCTACAGAGACGTCGTGTGTTTGGACGAATCGACTTGCCATGAAGCAATGTGTAGCTCCTGAGTCGAACAGTGTGAGGGCAGGCTTATCGGCTACTAATACGATACCTACGGTAATGATAGTCACATCTAAGCTCACGTTCCCTAAACAGTATAGTGTGTAGCTTAGTGAACGGAAATCACATACCTGTGATCACCTGGTCCGTAGCTTCAGCCTCTTCCACAGTCATGGTATAAGCTTGACGCCTTGGAGGTGGCGCCTGTGGGCGAGCTTGCTGGTATACCTATTGCTGGGGAGGGAGTGGATGACGTTGCTGAGCAGGTGGTGGTGGACGTGGTGTCACATTTCTGGCAGGGGCATGGGCCGGAGCAGAGTTAGAAGGCGGCGGCCTTTTCGGACAATCCCTTGCGATATGGTCTTTCGCCCCACAGATCAGGCAGAGGTTCAGTAAGGTTCGGCATTCTGAGCGGAGGTGCCCTGGTTTCCCGCAATGATGACATGTTTGGCGTGGTGGTGGTGGTGGACCCTGCCTCTTGAACTGTGTTTGTTGAATGGGCCGATACATCTGATTAGGCGGGGGTCGTCGGCTAGGTCCAGCAGCAGGGGTTGGAGGTGGTTGTCTTCTGTGAGGGGCAGCCAACTCACGCCTTTCCTCCCTCTCCATAAACTCGTGTTCACGAGCAGCATCTAGAAATTCGGTGTGGGTAGACAATGTACGTCCGACCAAATTCCTACGGATCTCTATGTTGAGACCCTGCTTGAAGCGTCTAGCCTGGGCTATTGGAGTGGCAACCAACTCAGGAGCAAAGCGGCTTAGCATGGTGAACTGGGCGTCGTATTGTTCCACCGTCATGGAACCTTGCTTCAACCCAACAAATTGCGCCTCAAGTTCCATCTGGGCCTCCGGAGAGAAATATTGGGTGCGGAAAAGTTCTGTGAATGTCTCCCATTCGATTGGTCGCTGGAGACGCTTTTCTGCAGAGCCCCACCAAACTCTGGCCCCATCCGTTAGTTGGGACCTGGCAGTATCCACCCAGGCATGCCTCCCGATCTGGGCGGCTCTCAAGTTCTCTTCAGTACTTTCTAGCCATTCATCGGCCTTCATCGGGCCATCTTCTCTGTTCCAGGTCTTCGGGTAGAGGGAGCGAAATTGTCGGATGCCTCCCGTAGGGTGATATTCGCCTTTGATAGCTTCGACCATTTCTCGCAATGCCAGATCCGAGATCTGATGCACTGTGGGAGTTGGCCCGTTGTCGGTCGGGTTGTTGGCTTCAGGCTGATAGGCTCCATTGGGGGTCTTTGAGGTGTTTCCGTCCATTTCTCGAGCGCGAAAGACCTGTTTATAATGTTTAGTAAGAACGTGTATATGTTTTCTGTTTAATATAGAAGGATTCCAAGAATGTCAAATGAAAAGGTCATCAAGTTTGAAGAGAGGCTGATAGTGAATAAAATAAGATCGATGACGTCACATAATCATGATTCACGTCCTTGCGGTCCAGCGGACACGGCCAGGGAAGTGACTAAGCTAGGATCACTTGTGCCCAGTCTAGCTAGGTTGATCCAATAGACTTTAGCCAAGCACATTGACCGGTATCATGGTCCATTGAAGGAAGATCATCATTCATATGAGTGCCACCGACACAGAAGGATTATTATTATTATTTTTTTAAAACAACTAACTAATCTTATTTCGATTTTGATAATGGCTTTTATTAAGGCTAGGTAGATCAACTCCATTGGGGCTCTCCGAGATGTTCCCGTCCGTCTTCCGAGTGTCAAACCTGCATCCATAGAAATGTCAGCTTAGTTGAGTATCGTATACGATACATCCTGGTTTTACTATACTGTTCACGAGGTATTTTGCACGGACCTGCATGGGCCGCCAAACTTGTAACGACCCGCTCTCGGGGGCCCATTACTTATTCGGTTTATTCGCAGGTTCCGCAGTTTACCAGTGAAATCAGCATAGTCACAACGCAGAGATGTACCAACAACACTCAAACCAGCTTACAGACATTATTACAGTCCAAATTAAAGTACAACAACCAGCACTCTCTCACACCAATACATGAAAGGAAAAGTACGGAAAGGAAATACAGAATGGAAATACATCTCACAACACACAACAACACAGATAACTAAAACTCCGCGGCTTCTGGGTCATACGCAGGCTCCTCGTACTCTGGGGCGATCTCCTCGATCAGGTCGTCGTCTGTCGGTGCCACAAGTGGAACCGAAGGTAAGTCACAAAGATTCTAAACAAAGAAAAGGAGTACTGTACAAGTATGACAAGCAAAAGTAAAGTACGGTGTAGTGTCTGTATAAGTGCAGAAAGTAAAGTGCTACAAGTGCTGAAAGTAAAGTGCTACAAGTGCAGAAAGTAAAGTGCATGACTGTAAAGAAGTAACTGTGCAAGCTCCACTAGAACTACGTAACTCAAGTCGGAGAGTACAATATGTGACCGTTCAGTTCGTCTCTTGCCTGGGTGCTACCCAGACGATTGCCGGAACCCAGGCAGCAGGATGGTTTGCCGAAACGCAGGCAGCTAGACAGGAGGCCGAAACACAGGCAGCTTGACATGTAGATCGAACTCTAGTCACTCCCGTACTCTCGCAACTATGAGTTACCCCAAAACCCGGTGTTGTGTCAAGTACAAGTTCTTTACATGAACGTCGTTCCACGGGATGTTCCAAATCAAGTCTAACACAAGAAAGTGGCGTATGTTTCCGTGCTTCGAGCACGTAGTAGTGCGGTGCTACAAGTTCGTACGAGCACAATGGCTAGATTTCTAAAGTTAGAACCTATCGTGACTTACCAAAATTAATACCGTTGTAGTAAGCCGGAAGAGGATCTAGTGCTTCCTCTGAGGCTAGTACACCAGAGTCCGTACCTGCAACACAAAATACTTAATTAGTAAAAACACGACCTTTTCTATTTAAACAATTAGGTTAGTTTGATTTTTAAACTCGTTAAAACGGTGTCGGAAAATATTTAAAAATTTTATATAAACCTAAAATAATTATTTAGATTTTACTGCAAGAGGGGAGAATTTTCAGGAGCTTCTGTAATTTTTTATAATTTTTTAAAAACTTAGAAATAGCTTAAAAATCCGAAAAACTTAAGGAACGTGTATCTTCCGTAATTTCTTACGGGAGCAATACAAATCGGAATTACATGAATGTGTAGTCAAAATGATCGTCTCGAAGTCTATTGTCACATATAATTTTATCAAATATTAGTGTACGTAAAATCAGCGAGTTACGATTTTTAGAACGAATTATACGTATTTAATCTTTAGGTTCGAAAAATCATTTTGGAAAAATTAGACGTCTGGTCGAGGTAAGACCAGCGCCATTGGATCCGAAATGTCGTTTCTGATTTTCTGGGGCTATCCACTCATTTTTCTGGCCCCTGTATAATTAGTTATGTATTTTATACCATAAAACTCCATTAATAATCATTTAATAATATGAAAATTCGAGATTTCCCATTATTTACGGTTTTGCCACTGGGCAACCCACCGCTGCTTCGATGGCCTGGGGGGTTTTCTTCCGACGGTCGGCGAGCGGAGGCGGCGGGGTCGACGGCAGCGACGGCGAAGGCGGGGTCGGCGTCGTCGTCGTCCGGAGGCGACGGCGGCGGCGGAGGGCGGCGTGTGCTGGGGCGAGGGGGGTCGGCGACGGCGGGGCGGTGCGTGGGTAGTCAGCGACGGCAGGGGAGGCCGAGCGACGGCGGAGGCGGCGTCAGGCGGGGCCGGAGGGCGGCGAGCGTCGGTCGACGGCGGCGGTTGACGGCCGGAGGGAGAGGGAGACAGTGAGAGCGTGAGAGAGAGTACGAAAGAGGGAGAGAGAGAGCGTCCTGTGAAATTTTTTTTTTAAAATTAGCTTAGGATTTCAATTAACTGGGGTTGTAGGATTAGGGGGTATTTATAGGGTTAATGGGTAATTAATGGGGTGGTTAGCTTAGTTGACTAAGCTAGACATTTTGAATACGGTAGGTTAGGGCTTTTGACTAACCTAGGAAATTTTTGGAAAGTGTCTAAACGTGTTTATCATGTGGGGTTAAAGTAAATGGTAATTAGTAATTAGGTAAAACCCTATTAGCAAAAGTAATTAGTAAAATACAAAAACGAAACTACGGTTTTGCCCCTACTAGCAAACGTGTCCGAAAAATTACGAAAACATACCCACAGGATCGTATCGTCGCGAGGATGGCGAATACGAAGTCCATTTCAGGTTTTGAGCTATGGGGATACTAGTTTTTGGCCAAAACGTTTAGAAAGCGGGTTTACGGGTTCTCTATTGAAATGTTAGCAGAAAACTACGAAATTAATGTGGAGAGCCCTAAATGGTCATAGGAGGTTACTGCAGAAGTTTGAAAACGTTTTGAAGATGTTTGAATAGAAAATAAATTCATCGAATCAAAACGGTAATTTTTGAAAGTGAATTTTAACAGGAATGTTTTGGGTATTTGAGGAAATCTAAAAATACTGAAATATAATATAATAAGTCTAGTATTTCAAAATATTTTTATAGAATTTTTTTGAAATCATTTAAAACTCCTGACAAACCATTACAAAATATATTAAATTTGTAATTAAATGTTTTGAAAAATTACGAGTCGTTACAGTATGATGGGCTCATGATATGACGATATTTATGACAATAAGACAATAATGATTTCAAAAAGTTTAATATCATATCCACTTTGACAAAATGAACCTGAAGTTCAAAATCAAATCAAAAGTCAACACTCTCTCTCCCTAATAAAATAAATACGATGGTTTATGCGAAAATTATAATTGCTATCTTTATAAAAGATGCACACTTTGTGGTAAACAGATATATAAGATCTATGATCTATATAATCCAATATGGACACCAGAAGTTTTCCATAATACCGCTAAACTCTTTAAAAGAGTACTCTCCTTTATTTTTACAAGGAAAGATTTTTTTTCTAGCCTTGAATTTAAGCATACGCCTGAAGTCGTGGCTTAATGAATAAGTGAGAAATATATTACGCACCCACGTATTTGTTCCCCTCTGAGCGCATGGTAAACTATCCACATAAAATTTGAACGACTCAAGTAAAAGGCCTGAAGCTATACTCGAGCATTCAAATAGACTTTTTAAAAGTCTCTTATTAATTAGAAAAGTGGAAGTATAAATAATTTGCTCAAACCCCTGCTTATTGTAACGACTGCTTTTCATGTATCTGGGTTTAATATATTATAATATATGCTTTGGTAGATTTTTCTCCTCGTGTGTGGTTTTCGTCTCCGTAGTTTTCATTTTCGATCAATTCGTCGTATTTTCTCGTTTCTTCCTTAGGATTGTCGATTTCGAAGTATGTCACTCGTGACGGACTTCATAACGGTCGTATCTTACTATTAGATCAAGCCTAGGAGTCTTAGGAATCGATTCCGGGGCCCCGCGCTCCGTATCAGAACTTTTGGTGCTCATTAGCCGGTATAAGAAGGGGCACCGACCGACTAGATGACGATCCAGTCGGTCGGCAATCCTTCTTGGACCGACTAGTTGGCTTTCTAAATTTCTTTGAAGCTACTGTTTATCGTTAGTCGGTCTAAGAACGTTGGTTGACCGACTAGGTTGCAAACTAGTCGGTCGGCAATGTTTCTTTAACCGACTAACACATCATCTTAATTTTAGTTGAGTTACTGTTTACTCTTAGTCGGTCTAAGAACGTTCATCGACAGACTAGATGCTAAACTAGTCGGTCAGTATTTGTTCATGGACCGACTAATTCTAGATCCTATTTTCAACTGTAGCTACTGTTTACACTTAGTCGGTCTGCGTTGGTCGACCGACCGACTAGTTGTCAAACTAGTCGGTCAGTGGTTGTTCTTTGACCGACTAACTAGTGCTGTAAACCCTAGTTTTGCCCTAGCCGCCAGCCCATCCTATTTAAACCCAACCCAAACGATTTCTTCTTCCTCAACACGACCCAAAACCCTAAAATCGCCCCCATTGAGCCTCCATCTTCCTCCAAGCCCTATTCCTTCATTCCAAGCCCTAAATCCATCATCCAAACCATTCATTCACACTATCTACCTCTCATCTTCCCCAAAATCTCACCAAATCCATCAAAATCCCCAAATCACCCAAAACCCTAGTTTCCCCAAAGTTCTCCAATCTTCTCCAGATCTGATCCTAGGGTTCCCCGGAGTGTTTCTTCTGCCTCTCCTCGGTAAGAAATCGATTTACCGTTGTTTTCTTAACCTAGTTGTATTTTTATGAAAACCCTAATAAAACTTCGTGTTGTTTGTTGTATGTTTCCCCATAACAGCGATTTTCCCCATAGATCGGCATCCGTGTGACGAAGTGGTCGTCATTCCTGGTGCTAGGCAAGTGAAACTTGCCACTTAGGGTTTAGGCCATGTTTTAGGCCATTTGCTTGTTTTAGGCGTAAAAGAGGCTAGGCGACGAAATGATATTCGCCTAGACGCAAATTGGGGAACTAGCTTGACAACGAAGCTAGTTCCGACATTTAGCATGTTGCACAATTACCATGTCATGTTTACTTCCCATTAGCGGTACGCAAATTAATTGTCATGTCATCGCATTCTTTAAGTGTGGCTGTGATTGCGTAGCTTTGCTACGATACTTGTGTTCCTGGCTCGTGACCAGAAGCGAGCATAATGAGTTGCTAACCCCAACGCTCGATATATTGAATTGTGAACTAAGAATGCGAGCTCAATGTGCGGGGCAACCCCAGGCTCACTAGCTGAGCTCCATGTGCGGGGACCCCAGGCTCCATTTCGTGTGGGTATTGGGGGTAGTGTTTAGTGCCGATCGGTCTGAAATGTTTACCATTCAACGAAGGGCATAAACACCTACAAAACAATGTGAATTGATTGAGAATGTTAGTAGCTTGGCTACTCTTGTCTTGTCCCGATAATTGTTCTCTTGTACAATTTGTCTTGCCATGTCTTAATTGTGCACTCATGTTATAACTGCCATATCATGCATACTAAAACTGCTAGGTTGCTAGTTGCCTTACTTTCAGTTTCCTTGCCCAAGTCTTTTGACTTGCTGACATGTGCCCTTTTACTCTTTTGGGTGACACATGTTAGATCCTGAGCCCGAGTACCTTGTTGAGGACGAGGTGTTTGCTGACGCCGAGCCCGAGGTTGTGTTTGACGGGGAGTACGTGGACACTGGGGACCAGTCCTAGTGTCTTCGTTGTGATTTACTTTTGTTTAGACGGTTGTTTTGTTATCGGTGCGTAGCACCTATACTTTGTTATGTCGTTGCTTTTGTTGGCCTTGTTCTGGGCCTTTAGACTCTTTTCTTTTAGCCTGGTGGCTTTTCTGGAGGTTGGACTTATTTTCTTGTTGGACAATTTTTGAGATGTGAGATTTTTATTTCATGTCTCTCCTTGTGTTATTATTGTTATTCCGTTGTGGTTACAGGGACCTGTTTATGTATTATGGACGCTTATCGGGTTTGGGGCTTCACAGCTCCACTCTCGTGCGGACCTTTTCACGTCTCGCCTCCATTTTAGGGAAGCGGGTCGTGACACTTATGTCTCCTTAGCAAGACTAATTTTCATTGTCCTTTATAAATAAGGAATATTGAAATCAGGGGAAGTTCAGGATCAAACATGACCTGAAATAAAAATAAGGAAAACTCAAAACAGGGGAAGTCTTGGATTAAATGGGAAAGGGAAGATACGATATACCACGACATGGAGTAAGCAATGGCAAGCCAAAATCAGACCAGAAGTTCTGATAAGAGCCATAATGTTTTTGCAAACATGAATGTGCATTAACTTATGCCATATAAAAATACATACATATCTAGTCAAAACGACGAAAGTCTAATTGACCTTATGTATATTTTGCTACTCCCCGAGGACAAATAAACTTTGAAATCAAAAATAATCTGTTGTCATAACATAAGTCTTAATGAGCATAATTATTGTTGTATGTTTTCAAGAGCACACATCACACTATGTCACTTGTTGACTTATCATCAGTATTATTCTCTTGTAGTTTTAGTACATTTTAGTTTACTGCGTATGTTTTGCTATCTTGAATACCCCTAAAAAAATAATAAAATGAGGATGCCATATACTCTCTGAAACTTATACAGTTTCAAAAAGGATATTCGTCAAAACGAAATCCCTAATGACTCAAGAAATAAATGAAGCCTGAAGCTTTGTCCCAAAATGATCCGCACAATAGTCAAAGTGAAGAAGTAATCCTTCACAGTTTGAACACAGTTCAACTATTACCGGACAAAATTAACTTGAGCATTTTAATGGACTTTTCAAAAGTGCCACATAAATTCAAAAGAGGAATTATTTTGGAACACCAGAAGTGTCCAGAATCGACCAAATTTTGGATCGATATCACCCTGGATTGATGATGCAAGACATCATCAACCAGACGAACCCGGAGATTCTTCAAAAAGGGTGAAACTTTCATTGTCCTATTCAAAAGGGAAAAATGATAATGAGATAATCTCCATTCACATGGACATTGACTCTCCCCACTTCCTCAAATGAATTTAAGATGATATACTATCATCATTAAAGATAATGAAGACCTTTAGGTCTCTTGAGAGTATTTAAGGGATATAAATAAGCTTCGTCCACTCCCTTAACCGGACTGATGATGTACCCTTGGTGTACTCATCAATATATCATCTAAATAAATGGTCATTATCCAACCACATTCTTTTATAAAATGGTGGTAACTTTGGATAACACTGGGAAATTTAAATGTTTGACAACTGGAAAAATAACGAACACCCTGAAGCTTGTGTTCACACCCAAATATGGGTAAGATAAATCATTAAAATGATTTAAATGGATTTCTTATCCATTAAAAATCCAGTTGTAGGTGACCACATGGGAACATGCAATTACATTGCAAACCATCAAAACGCACCCTTAGAACCTATTTATATGAGTCTGATCACCTCATATAAACAGTTTCCGAAAACCCCTGACAGGGGAAGCGTTTAGAGCACATCTTATAGATTGTGCCATGATGAGTAGACACCCGCATATCACCACTATAGACCATCAAAATGCAAAACTATTTATCGGAAGTAAATATCCCAGATAAATAGAGTCTGAGCACTCTGAACAGGGGAAGCATTTAAATTCACTTCTCCTAAGACGTGCATCGATGATCCTATTTTAAAGATTTGATGAGATCCTGAAGATCCCTCACAACTTTAATGTCCCAGAATCAGTTTCAACAGAAATACTACAATCATCCATGAGCTTGAAGCTCAAATGACCATTTAAATCATTAATACTTATGATCTGGTTATCATGAATTGTGATGAGATCATGAAGATCCACACTTATGAAACTGTTAAAACAGTTATCAGACATAGTTACTGACAATATAGATATTGTCAAAACTTTCACATCCCTGCTACTAAAAATCTAGCTAGGATTGACATACCAAATATATTGGATGCAATCCACCAGTAGCAGAAGTGGATATCCTCAATGGATGAGAGGACATACCACTAGGCTCCAAAAAGAGAGATCTACTCCTGGAGACTGAAAAAACAATACCACCACAGGAAAGTGAGCTCAAATCCAGAACCTTATTGCAACTTGGTTGCTAAGGACCAATTCTGGATCTGTCCATATTCTTTACCCGTCCCAGAACCTTCATTTCTTTAACGCGTCGTGAAGGAGACACCTCTGGAAGAAATCAAATGATTATAGTACGTACGGGGTGAGTTTTGGACAAGAAAGAACACATTTTGTCGACAACTTCTCTCATATTTCATTTTGCCAGTTAAATATAAAATATCGTTTCCACAACTCTGCTTTGCCTGAAGCAAAGATAGAGATTTGGCCAAATTATAATAATGTGGAATGAGGCAATAATAAGGTGAGCTGGACTCACTTATGAAATATGAGGTGTTGGACCTGAAGTCATGGTATCAAAAATGATATCAAATCCTGTGGGATAACTGAGTATTGAAGGAGAATTAAAATAAAATCGTTAGCTATAAGCATTTTAATTTGCTATAGTTTTTAGAGGTATAAATCGCTCAAACCAGGAAGTAATCAAGTAAGATGAGCTGAACTCACTTACAAGATGAATCTGATGCATCGACTGGTTTATGTCAAGGCGTAACCCAACGAATGGCAAAAAGAGGGAATTTTTGGTTGATGTTGCTATTGGATGTGACAACATCACCGATATAAAATTTCTTCAACTGCATGTACAAATTTTTTTTACTTTCCTTTCTGTTTGGGACACATATTAATAATATGATTAAAGGAAAGACAACCTAGACATAGATCCTTAAAGGACTCATACTAAAAGGTTGTTGTTTGCACCTCTTAAAAACAGTATTGTTCTTAAGAGAGCAAATTAAAAGAATTGAGATTATTTTAATAACTCAAAATATTATCGGATCTCCTGAAGAGAAATTACCGAATTATCTGTTAAAGCATATCTATCAGACATGATATGATATGAAAGCCCTAGCTAGGCATAAATTCTAGGCTTACAGAACATTAATCATCCTGAAGATGAACAATCATCCCGAAGATGAACTATTATCCTGGAAATGAACTATCATCCTGAAGATGACGTTAATTAATCATCCCGAAGATGTAAACTTCATACAATGATGATTGATGAAGAAACATTAATTTCATTCTCCACCAAATACACCTATTTGGTTGTATGGATATACATTAAAAGACCCCTTTCTGTTAGCTGGAAGAGGGGAAGAATATATATGGTCCAGAAGTACCTTAAGTGTCTTTGAAACACTCTTCTACCTGGCCAACTGCATGCGTCTCTTTTGAGCGTTAGCAGTATAGCTATTAGCCAGGTACAGTGCAGTGCCCCCAGCTCGCCACCGGACCAGAGATATGTAGCTTCTGCGCTATCTCCAAGGGTCGAGAAAAAATCCTCTATGTTAAATGTATTTGCATATGCAGGTTACAGATCATCGCGATGAATGACATAAACGGGACGTCCACCTCCTGAAGATCTACACAGAATCCTTCCAAGTCTACATCCTTCCACCATCCCGAGAAGCTCATCACCCAAGGAGCAGCTCAAGAACATACAATGCCAGGTCCTGAAGTACCTCGCAGACAATGACGATTGAGACGTGAAGCTGTCTACCAAGTTTGCTAGCACTCTTTTAGTTTCTGCTAATGCCTTATATGAGTGAAACTTGTATAGATGAGTGATGCTTGTACTTTACTTTTGCTTTCGGAATGTTGATGATGAGATGGATGTATAGACACATAGGAGATAAATGTATAGATATATAGGAGATCTGCAAGCCTGAAGCTTGATCAGATTAGGGGGAGTCAACTGTAAAGTTGTACTCTTTTTCCTTAGCTAGTGGTTTTTCCCACAGGGTTTTCCATAGTCAAGGTTTTAATGAGGCAACCACATTGACTCTGGATCCAGAAGTATCCACCCCTCGACACATCCCCAAATCAGGGGAAGTTATGGAGTGATGTACTCTTTTCCCTTCACTATCGGTTTTTCCCATAGGGTTTTCCATAGCTAAGGGTTTTTAACGAGGCAGTTACCCTTAACTTGGATCCAGAAGTATTCACTCTTTAAGATACTCAGTAGTACTAATGAATCATTCAGTATTCATAAAGTCGAGTATACCACGTTGGTTGGATAAGGGGAAGTGTTATGAATAGGACTCATTGGGCCTATTGGGTATCCACCCACATGAGTACCCATTATGAATACTATATAAAGGAGGCTAGGGGTTTCCTAGCCTCAACCCTTCTCCAAATCTGTTTCTCGTTCATAACATTTATCTTTTTTTTGAATTTTTTTTTTCAAAAATTCTTTTTTCCACCCTCATTATATGTTGTTATACCCCCTCAAAAAATAATGGTTGAGAAATAATGTCATTTGGCTTTCGATCAAGGCATTTCATCAAATTCGCACGTTTTGAGACCGTTAAATTTGTAACGGGTGGATGGGTGCTCTAATGCCCAACGGGTTCACCCATTATTTTCCCTGGGGAATATAATTGTATGAATTAAACATCAAAAAAATAATTTTTGAAAAAAAAATTTCAAAAAAATAAAAAAAATGTTTTCGCACAGCTTTCGCACGGGTTTTTTCGCAACGGAAAATCGCTCTATCTACATACATACATACATACATACATATATGGGAAACTGTGCCTGTGCACCGCAGGGAACGCGCCTGTGGCGATTTCCTCCTCCGCCGTCCGATTCAATCGGACGTCACACGGCAAATTGCATTCGCGCCAAAGCTGGACGATATATACTACTTCGTGAAAATTACTGACGTGCCACTCCCATTTTTTCGATTCAGATATCTCCATCTCGTTCTCCCCAAGCGCCTCCCCAAGCGCCCTAGCTCCATCGCGATCTTCATCTCGTTCTCCCCAGGCGCCTCCCCAAGCGCCCTATATCCATCGCGATCTTCATCTCGTTCTCCCCACGCCCCTACCCAAGCGCCCTAGCTCCATCGCGATTGTGAGGGCTCCACGAAAAATCCTACTCAGCCGCGTTCAAGCTTCGTCCCCCTTGTGATCTCGCCCAAGATAGCCCTACCTTGCGATCTCCTCGTGCCCTAGCTCGTGATCCCCTCTCCCTCGCAAAGAACCCTCGCTAGCCCTCTCAGTTCGTCCGACCCCAGGGATTCGGCGGTACTCTCTTTTTCTTCTCTTGCCGATTTGCCTTCCGCAGGAACTCTAATTCCCCACGGTTCCTTTTTTTGTGAAATTAGGGTTTATGCTAATTTTTCGCTGAGGCGTATATGCATTAATTGATATCTCAATTATGATTTACTTTCAGAATTCGGGTCATATATATGTATGAGTTCATATGTTACTTGATATCTACAGCTGCCCATTTGTCGTTGTTGACGGTTGGAGAGTCATATCATGCCTTGTGTGATTTTTTTTGGGCTGAAATTCTCCACGAAGATCAAGTTGACATCAAAAAATTTTGCACTAAATCATCCTTCTAAGTCTTGACTCAAAATCCTAAAGAAAGTTGACTCCACTTTTGGATTCTATGGATAGACTGACACCTCTAACTTAGCTGGTAGGCATCTTTTTCATTGAGTATATTTTGCACTAAAGCATGTTTCGAAGCTAACTGAATGTTGCATGATGTTAGTCTTAGTCCTAAAATATTGTATCCATTGTTCCAAATAATTGTTGAAGGTCTAATATTTTTTTATTCTCACCCATGACTTGGGTGCTATTGAAACCTTCTTCAATGCTTGTAGATCCTCGTGGATTAAAAAATATAAATTAAGTACCTTTTTATTTATGATTTATTAGTATCTATTTATAGTTTTGTATATCATTTATGACCAAAATCGCAATTGAAATCAACCTGGCTAGAAAAGCAAACTAAACTGGTCTGTTGGATTCTGGTATTAGTTTAAACGAATTGGTGCTCACCCCAAGAGATTTCCAAATAATTTTGAGATTGAAACTCAAGTGAATTCTGAAAGGCATAATGTATTATATATCAAAACATTCAATCTAAGAGGATCAGTAGTTGAGTGTAGATCTGGATTTAAATGAAGCTCTAGATGAGCGATCATAAGAGGATTGAACTGAGCAAAAATCTCTTTCTTTTCCATATTTAGATGTCATTGAAAATAAAGATATGTTGCTTCGATACCATGAACCAAGCACAACATTCTAGAGTACTAATCTGAGTAATCACCTCCTCTTGAAGGGATCTGCATTATGTACTGTCACAACAATGATTTCTACATTTCTAGCCCACAATGGCACTGCTTTTTCTGTAATGTGTTTGTTTTATTGTTTGAAATGTGTATAGAATAACTGCAATATACAACCGCTGTTTCTAAACTGCCTCAGCTTGAATTTCTCATGAATGAAGTTATGAGATAAATATCTCACGTTTTCTTATAATTCACATTCTTTCATATGCATTAAGAAGCATCTGGTTATATTATAATTTACTTATTTTCCTTGCCAGGTTCTTTTAGCTAGTGATGATTTTGGTATAGCGGGGTCTCTTTTAGATCAAGCAATTTCTGAAGGAATTCAGCTTGATATCTAGCTATTTAACACAATTCTAAAACAAGCATATTTGAAGGTAATAATGCATCTGCAATTTGCTTGATTTATTATTGCATTTGTAATCTTATGAACCAAATGAAACAAAAGTTGTCCCATGATTGCATCAGGGCCGTATTAACATAGTTGAGCTCATCGTTGAGCTCATACATAGAAAGAAAATCCAGCCAGATCCTTCAACATGTTGGTACCCATTTGTCATTCTCCACGATTCCTCTTACATGTTACATGACTTTAGATTTCAATGGTATGAATTAATCAGATTAGATGGTTGGCATGGAAACTATGCATCCCTTTATATTGGGCATGAAAGTATGTTCTATTGGGTTTCACATAATACTGCAGAAGTTCATTCTCAAACTGTAATCATCTGTACATGTCAATAATTGAGACTAATAATGTGCATTTTTTGCTGAAATTCTCCTCTAACTGTAAGCTGTATAGTTCAATAAATTGTAATCTATACAGGTCAAGCTGGCTATGTTATTACTGGTCGATGCTAATTCCTTCACTCGTAAATTCACCTCTAACTGGCATCAAAATAAAGAAATTGCGTGTGCCTAAAATATTGTGTTGGTCAGGATTCTGCCATGTTAGTATTCACTATTCACTCATATTTTCATGAAATATGAAATGCGTAGAAATTAAAGAGTTCGTGTCTTAGTTAACCCAACGTTAGCACATGAGCTACTATAGTATTCCTTTAAACTAGAATTGTTCTCTAATTTGCAGCATATGTACGAGACCAAATGCGACATCCCAATTTCTCAAATCTCAATTGTTCTTAACATAAATAGCCACGTATCATAGTACAGTTTCTATAAATAATTGAGGGCAAAAGAATTGTGTTCTTGTCTTTATTGTATCATGCAAGGATTTATCTTCCTATTTGTGATTAACAAATAATTATTTTATTTATGTTTCTATTTTAGAAAATGGACGAGAGTGAACCCTTCGTGCATGATCAGCAGATGCCAAATCAATCCAATGAAGATGACTTGGATAATCAAATGGATAATCAAAGTGTTAGTGATATTGAAAAAGGCATACCACATATTGGGATGCAATTTCCTACAGCAGAAGAAGCTTGGGATTTTTATAATGTATACGCAGAAAGAGAAGGATTTTCTATTCGTAAATCAACTAGTGCAAAGGGAAAAGATAGTACTATCACGAATAGGCTCTATGTTTGCAACAAAGAAGGTTATAAAAGCTTAAATGATAAGAGGGAGATCGGAAGGGAAATCAAGCGAAGGAAAAATGAGAGAGAATGTTGTATGGCTCGAATGAAGGTTCATAAAATGAACAATGGAGTATGGGTCATCAAAACCTTTGATGCCATTCATAATCATGAGTTG
Source organism: Scilla litardierei (assembly GCA_030789695.1). Taxonomy (NCBI): domain Eukaryota; kingdom Viridiplantae; phylum Streptophyta; class Magnoliopsida; order Asparagales; family Asparagaceae; genus Scilla; species Scilla litardierei. The sequence continues at coordinate 76,672,353 of CM061136.1, forward strand.
CTTAGAACCCCTTCGAAGATCAAGTTATTACGGTCTCATAACAAATCGCATCTGGATGTAACATGTAAGAGCGTAGTTGATCAGTTTCGTAGTTGTGGTGTTGGCCCTTCAAAGATTGCACGGCTTTTAAATGACACGAGTAGTAGTAATGTAAATATTACATCACAGCAATGTAGTGATCATTTAAGAGTTAAAAGGATGAACAATATTGGACATGAGTACATTAGAGTACTTGAACAATTTCTTACTAGGCGAGCTACAGACTATCAGTTTTATTATGCTATTGAGTATGATGATGATAATGTTTTGTAGGAGTATATTTTGGGCTGATGGACGTGCTCGAACATCATATATCCAGTTTGGAGATGTTGTGGTGTTTGATGTTACTTACAAGACAAATAGTTTCGGGTGGGGTCCAATGCACCTACAACACATGAATTGGTATTACCTGATATTATTATTAATGATCCTGCAAAAGCAAAAACTAAAGGCCGACCTCGAGTAGCGTCAAGGATTCAGTCAGGTATACAATCATCACATGATCTTACTCAATCAAGAAAAAAAACGTGTAGTGTTTGTGGCAAAAAAGGTCACGCCATGAGAACTTGTAGTATCAACACAAGTACTAGTAGAAACAAGGTAACTTTGCTCCATTCTCTCTATTTTATATACAAGTGTAAATTATTTAATCTTCAGTGCTTCGTATTTTCTTCATATTTTCTTCAGGAAAAATCTTCGCTCGAGGAATTAACAACGCTCTGATCTGAAGATATTGGTAAAAGTATAAAGAGGTGCAATGAAAATTATTCATTCCTTCTACGTTTAAAATTTGGTCTACTTGAATGTTAATTATAACAGTGTTGTAAATTTTCATTTATTTCTTTTTTTATTTATATTTAATGTAATGTCTTACGGTTTGTAATGTCTTAATGATAATTTTAACAGTGTTGTAACTTAGAACTCTGTACTTTATGATAAATTTGATATTTGATATTTGTATTTTTAAACCTCCCTGCGCTTCATGCCATTTTTCCCTCCCTAGACTCCTTTCAATGTCCCTAGATTCCATGTTCTTCCGCATATGCTCCTTTAGTTTTTGAGGCCATTTATGTTGTTCAAGCTGGTGTTTGTGTTTTCTTTTGTTAATCTTCAGGTGTGGTCTTCTGTTTTGATTATCAAATGGGTTTGGTGTGATAGATTTTACTATAGTGTGCTGGGAGTTTTAACAGTAGCCTAAGAGTTCAGACACTTTGCCCATAAATATATCAATATATTTCTTGAAGTTCCTCCAAATTCTATAAGCTTGAATGTTTCCAACAAATAATTTCCATTTGACTTGGGATTATTCTAACAAAATCCGAATTCTCACCATGATCATCTGCATCACTGCCATCATAAGTAATGATAATACTTTGGTGCCAAGGACTAAGGAAATAGTTAGGCCATAGGCTACAGGATCACAGAAACAGAGCACAGCAAATCAGATACGATACCCTTCGAGAATCTTATGTTCTATTCTCTTCCCCAGTAGATATGATACCCTTTTGCGAACATTTTTTACTCCAATAATTTTGATGAGATTTTATTTGCTACAATAATGTAAGCACCCTTTTTAATCTCCATTTTCAATTATTTTAGCACCTGATACTTAAGCTTATGGGCAAGTTTCTTGGCTGTTTGGTTCATTTACAAGGAGAGATCCTGGAAATATTGCTTCGATGGAGGATATCCTAGTCGCAGGGCATATTGAGCTTAGTAGACGTGCTCAGTATTAAATTGATTTGAGTACAAAAATCTCTTTAAAGAGAGTTGAATGCTGGTGCCTTTTGTATTGGGTGTGTGTTTGAACTTGCTCGTGTATATATGTGATCCTATGTGCTTGTGAACTGCATGTCGTCTTTAGCTGGTAACATGTCTTTCACTTTGGAGTATGTCATTGAACTGAGTTTCAATTAAGCATACTTACTGAGCAACATGAATTCAGAATTGCGACATGTTACCCATCAAAGCAAGAAATATAATATTCAATTTGATTCAAACAAAAAATAAAAACAAAAGTTTAACATAAGTCCGAATTGCATTAATCAACCCCCTGTTAAAAGGAAGGTATGTAATTTTTCTCGGACGGGAGACAGAAGACTTTTGTTAAACTTTTGTTAAACAGGGGGTTGATTAATGCAGTTCGGACTTATGTTAAACTTTTGTTTTTATTTTTTGTTTGAATCAAATTGAATATTATATTTCTTGCTTTGATGGGTAACATGTCGCAATTCTGAATTCATGTTGCTCAGTAAGTATGCTTAATTGAAACTCAGTTCAATGACATACTCCAAAGTGAAAGACATGTTACCAGCTAAAGACGACATGCAGTTCACAAGCACATAGGATCACATATATACACGAGCAAGTTCAAACACACACCCAATACAAAAGGCACCAGCATTCAACTCTCTTTAAAGAGATTTTTGTACTCAAATCAATTTAATACTGAGCACGTCTACTAAGCTCAATATGCCCTGCGACTAGGATATCCTCCATCGAAGCAATATTTCCAGGATCTCTCCTTGTAAATGAACCAAACAGCCAAGAAACTTGCCCATAAGCTTAAGTATCAGGTGCTAAAATAATTGAAAATGGAGATTAAAAAGGGTGCTTACATTATTGTAGCAAATAAAATCTCATCAAAATTATTGGAGTAAAAAATGTTCGCAAAAGGGTATCATATCTACTGGGGAAGAGAATAGAACATAAGATTCTCGAAGGGTATCGTATCTGATTTGCTGTGCTCTGTTTCTGTGATCCTGTAGCCTATGGCCTAACTATTTCCTTAGTCCTTGGCACCAAAGTATTATCATTACTTATGATGGCAGTGATGCAGATGATCATGGTGAGAATTCGGATTTTGTTAGAATAATCCCAAGTCAAATGGAAATTATTTGTTGGAAACATTCAAGCTTATAGAATTTGGAGGAACTTCAAGAAATATATTGATATATTTATGGGCAAAGTGTCTGAACTCTTAGGCTACTGTTAAAACTCCCAGCACACTATAGTAAAATCTATCACACCAAACCCATTTGATAATCAAAACAGAAGACCACACCTGAAGATTAACAAAAGAAAACACAAACACCAGCTTGAACAACATAAATGGCCTCAAAAACTGAAGGAGCATATGCGGAAGAACATGGAATCTAGGGACATTGAAAGGAGTCTAGGGAGGGAAAAATGGCATGAAGCGCAGGGAGGTTTAAAAATACAAATATCAAATATCAAATTTATCATAAAGTACAGAGTTCTAAGTTACAACACTGTTAAAATTATCATTAAGACATTACAAACCGTAAGACATTACATTAAATATAAATAAAAAAAGAAATAAATGAAAATTTACAACACTGTTATAATTAACATTCAAGTAGACCAAATTTTAAACGTAGAAGGAATGAATAATTTTCATTGCACCTCTTTATACTTTTACCAATATCTTCAGATCAGAGCGTTGTTAATTCCTCGAGCGAAGATTTTTCCTGAAGAAAATATGAAGAAAATACGAAGCACTGAAGATTAAATAATTTACACTTGTATATAAAATAGAGAGAATGGAGCAAAGTTACCTTGTTTCTACTAGTACTTGTGTTGATACTACAAGTTCTCATGGCGTGACCTTTTTTGCCACAAACACTACACGTTTTTTTTCTTGATTGAGTAAGATCATGTGATGATTGTATACCTGACTGAATCCTTGACGCTACTCGAAGTCGGCCTTTAGTTTTTGCTTTTGCAGGATCATTAATAATAATATCAGGTAATACCAATTCATGTGTTGTAGGTGCATTGGACCCCACCCGAAACTATTTGTCTTGTAAGTAACATCAAACACCACAACATCTCCAAACTGGATATATGATGTTCGAGCACGTCCATCAGCCCAAAATATACTCCTACAAAACATTATCATCATCATACTCAATAGCATAATAAAACTGATAGTCTGTAGCTCGCCTAGTAAGAAATTGTTCAAGTACTCTAATGTACTCATGTCCAATATTGTTCATCCTTTTAACTCTTAAATGATCACTACATTGCTGTGATGTAATATTTACATTACTACTACTCGTGTCATTTAAAAGCCGTGCAATCTTTGAAGGGCCAACACCACAACTACGAAACTGATCAACTACGCTCTTACATGTTACATCCAGATGCGATTTGTTATGAGACCGTAATAACTTGATCTTCGAAGGGGTTCTAAGCAACTCATGATTATGAATGGCATCAAAGGTTTTGATGACCCATACTCCATTGTTCATTTTATGAACCTTCATTCGAGCCATACAACATTCTCTCTCATTTTTCCTTCGCTTGATTTCCCTTCCGATCTCCCTCTTATCATTTAAGCTTTTATAACCTTCTTTGTTGCAAACATAAAGCCTATTCGTGATAGTACTATCTTTTCCCTTTGCACTAGTTGATTTACGAATAGAAAATCCTTCTCTTTCTGCGTATACATTATAAAAATCCCAAGCTTCTTCTGCTGTAGGAAATTGCATCCCAATATGTGGTATGCCTTTTTCAATATCACTAACACTTTGATTATCCATTTGATTATCCAAGTCATCTTCATTGGATTGATTTGGCATCTGCTGATCATGCACGAAGGGTTCACTCTCGTCCATTTTCTAAAATAGAAACATAAATAAAATAATTATTTGTTAATCACAAATAGGAAGATAAATCCTTGCATGATACAATAAAGACAAGAACACAATTCTTTTGCCCTCAATTATTTATAGAAACTGTACTATGATACGTGGCTATTTATGTTAAGAACAATTGAGATTTGAGAAATTGGGATGTCGCATTTGGTCTCGTACATATGCTGCAAATTAGAGAACAATTCTAGTTTAAAGGAATACTATAGTAGCTCATGTGCTAACGTTGGGTTAACTAAGACACGAACTCTTTAATTTCTACGCATTTCATATTTCATGAAAATATGAGTGAATAGTGAATACTAACATGGCAGAATCCTGACCAACACAATATTTTAGGCACACGCAATTTCTTTATTTTGATGCCAGTTAGAGGTGAATTTACGAGTGAAGGAATTAGCATCGACCAGTAATAACATAGCCAGCTTGACCTGTATAGATTACAATTTATTGAACTGTACATCTTACAGTTAGAGGAGAATTTCAGCAAAAAATGCACATTATTAGTCTCAATTATTGACATGTACAGATGATTACAGTTTGAGAATGAACTTCTGCAGTATTATGTGAAACCCAATAGAACATACTTTCATGCCCAATATAAAGGGATGCATAGTTTCCATGCCAACCATCTAATCTGATTAATTCATACCATTGAAATCTAAAGTCATGTAACATGTAAGAGGAATCGTGGAGAATGACAAATGGGTACCAACATGTTGAAGGATCTGGCTGGATTTTCTTTCTATGTATGAGCTCAACGATGAGCTCAACTATGTTAATACGGCCCTGATGCAATCATGGGACAACTTTTGTTTCATTTGGTTCATAAGATTACAAATGCAATAATAAATCAAGCAAATTGCAGATGCATTATTACCTTCAAATATGCTTGTTTTAGAATTGTGTTAAATAGCTAGATATCAAGCTGAATTCCTTCAGAAATTGCTTGATCTAAAAGAGACCCCGCTATACCAAAATCATCACTAGCTAAAAGAACCTGGCAAGGAAAATAAGTAAATTATAATATAACCAGATGCTTCTTAATGCATATGAAAGAATGTGAATTATAATAAAACGTGAGATATTTATCTCACAACTTCATTCATGAGAAATTCAAGCTGAGGCAGTTTAGAAACAGCGGTTGTATATTGCAGTTATTCTATACACATTTCAAACAATAAAACAAACACATTACAGAAAAAGCAGTGCCATTGTGGGCTAGAAATGTAGAAATCATTGTTGTGACAGTACATAATGCAGATCCCTTCAAGAGGAGGTGATTACTCAGATTAGTACTCTAGAATGTTGTGCTTGGTTCATGGTATCGAAGCAACATATCTTTATTTTCAATGACATCTAAATATGGAAAAGAAAGAGATTTTTGCTCAGTTCAATCCTCTTATGATCGCTCATCTAGAGCTTCATTTAAATCCAGATCTACACTCAACTACTGATCCTCTTAGATTGAATGTTTTGATATATAATACATTATGCCTTTCAGAATTCACTTGAGTTTCAATCTCAAAATTATTTGGAAATCTCTTGGGTTAAGCACCAATTCGTTTAAACTAATACCGGAATCCAACAGACCAGTTTAGTTTTCTTTTTAGCCAGGTTGATTTCAATTGCGATTTTGGTCATAAATGATATACAAAACTATAAATAGATACTAATAAATCATAAATAAAAAGGTACTTAATTTATATTTTTTAATCCACGAGGATCTACAAGCATTGAAGAAGGTTTCAATAGCACCCAAGTCATGGGTGAGAATAAAAAAATATTAGACCTTCAACAATTATTTGGAACAATGGATACAATATTTTAGGACTAAGACTAACATCATGCAACATTCAGTTAGCTTCGAAACATGCTTTAGTGCAAAATATACTCAATGAAAAAGATGCCTACCAGCTAAGTTAGAGGTGTCAGTCTATCCATAGAATCCAAAAGTGGAGTCAACTTTCTTTAGGATTTTGAGTCAAGACTTAGAAGGATGATTTAGTGCAAAATTTTTTGATGTCAACTTGATCTTCGTGGAGAATTTCAGCCCAAAAAAAATCACACAAGGCATGATATGACTCTCCAACCGTCAACAACGACAAATGGGCAGCTGTAGATATCAAGTAACATATGAACTCATACATATATATGACCCGAATTCTGAAAGTAAATCATAATTGAGATATCAATTAATGCATATACGCCTCAGCGAAAAATTAGCATAAACCCTAATTTCACAAAAAAAGGAACCGTGGGGAATTAGAGTTCCTGCGGAAGGCAAATCGGCAAGAGAAGAAAAAGAGAGTACCGCCGAATCCCTGGGGTCGGACGAACTGAGAGGGCTAGCGAGGGTTCTTTGCGAGGGAGAGGGGATCATGAGCTAGGGCACGAGGAGATCGCAAGGTAGGGCTATCTTGGGCGAGATCACAAGGGGGACGAAGCTTGAACGCGGCTGAGTAGGATTTTTCGTGGAGCCCTCACAATCGCGATGGAGCTAGGGCGCTTGGATAGGGGCGTGAGGAGAACGAGATGAAGATCGCGATGGATATAGGGCGCTTGGGGAGGCGCCTGGGGAGAACGAGATGAAGATCGCGATGGAGCTAGGGCGCTTGGGGAGGCGCTTGGGGAGAACGAGATGGAGATATTTGAATCGAAAAAATGGGAGTGGCATATATATATATATATATATATATATATAGTTGGGTTTCTAATTACAATATGTTAATCTTCGGATTTAGAATGTTTTATTTGTTTATCCATAAGCATGTGGAGTGGGGGTTGGTGGTCGCCGTAGTCGCGTTGTAAGTCCCGCTGAGGCGTGAGGCCGTTAGGGCTGTGAATCGTTGTCTGGTGACTTTGCTCTCATGAAACATTTCTTGTGTCTAAACAAATTGAAACTGGCTGTTGTAATTCAGTAATTTTACTCTCATCAATTATTGATTATGTTCAAACATTCAAAAACTGGCTTTATGATGCTTCAATAATTTGAGTTGAAGCGATATAAAGTTGCTGCCACAGTAGACGATTCGTCCTTTTATGGCTGCGTAAGAATCTTCACTGTGCCTTTTGCGACTCTTCTTTGTCTTCATATGAGATTAGTCGCTATTGATGAATAGTGCTCTTCCACTAAGAGCGGCTCCCCGAGGCTCAACTCAAAGTAAGTAAGACAGGTGTCGGGTACTCCGTGGGCCCCATCGCGCACCGAATCTTCCTTTCTTTGATCTGCTCCTTTTGTTGGGAAAAGTCTCTGATCTTATCTTCAGAGGTGGCAGAAGAGATATATCTCCACAGAAGGTAAGAATAACTTTTATAAAAGGTAAAATAATTTACCGAAAGGAGTATAACTCTTATAATTCCTCGATACCTTTACCTTTAGTATCTTTGGAATTCATAACTATATCCCAAATATCTGCATAATCATTAGGATCTTGTGCATCTGGGTAAGATATATCTATACCCGGAGTACTCTTTGTAGTGGTCTGAGTATGAGTACTCTGAACAGACATAGTATCACTATTGTCGAAGACCTCAAAAAATTGTCTTTTCATATAATCAAGACATTTTTGCTGAATCTCAGCATCAGTAGCCAGAGGGTATTTCCTCCTAATGGATTTAGCCAATTTGGCCATTGGATTCTCACTACGAATCTCCTCAGATAAGGTTTTATCAAAGATAGTAGAATTTCTTTTAATAATCTCCTTGATTTGTTGGCATTTTTCTTGGACAATAATACCTGTCCACCAACGAGAGTGATAACGCTTTCTAAGCGTAGGGAGATGAAGATCATCCCAAGCAGCTTCAAGAGAACAATTCCAAATCCATGGAATTTCAGTTTCAATAAAGAAATAGGCCATACATAGCCCATTGTGGAGCTCATTTTCATTCATCTTCTGAATGATCGGGTGAGATTCCACCCAAGGATTGTATAAATCCAAAATTGGTTTTGGTAATATTTCTAAGTCAGCACCATACCGACTCCACCAATGGTAAAACCAATTAGGAAGGCCCTTATAAAGAGCTTCTGGACATAGTTTTATAAACCATGTATGTTTACCCCTTTGATTCTGGTAGATAAACATATTATAAAAAGCCTCTTTATAATCCCAATAATTGAATTTATAAATCTCTTTATCGGGGGTCTTTACCAATGGGAATTCCATATTAGGATGCATTGCACATTGAGAAGGAAGTATAACTTCTTTAATGATACATTTACTAAAGTTTGGAGGAACCAAATGGTTGTCATTGTTCCAAAAATGAGTAATATCCATACCCTTCTGGGTAAGTATCGTTTTCATCCATGCTCTAGGCTTTAAGGATAGAGTAGGATAGTATGTTGAGTCTAAGTAGTTAGACCGAAGTCTCTCAACATCTTTCATCAGAGGAATATCCTCTTGTTCTATATAAAGAACAGTATCAGAAATGGTTTTAGAAAACCAATCTGTATCCTTTTTAGTAACCTCAGAGTATGACTCTGGTATTTTTTCGGGATCATTTAGATCCTCAATTCCCTTAGAAGAAGATGAAGAGGGAATATTTTTGTTACCCTTTTTGGAGATAGTCCTCCAGGAATTAGGATGGTCCGAAGTATAACTTCGTCCACCAATGCTGGTCCTTCCTCCCCCTCGAGAAGAGGGTCGACCACGATTCATTGCCACCCTGCACATAAAAGAAGAGTGAAACAAAAATTTAATCAGGGTTATAAACCCGAAGATGTTTATCTTATATATATATATATATATATATATAAATAAATATATAGGAAAATTTTCAAATGAGAACATTTCGCACCGTGCGAAAATGTTTTTAGTTTTTTTTTTTGAAATTTTTTTTTTCAAAAATTCCTTTTTCCACCCTCATTGTATGTTGTTATACCACCCACAAAAAATAATGGTTGAGAAATAATTTCATTTGGCCTTCGATCAAGGCATTTTATCAAATTCGCACGTTTTGAGACCGTTAAATTTGTAACGGGTGGATCGGTGCTCTAATGCCCAACGGGTTCACCCATTATTTTCCCTGGGGTATATAATTGTATGAATTAAACATCAAAAATTTTTTTTTGAAATAAAAAATTTCAAAAAAATAAAAAAAAGTTTTCGCACAGGCTTTCTCACGGGGTTTTTCGCACCCGAAGATCACTATATATATATATATATATATATATATATATATATATATATATATATATATATATATATATATAGAGGGTAAAGGGATCCTAAGGTGCCTCCTTAGATTCAATCTAAGGAGGCGCCCCCATTTCCCTCCATCTCACACATTTTTTTTGAATTTTTTTTCATGGGTTTGTTGTTCACCTCATGGATGATCAACATACCAAATTTCAAGGGATCCAATACTATTTGGGCCACCATCTACACCTTGCAACTTCGTGTGTTTTTAAGCACGTTTTCAAACCGTTGAAGTTGTAAGGGGTAGATGGTGGCTCAAAAAGTATTGGAATCTCTTGAAATTTGGTATGTTGATCATCCATGATGTGAACAATAACCTCATGAAAAAACATTTCCAAAAAAATTGTAGGAGATGGGGGAAATGGGGGCGCCTCCTTAGATTTTCATCTAAGGAGGCACCTTAGATCCCCTTTTTCCATATATATATATATATATATATATATATATATATATATATATATATATATATATATATATATATATATATATATATATATATATGAGGAGGGATCAAATGACCCCCCAAACATAACCCCCAAAAATGACCCCCTATCAAAAATCCTATGCCCCCTATTTTTTCGGAAGATCCGAACCGTTCAACTTGATCTCCACCCTCTAAATACCTTACCCACCAATTTTCAACCCGATCCCAAGTGTTTTGCATGTTCATCCATCCGACCCAAATTTAACGGTTTCGCTTGAACAGAACTTTTGCGAATGGTTGATGAACATGCAAAACACATGGAATCGGGTTGAAAATTGGTGGGTCAGGTATTTATAGGGTGGAGATCAAGATGAACGGTTCGGATCTTCCGAAAAAATAGGGGGCATATGATTTTTGATAGGGGTCATTTTTGGGGGTTATTTTTGGGGGTCATTTGATCCCACATATATATATATATATATATATATATATATATATATATATATATATATATATATATATATATGATTAGTAGGAAGATATAGATGATAGTATTAGTGTATGCATGATATTGATAGATATATATGTGGAATAAATTGTAAATAACACTACTTGTGCTTGATGTCCTGATCAGTACGTATCATGTATATATTGAAAACTATGTAGTACTTAATGCGGTATAGGAATACTAGGGTAAATTTTAATTTGCTTGAGTGGTATACATATGGGTAAGTATGAATATAATCTACGTTATTGTAAGGACACTGGATATAAGGAAAACACTAGAAGGGGTGTTGAATAGCGTTTATAAAATTTAACTAAGAAATTATGCCTAATTAAAATCCTAATCCAACAAAGATGCGGAAATAAGAATTAACAACAATGAACTATGCAAACAATAAGATGTTTTAAGGGTGCGGATTACCCAATTCAAACCCGACTTGTTCCCGGTAATCACACGTCCCTTCCACCTGGATACCTCCGGATACTCAAGTTAGAATCCTAACTCGAGGTTTCCTTTAAACCCCCTTGTAGAAACCCTACACGTGTAATCGAACAACAAACGATGTTCTTGAATCCCACAACTTGGGATCAAGCCAACCACTCTCACAAATCGAGAGTGAATCAAATATCGAAGATATGAAATAATGAAATTGCAACACTTACAATCACATATGCCTTCAAGTTGAACTTGAAGGAGCAAGTGTGTTGTGTGTTGATCTCTTCCAAAAAGAGAGTGAAGCCCTTTCTCTTGTCACCACCAAATGCATAGAGGATATCAACGTTGATTCTAGGCTGGAAAGCAAGATAGAATGAGATTCTAGGGCTTAAAGAGAATGAGATCTTGAGAGCTTGAAAATGAATTCTTGAGTTGCTAAGAGAATGAATAAGAGGCTCCAATGGAACAGTAGAAGCCCCTCTTATAGGTTCTCCAACACCCACAAACAAAATACACAAACTCCACTTTGAAATCCGTGTGGAAACAGCCAACGGATAGAATTTACAGTACAAACAGTCGACTGGTGAAGAAAGCACAGTCGATTGCTGCACTGTGTCAAAGGGTATTTGAGAATTCAAATGGTAACTTATCACGTAGGACAGTTGACTGATGAAGGTACGACATACGTCTGAAAACCATCAGGCGACTTAGAAACCTTCTGCAGACGACTGATGCGTATGTTGTGAAAACAAAGAATTCTGGGTAAACTAGGACAGGCGACTGATGTGGAATCTACAAGCGCATGTGTCATGGGCAGGCGACTCGGAAACCAATACCAGTCATCTATTGCACAAATGAGTAACTTGCCAAAATCAAAGTTCTAGGCAAGTGTTGGACAGGCGAATGTAGAAGCATATACATGTGCCTGTGCCATGGGCAGGCGCCTGTAAACCCTTCTTACATCGCATGTATGGGCTAGTGCGAAAGTTGACAAAAATTAAAACGTTTGGACAAGATGAGACATGCGACTGACTAACAAGTCACATGCGCCTGAGACTAGACAGGCGCATGTACTTTGTACAACAGTTGCCTGATGAAAGTAAAGAACCGAAAGCCCAAAAATCAAGTCAAACAGAGTGTGCATAATAGACGACTGTTGAACAATTCACAGTGGACTGTTTTGAGACATACGCCTATAAATTGAACTGCAGTCGCATGTTGGAAGTCTAAATTGCATAACTTAGAATAAAAGAAGTTGGAAGCCTAGGATGGATTTCTAATGACTTCATAGGCTAGAAAGGGTGAAGTGTGTGAGCTCCAACAATAAACTACTTCAAAACTACATTCTAATGAGAAAGAAAAGATAATAAAAAGATTACATTTGATTTAGCTTCTCTCCTTTCTCTTGAATGATCTTGAAGTCTTCTTGAAGTCTTTGAAACTTCATTTTTTAATATTGATCACCCAGTCTTCGAATTTGAGCTTTGATTGATCTTCATGGTCATCCATTGATATTTGATCGTCATGATAAGCTTAGGCAATGGATTAACTACATGTATGAGATTAGTCACAAGTATTATGTTTGCTCATCATTAAAACCAAGTAGGGAGGATTCCAATATTCAACATTCTCCCCCTTTTTGGTGATGACAAATAAACATAAACAAACAGCTACATAAGTTTGCTTAAAAATACTTACTCCCCCTACATAGATGCCAATCAAGTTAGACAATTATATATGGGCATCTAAAGATCAAATTAAAGCAATAGTATGATATATATGAATGAAATGAATTCAAATATTAGAATTTAGGATTTTTTAAAATCCAAATTCATTATATCTTACTGTTACGCCTATTTGCCTGAGGCCCGAAAGACACAAGCCCAGAGACCCGACCTCCGGTCAAGAGCCCATCTGCACACTCGGGCCCACTCGTTAAGGCCCTATAAGGGACTCCCCCAAATGGCGATCCGACCCGGCCCCGGTAACACCCGGGTCACTCACCCACTCCTGCGATAACCGCCCCCTCGATCCCACTACCACTTAATGGCAGTTATGGGGAAATGCGGGCGTGGTGCAGGGAGCGGCGACGGGGGCAGATTGAGGGGGCACGATTGGGGGTGGATGAGCGACGTGGGTCGGGGGCAATCACGGCGGAGGTCTATAAAAGGGCTAGGAGGACCACAGGATACGTGACCGCTTCTCAGGTATTGAAAACCCAAGGTACTCCATCAACGACCTAGCTTCCCCATTTCTCCTCCTTCCTCCCCCGCTCGCGCCGTGAGACGCCGTACCGATCTCCTCTCGAGTCGTACCGCCTCCGCCGGGCCTCCTCTTTCAGATCTCTGTCTGACTTAGGCATCGGAGGGGTTTTGGCTGGAACCAAGGTCCGGCCCCCCTGACGAGCGTTCTCGTCTACGCAGGAGGGAATCATATCTACGGGCCGAGGCTTCCCCTCCGCCCCTCGCCAACTACGCAACCAGCGGGACGATCGAGGCTTCCCCTCGTCGTCCGACCGCCGAGGCCGAGCGCAACCGACCGAGGCCAAGCGTCTCGACCCAGGCCGAGGCTATCCCTCGCCCTGCCAACGGCCGAGGAACCCGATTTGATCCAGCCGACACGCTCCACGTCATCTGCAGATCCGACTCGAGCCTCGACTGCACCGACTCGACTCGCCTGAGGGACCCAAGCAGGCCCCTCGACCACGTTGACCTGGTCCTCCACGGTCAACGCTTTGCAGTGAGAAAACACTCTGAAACATCTGGCGCCGTCTGTGGGAACCGAAAACCGTCCCACGAAGAAGCAAACCACACCAGTAATGGCACAAGCCAGCAATGGAAAGAAGCGCATGCCCCCCATCCCGGAGGAGGGGAATGACGCATCCAACGGTAACCTCGAAGACACGCCCATCGGCGATCACCCCGCCCCCTCAACCGAAGAGACCGGCGGCTCAGGACTGGCTACGCAGGGACAACTCCGCGCCCTGGCTCAGGAGACCAACGCGAGCCTCCAGACGTTGGTCGCGACGGTACAACAGCTCGTCGGCCCTGCGCCATCCAACGGAGGCACGTTGGGCGATAGCCATCGATGGGCGGGGGGTCCTCCGCTCTTGCGATCCGCCGTGGTCGACGACCACGGGACCCAGAGACCGAACACAGATCGTCGGTTCACGCTGTCCGGCCCCCGTCAGGCGAGATCACGCGCCTCCTCCCCTTATCGTGAAAGGAGCCGAAGAGAAACCGAAGGGACGGAGGGCGAATCGATGACTGCATCATCTCGTCGGTCACGGTCGTCCCGCCGCAGGAGAAGCGAACGACACCACTCGAGAGACCGATCACGGCGGAGCAGGAGCTCCCGTCGGAGGAGCCGGGAGCGCCGGGTCAGCCCGACCCCCAGCGTGGCGAGGGCCGTGGAGCCAGCCCCGCCGGCGCCTGTGCACCCTCCACCACCGAACGAGCTAGAGGCAGGCGACTGTCGAATCCCCGGGGGTATCCACGGAGACCGATGCCCCCTCTCACGGAGAATAACCGATGCGCGGGTCCCCTCTCGATTCAGGATCCCGACGCTGGGGAAGTACGACGGGATAGGGGACCCGGGAAACCACGTAATGGACTACGAGGGGGACATGTCCTTCCAAGGAGCTGATGAAGACCTGCTTTGCCGAGGCTTCTATTCTACACTCAGGGGAGCGGCGAGGACCTGGTACCGCAGCCTACCCAGCCGCTCCATCGACAGCTTTGAGCAACTCACCCAGTTGTTCTGCAAGCAGTTCATGGCGGGGAGGCAGATCAAGCCTGATGCTGAACATCTGTTCAACATAGTGCAAGGCCCGGCCGAGCCGCTCCGGCAGTTCATGTGCCGCTTCAATAAGGAGAGGCTGAACGTGAACAACCCTCCCGACCTGGTGGTCCAAACGGCCCTTAAGAAAGGGCTTCGCCACAGAGGCCTCAAGAAGTCCCTGAACAACGATCCCCCGAAGGACCTCCCCGGGATCATGGCAAGGGCCGAGCGTTTCATGTTGACCGAGGAGGCCTTAGCCGAGGATGCAGGAAAAACCGCTCGAGGGACCAAGCGCGGCGATAGCGGACGAGGCAGCCCCGAGGGATACCGGACCGAGAAGAAGCCGAGAAACAGGCAGCGCGGAGAAGGTACGAGGGGCGCCACCCCAGACGCCATCCTCGCTCAAGTACAGAAGGAAGAGCGCGCCGATCGCCCCCCACCGAAGGCAAAAAGAGGTGGGAAGAATGGGGAGAAGTACTGCAAGTACCACAAAGACAATGGCCACGACACTGAAGACTGCTGGCACTTGAAGAAGGACATAGAGAAGCTGATGAGCTGGGGGCACGCCAGGAACTTAGCCGACGAGCCGACTCACGGGGAAGGGACCTCTATGCAACCGGACAAGGGGAAGAAGATCAACACCGTCCAAGGACCCCTCCGCATCATAGAGTGAGCTGGCGAGGTCTCTCCCCCCAATCGCAGCCTAGTCCGAGGGGATTATCTAGGTTCACATCCCTCTGTCTAGCCACATTTCCCTTTTTCCTTTTTACTTTTTTCTCCAAATGTACTAGTCCGACAGGACTCTTAAGAGTACAATCGCATTCCCTTTTATCTTCCCTTAATCTACGATGGAATCAACGCTTCACTGAGGGTACAAAAGAGCGAAGACCTCTACTGGAGGAAAGGCGTTCATAGGTCTTGGGCAGTTCCCCCACCCAGCGCGGACGCCGACCGGTCCTAAGCCGAGGAGCTTTGCCCCCGCCGACTGACCCTCGCGCTCGTAAGTCTGGTGGCAACTCCTCCAGCCGACGCAGACGTCGACCGATCCTGAGCCGAGGAACTTTGCCCTCGCTGACCGACTCCTGCGCTCGTAAGTCTGGGGGCAACTCCCCCAGCCGGCACGGACGCCGACCGGTCCTAAGCCGAGGAACTTCGCCCTCGCCGACTGACCCCTATGCTTGTAAGTCTGGGGGCAACCCTCCCAGCCAGCGCAGACGCCGACCGGTCCTAAGCCGAGGAACTTCGCCCTCGCTGACCGACTCCCGCGCTCGTAAGTCTGGGGGCAACACCCCCAGCCGACGCGGACGCCGACCGGTCCTAAGCCGAGGAACTTCACCCTCGCCGACCAACTCAATCGTTCTAAAGTTGAAGACAATTCCCCCCGTCAGCTCGGGCGTAAGCCGACCCTAGGCCGAGGACGAAGCAACAAAGCAAAATATACGAGAAGCTCGGGTAAGTCAAATTTCGTTTATAACAATATGTCTTATTTACAGCAAATCAAAGTGAAGAAACCACTCTACAATTAATCCGCTCTCGATGGACAACAAAGCTCATCACCTACAGAAACTAGGGCCACACCGGCGAAGCGAAACTTGTCGACTAAAAGAACTCGAAGTTGTAGGCCTAAGCGAAAACCCATGCAACCAGCAATTATTGGCTCTGGGCCAGGGAGTCGCTGGCGAGGCCGAAGGAGAAATCAGGGTCGGGGGTCCATTCCAAGTAGACTGGCCTAAAGCGAAGCGGATGCTAAAAAATTTGAGGATAAACGGCCAGGAGGAACGACCTAGGGAACCCGGGCTCGAGAGGACACATCCTCGGGCACCTCCCCTTGCTCGGAGCGAGGGGGATCGACCGGCGGAGGGGCTTGCTGAACACGCTCCGCACATTCCCGGAAGGAAGACTGGACGACTTCGACGATCCGAGGGGCGATGAGGTCTTCATACTTACCGAACTGGAGGGATCCGCGTCCTCCTTCCTCTTCTTTCCTCCGTGGGGCTCCGAAGACGCCGGAGGGGAACGCTTCCGCCTCGCACCATCCTCACCCTCGGGAACCTGAGGGGGCACGCCAAGGGCAGGAGGGACTGCACCAGACCCGTCAATACCCCCTGTCTCTTGGGCTGACGGGGCGGGTCCGGCCCTTGTGACCCCCCCCGGGTAGGGGATCGCCAGAAGAAGAGGTGGGAGGCGCGGCCGCCACCTTACCCACGGAAGGCTTGGCTCGGCGCACTTCCTCCTCAACGGTCCGCCGAGGCGCCCTTCCAGAGGTACTACCTCGGCTCCGAGCAGCTCCACGGCGGATCAGTTCATCGACGTCACGGACGAACTCGCGGCCAGCCATCCCTGCAAGGGAAACCAAAATCAGGATGAGTCACGGGGCAAATCAAGACTGAAAGGGCGACCTACCCGGAGACCACAAGACGGCCTTCAGGAGTAGGTCGTCCAACAAGGACCAGATGGACTTCGATTCCAAGGGAAGGGACGACAGCAGCGCGGCGGCTGCCCGGTCAACGTCCAAGAGAGCTAGCGGTGGGCGAGGCTGGACAGACCCGCCCCAACTTGTCAAAATCTGGGCATCCCCCAGGAAGACCACAAAGACGTAATCCGAACTCCAATCCCCCGACCAGCGGGGCAGCCCGATCAGGCATTCCCTCCTCGGGCGGGCACGGAGCTGCAGCCATGACCCCGGGCCGACCGTCTGGATCTGGTAAAAATGGAAGAGAAGGGGGAGAGACGGCTCCAGACCACGGGTACATCAGAGCGTAGCGAAGCCCGTTAGTACCGCGATCGAGCAAGGGGTGAACTGGCAAAGCGGCACCACGAGATATTCCATGACCTGGATAAGGAAGGGATTGAGCGGAAAATGAAGACCCAGGCGAAACATTTCGACGTAGACGCCGACTTCATTGCTCCTCAGAAGGCAAATCCGCTCGTCAACGAATGGAACTCGGACCTCGTACGGGAAGCAGAGATACCTCTCCCGGATCTCCGTGACCGCCGAAGGAATGGTCCTCGACGGCGTTCGGAGGACAACCGGGGGCACGTTAAGACGCACGGCAGCCGACGCCACGTCATCACGGATGTAGTCTTGGAATAGCTTCCCCTTCCCCTTGTCTCGGAGGGGACGACTCCCGGAGGAGGAACCTGATCCCACTAGCCGAGGCCTACCCCGCCTAGACTCTGGAGAATCCCTCGCCCCCCAGCCGGAACCGCCTATCCTACGGGCAGCCATAATACGAGAGCGAGAAAGGAATTACCTTTAAACTAGCTTTGGAGGAGACGAAGAAGCGATGGCGACGGGAAACTCCAAGTTGTGGAAAACCTAGAACAATGGGAAGAGCAAGAAAGAAGTGGAGATCAATGCAGCGGGGGATCTTATATACCAGACGCGGGGACGAATTCGAAGCGCCTGACAAAAGCACGTGGCAGGACTCGAAGGACCGGCGGCGTTTCGAAATCGGCGCCAAGGGAAGTCCAATCGATCCGCCTCATCATGACCTACATTTATGACCACGCCTCGATTAAAGCGCCACTCGGAATCCCAGGAGGCACAACGGTCGAACCAAGCAAGCCAGCGGCCGATCGACCCCACCAAGTGCGGCTCAGGAACCCCTCGGCTTCTAAACTTAAGGCGACCCCGCGAGCGAGGGGGATAAGCTCGCAGCTACACGTGGCAGCATCAGAGGACCGACGACGCTTCGGAGCCCGCGCCTTAAAAGTATCAAACGGGCCAACTCATGATGACGACTAATAAACGAGTCGGCATCGACTGGCGAGCCTGTCAAAATCGGCGGAAGTCACATCGGTCGAGCCGAACCGGCCGAGGCCGATCAACCCGACCGATGGGGGCAATTGTTACGCCTATTTGCCTGAGGCCCGAAAGACACAAGCCCAGAGACCCGACCTCCGGTCAAGAGCCCATCTGCACACTCGGGCCCACTCGTTAAGGCCCTATAAGGGACTCCCCCAAATGGCGATCCGACCGGGCCCCGGTAACACCCGGGTCACTCACCCACTCCTGCGATAACCGCCCCCTCGATCCCGCTACCACTTAATGGCAGTTATGGGGAAATGCGGGCGTGGTGCAGGGAGCGGCGACGGGGGCAGATTGAGGGGGCACGATTGGGGGCGGATGAGCGACGTGGGTCGGGGGCAATCACGGCGGAGGTCTATAAAAGGGCTAGGAGGACCACAGGATACGGGACCGCTTCTCAGGTATTGAAAACCCAAGGTACTCCATCAACGACCTAGCTTCCCCATTTCTCCTCCTTCCTTCCCCCGCTCGCGCCGTGAGACGCCGTACCGATCTCCTCTCGAGTCGTACCGCCTCCGCCGGGCCTCCTCTTTCAGATCTCTGTCTGACTTAGGCATCGGAGGGGTTTTGGCCGGAACCAAGGTCCGGCCCCCCTGACGAGCGTTCTCGTCTACGCAGGAGGGAATCATATCTACGGGCCGAGGCTTCCCCTCCGCCCCTCGCCAACTACACAACCAGCGGGACGATCGAGGCTTCCCCTCGTCGTCCGACCGCCGAGGCCGAGCGCAACCGACCGAGGCCGAGCGTCTCGACCCAGGCCGAGGCTATCCCTCGCCCTGCCAACGGCCGAGGAACCCGATTTGATCCAGCCGACGCGCTCCACGTCATCTGCAGATCCGACTCGAGCCTCGACTGCACCGACTCGACTCGCCCGAGGGACCCAAGCAGGCCCCTCGACCACGTTGACCTGGTCCTCCACGGTCAACGCTCTGCAGTGAGAAAACACTCTGAAACACTTACTGCCTCTGAATCTAAGGCAACTTCAATCTTAGTTTCAAGTTTAGCTTCTAATTAGCACATATTTATGATTTGTTTATTTCTCACCCCCTATGGCATTATACAAAAAGGTGGGAGTAGAAAAACAACAGCAAAAGTGCTAACTAAACTAAATAACAATCACGGGGGCATAAAGAATGAGATATGTATTTAATGTGATACCAAATGAGAATCTAGAAACCACGAAGGTATATCACACAAATGTATCAAAACTCATCAAAATAAGTTGACTAGAGGAATAGAAATCCAATAGCAACATGTATTATGTAATTTATCTTAACATTCAATTATAATAATTAATAACACAAGAAGAGACAAAATTGCACAACATTCACATGAGCGAGTAATAGTGTCAAACTGATCGTCATATATATGGAAAAGGTACATTGAGTATACAAAAATATAACCAACTCCACGAATACAAAAGTGTACGCAAAATACATAACCAACCAATGTGTCATAAGCACAAACACTAACAGACAAATCATCTATATATGACACTATATATCCATCACACATCAATACATCAGACACAGACTCCCAATCCTAATAAAAAAATCTAGGTCCTCGGGTGAGCATTCATTAAGAAGCATCAGTCTAGCAGAACGACGATAGAGTCTGTCACGACCCGCTTCCCTAAAATGGAGGCGAGACGTGAAAAGGTCCGCACGAGAGTGGAGCGGTGAAGCCCCAAACCTGATAAGCGTCTAATATACATAATCAGGTCCCTGTAACCACAACGGAATAACAATAATAACACAATAAGAAACATGAAATAAAATCTCACATCTCAAATATTGTCCAACATGAAAATAAGTCCAACATCCAGAAAAGCCACCAGGCTAAAAGAAAAGAGTCTAAGGCCCAGAACAAGGCCAACAAAAGCAACAACGACAAAGCAAGGTATAGGTGCTACGCACCGATAACAAACAACTGTCTAACAAAAGTAAAACACAACGGAGACACTAGGACTGGCCCCAGTGTCCACGTACTCCCCGCCAAACACGGGCTCGGGCTCGGCAACAGCAAACACCTCGTCCTCAACAAGGTACTCGGGCTCGGGATCTAACATGTGTCACCCAAAAGAGTAAAGGGGCACATGTCAGCAAGTCTAAAAGACTTGGGCAAGGAAACTGAAAGTAAGGCAACTAGCAACCTAACAGTTTAGTATGATGCATGGCATGGCAGTTATAACATGAGTGCACAATTTAAAACATGGCAAGACAGTTTGTACAAGAGAACAATCATCGGGACAAGACAAGACAAGACAAGACAAGAGTAGCCACGCTACTATCAATCTCAATCAATTCACATTGTTGGTGTTTACGCCCTTCGCTGAATGGTAAACATTCAGACCGATCGGCACTAAACACGATTCACATTTCACGGTTGTTTTGTAGATGTTTGCGCCCTTCGCTGAATGGCTAGCATGTCAGTCCGATCGGCCCCAAACACTACCCCACCCCAAAGAGTTTACGCCTTACAACTGCAGTTATTGATCAAACAGACTCCCAGTTGAATGGACGCTTAACCCTTACCCCATCCAGCGCTAAACAAGCCAGGGTCCCTGAACATGAGCCCAGCAAGTGAGCCAGGGTTGCCCCGCACGAGAGCTTGTTTCTTAGTTCACAATTCAATATATCGAGCGTTGGGGTTTCCAACTACAGGGCTCGCTTCTGGAACACGAGCCAGGTAACACAAGTAGTGTAGCAAAGCTACGCAATCACGGGATCACCAAAACAATGCAATGACATGACATTTAATTTGCGTACCGTTAATGAAAAGTAAACATGACATGGTATTTGTGCAACATGCTAAATGTCGGAATTAGCTTCGTTGTCAAGCTAATTCCCCAATTTGCGCCTAGGCGAGTATCATTTCGTCGCCTAGCCTCTTTTACGCCTATAACAAGAAAATGGCCTAAAACATGGCCTAAACCCTAGGTGGCAAGTTTCACTTGCCTAGCACCGGGGATGACGATCAACCTCGTCTCACGGATGCTAACTACGGGGAAATCGCTGTTAAGGGGGAAACAAACACCAAACACATGAAATTAATTAGGGTTTCACCAAAATTATAAATAAGTTATGAAAACAACGGTAGATCGATTTCTTACCGAGAGGAGGCGGAAGAAACACTCCGGGGAACCCTAGGATCAGATTTGGAAAAGATTGGAGAAGTTTGGGGAAACTAGGGTTTTGGGGGATTTTGGGGATTTGATGGATTTGGGTGAGATTTTGGGGAAGATGAGAGGTAGATAGAGTGAATGGATGGTTTGGATGATGGATTTAGGGCTTGGAATGAAGGATTGAAGCTTGGAGGAAGATGGGGGCTGAAGGGGGAAGATTTTAGGGTTTTGGGTCGTGTTGGAGAAGAAGAAGTCGAATGGGTTGGGTTTAAATAGGCTAGGCTGGCGGCTGCCCAGAAATTAGGGTTTTAACACTGGTCAGTCGGTCAAAGAGCAACCACTGACCGACTAGTTTGGCAACTAGTCGGTCGGTCGACCAACGCAGACCGACTAAGTGCAAACAGTAACTCCTGAACGAAAATGGGATTCTAGAGTTAGTCGGTCCATGAACAAGTACTGACCGACTAGTTTAGCATCTAGTCGGTCGATGAACGTTCTTAGACCGACTAAGAGTAAACAGTAACTCCTAAGAAATTTAGAAAGCTAACTAGTCGGTCCAAGAAGGATTGCCGACCGACTGGATCGTCATCTAGTCGGTCGGTGGCCCTTCTTACACCGGCTAATGAGCACCAAAAGTACCGATACGGAGCGCGGGGCCCCGGGATCGATTCCTAAGACTCCTAGGCTTGATCTAATAGTTAGATACGACCGTTATGAAGTCCGTCACGAGTGACATACTTCGAAATCGACGATCCTAGGGAAGAAACGAGAAAATACGACGAATCGATCGAAAATGAAAGCTACGGAGACGAAAACCACGCATGAGGAGAAAATCCACCAAAACATATATTTTAATATAGATAATCCAATCGCACGAAAACCAGTCGTTACATCCTACCCACCTTAGAATAAAGTCCGTCCTCGGACTTTCTAACTATAGCTATATCTAATCACCCTAGTAATTACCCTCAATCAATATCACATCACAATTTCAACCAAGTACATTTATTTCAAGTGCTTATATATATATACCCTAGGTAATCAATTATTAACACCACGGAAGTAAATATATATTCACGCATATAGTACTCTTATACTTATTATAATCAAACAACTCCATTCACGTATTCAAATCATTCATATGGCAAGTATATTCCATATAGCTACAAAACACTTATTACACACTATGTGAAAATAACCAAGTCTCTTACTTATTTGAAAATAATTTCACACTAGAAAATACCATCGGAAACTACGCGTATGAGTAACTATCTATGGACATGACAATAAGAATACTCTAATCCTTATACCTCCTAGTATACGTCAAAACAACCAACATGCGAAATCACACCATACAATTGTTAAAACAATTTCACTATATATAACATACATTCATCATCGTTATGATTCCACCATTTACAATCATTCAAATACATGCACACATTTCACCGTATTACCACTTCATATATATATAGTCCTATAGCTATAATTACGACACGCCATACATATCATAGTCTATAACTATCACATACTCACCCGTGCATGGTGCACACCCACACACGCCAATATTTCATTCATATATACACCAATCACACCACTATAAGTTTAGTACATCTACGCACCTAGTTTAGCTAGCGCACATATATATTCACGCAACCAAATCCTTAGTGAATAACTATACCACAAGACCAACTCACATAACTATATATTGGTATGGCCACCCACAATCGTGTGCGTAACACAACCGGCACAAACAATCCTGACACTATACATACATCATTCATCACTATACACTAACCACATACAATACATCAATGTACATAGAGTGTACCCACCCAGCTTGGGTGAGACTCAAAATCATAGCGGAATAATTCCATATACGTAACATAGCATCCATATATATATATATGCCAATACTAGCCAATGCATACACGTCTACCAACATAACCACATACATATTTAAATGTCAAACACCCTTAATATCTAACCAGGTAATATCACATATTTCAGCCAATTCATATATCATGATATTCTTACAAACATCAGCACACCTATAATTACAATACTCTCCCTAATAAAAGTATTTACCCATAGTCACACCCAAGCATCGTATATATCTTCATACCGTATCCATCCACTTATAATTGGCACACCAATACACTTACTTCATCCATTAGTCAAGATGTGCAATAGCCGTGTATACCTCATGGTATACACGCATACGACATCCAAATAGCAAAATACCAATCAAAATTATGTTTCTACTACCATATATATATCACATATATACTCACGCAGCAATTTCATAACTACTCACGCCTACGCACAATATGTAACTACGTACGAGCACACACTCACACGTACAACACATAGGTCACATAATAGGCATGCCCACTTTAACTATACGTACACCCATTATTATCACACCCAGCATACATATAGTTTCACCAATCATATTATTTCAACCATCATAAGTATCTCCAACTATGTACACCCTATTCAGACATTCCAATACAGAATCTCATATACATAGACGCCCCTAGAGTGGCATAGCTATCCTCGCACATATCCATAAATATTAACACACTTACAATTCATAATATCACGAATAACTCTGAGTATGTATATATCACACAATAGACAACATCACCAGAAACACTAGAAGTATAAAACGGTCATATTTTGAAAAGTCGGAATTCCCTTCCGAAAAACGATATTTGAAGATCGATAAAATCAGTCGTTAGAAATAAGTTTGAGTTGAATGCTCACAATAAGAGGAAATGATTTATTGGCTTAACGGAAATCATCATGAAGGGAAACAAAGCGTTCTTACGCACATTAAGGACGTAGTTTTAGAAAATATTATACGGCAGTGATTTAATAATGTTGGCAAAAGTCTTGAAACGAAATTTAATTAACGAAAGAATTCTAAATTTATGCCAAATACTTTCAAAATCTTTAAGCCAGGAAAAATTCAAATAATCAATATTGAAACCACCTTTTAGTGCAACCGGGATTTGCCGAAAGAAACCATTTTACACAAAGCTCTTAACATACAGGCTAATAAGCCTAATACGGATATATGAAAACATTCGAAATTCAACTTAGTTTAGAAATTATTCTAAAAGCATGTGTGGTGAACGGAAAACTTAGTAGTAGGTTTGTCAAAATTTGTAATAAGCTTTAAAACCAAATTATGGAAGGACTAGATCGTGAGAAAGTTACGAAGACGTAATTCTTTTTCCAAAAATTGTAATAGGGAAAAATGTTGAACATATCCTTGGTTGGTTGAAAGCTGAAATCATGTGTAACTTGAAAAGTGTATTAAAGGAAACGCGATGAGTCAATTGTGGCATACGTAAGATAAGGAAATTTACAAATCGAATTGGGCAAAAATAAAGATACAGTTCGGAATAAAATTTATATAAGAGGGGACAAGGTATTTTCATGGGTACGGAAGGTATAGACTGGCAAAACACAAAATGGGTTAGTATTCCAAATTTTCGACAAAGTTTTAGAGATCTTTAAGTCAACGAAGGAGCATGAAGTATAAATATATAAATATTAAAATTTCGAACGAATTTAAACTTAGGAGAAGGAAGTCGAAGGGATACCTTCAGAAAGGTCAAGATTTGCAACGGAGAGGTCCGAAAATGTTTTACGGCAGTAGCTTAATATATATTTCGGTGAAATTTTGAAATTCGAAGAATGAAATCCGATCAACTATAGTGTGAAAATTTAGGCCCATGCTAAATGCTTACAAGTTTTAAAAAAACTGAAGAGAAATTTCAAATAAATATCTTTTTTTTATAAAAAAAATACTTTTTAGAAGGACCCGGATTTGCCAAATAACTGATTTATACAAGACCTTAAAGTACGAGTTCAATGAACCTAGAACTGATATATGAAAATAATTGAAATCCTACTTATCTTGGAAGATATTCTAAAGTAATCAAAATAGTGGTAAGCTCTTAAAACCAAAATACGAGGAATATCGGTTAGCAAAAGATACGAGATTAAAAATTTCAACCAATAGACTTCAAAATCTACGAAGGGATTTTAACTCGATCGAATAGGAAGGAATTAAATATTTAAGGAAAAAGGGGGCCATCAAGAATTGCTTCTACACGAAGCACCAGGATGTAATGCACATTGATGCACCAGAGTCAAGAGGACTCGTGCCAGAAACGTGCAGACCCAAATCACACTCAACAACCAACCCAGCAATCAAACTCCATTCTAGCAGCATAACACATTCAAGCAACCAAACATGTTCAAACAAACAAGACTGTCAAAAAGGAAGAAGGTAACTAAACTGAGGGTTACCTGCAATAACCCCATCCACAGTCTCAGCCTCAACTACGGCCATCGGGGAAGCCTGCCTCCTCAGCGGAAAAGCCTGCCGAAAAGCCTGCCTCTGTGGGAGAAGGGGTACCCCACGACCAGCGGGCTCCGGGGCTCTCTGCTGCAACGGCGAGACAGCAATAGGTGCCTTCCAAGGCTGCTTCAACCTCGGGCACTCCCTGAGAACATGGGCGGGATCTCCACAGGCAAAACATTGCCCCAAGAACTTCCTACACTGTTCCTTCTCATGACCAATCTTGCCACAACGATGGCACATCTTCCGACTCGGCCCAGCTTCCGGTGCTTGCTGCTGCGGAACTCCATCCGACGCCTTCCGCAGCCGATTTGCATGCCGACAATCCTTCGCCGAATGAGAAGCACCACCACAAATCAAACACTGACCCAGAAAGCGTCTGCACGACCCCTTGAGGTGCCCGATCTTGCCGCAGAAATAGCAAGCCTTCAGAGCAGATCCACCACCAGCGCGGGTCTGACGTCTTCTAGTCATCTAGCGCCAGAGAAACGGGCCAAAATTAGACTCAGAGCTTAATGACTCGGATGCCGAACTTAGTTTATTGGACATTCTAATATTATTATCGCTATTCCCAAAATCGCAGTTACAGAAAGACCTGCATGGGCCACCACTAAAACCTGTCACGACCCGCTTCCCTAAAATGGAGGCGAGACGTGAAAAGGTCCGCACGAGAGTGGAGCGGTGAAGCCCCAAACCCGATAAGCGTCCAATATACATAATCAGGTCCCTGTAACCACAACGGAATAACAATAATAACACAAGAAGAAACATGAAATAAAATCTCACATCTCAAATATTGTCCAACATGAAAATAAGTCCAACATCCAGAAAAGCCACCAGGCTAAAAGAAAAGAGTCTAAGGCCCAGAACAAGGCCAACAAAAGCAACAACGACAAAGCAAGGTATAGGTGCTACGCACCGATAACAAACAACTGTCTAACAAAAGTAAAACACAACGGAGACACTAGGACTGGCCCCAGTGTCCACGTACTCCCCGCCAAACACGGGCTCGGGCTCGGCGACAGCAAACACCTCGTCCTCAACAAGGTACTCGGGCTCGGGATCTAACATGTGTCACCCAAAAGAGTAAAGGGGCACATGTCAGCAAGTCTAAAAGACTTGGGCAAGGAAACTGAAAGTAAGGCAACTAGCAACCTAACAGTTTAGTATGATGCATGGCATGGCAGTTATAACATGAGTGCACAATTTAAAACATGGCAAGACAGTTTGTACAAGAGAACAATCATCGGGACAAGACAAGACAAGACAAGACAAGAGTAGCCACGCTACTATCAATCTCAATCAATTCACATTGTTGGTGTTTACGCCCTTCGCTGAATGGTAAACATTCAGACCGATCGGCACTAAACACGATTCACATTTCACGGTTGTTTTGTAGATGTTTGCGCCCTTCGCTGGATGGCTAGCATGTCAGTCCGATCGGCCCCAAACACTACCCCACCCCAAAGAGTTTACGCCTTACAACTGCAGTTGTTGATCAAACAGACTCCCAGTTGAATGGACGCTTAACCCTTACCCCATCCCGCGCTAAACAAGCCAGGGTCCCTGAACATGAGCCCAGCATGTGAGCCAGGGTTGCCCCGCACGAGAGCTTGTTTCTTAGTTCACAATTCAATATATCGAGCGTTGGGGTTTCCAACTACAGGGCTCGCTTCTGGAACACGAGCCAGGTAACACAAGTAGTGTAGCAAAGCTACGCAATCACGGGATCACCAAAATAATGCAATGACATGACATTTAATTTGCGTACCGTTAATGGAAAGTAAACATGACATGGTATTTGTGCAACATGCTAAATGTCGGAATTAGCTTCGTTGTCAAGCTAATTCCCCAATTTGCGCCTAGGCGAGTATCATTTCGTCGCCTAGCCTCTTTTACGCCTATAACAAGAAAATGGCCTAAAACATGGCCTAAACCCTAGGTGGCAAGTTTCACTTGCCTAGCACCGGGGATGACGATCAACCTCGTCTCACGGATGCTAACTACGGGGAAATCGCTGTTAAGGGGGAAACAAACACCAAACACATGAAATTAATTAGGGTTTCACCAAAATTATAAATAAGTTATGAAAACAACGGTAGATCGATTTCTTACCGAGAGGAGGCGGAAGAAACACTCCGGGGAACCCTAGGATCAGATTTGGAAAAGATTGGAGAAGTTTGGGGAAACTAGGGTTTTGGGGGATTTTGGGGATTTGATGGATTTGGGTGAGATTTTGGGGAAGATGAGAGGTAGATAGAGTGAATGGATGGTTTGGATGATGGATTTAGGGCTTGGAATGAAGGATTGAAGCTTGGAGGAAGATGGGGGCTGAAGGGGGAAGATTTTAGGGTTTTGGGTCGTGTTGGAGAAGAAGAAGTCGAATGGGTTGGGTTTAAATAGGCTAGGCTGGCGGCTGCCCAGAAATTAGGGTTTTAACACTGGTTAGTCGGTCAAAGAGCAACCACTGACCGACTAGTTTGGCAACTAGTCGGTCGGTCGACCAACGCAGACCGACTAAGTGCAAACAGTAACTCCTGAACGAAAATGGGATTCTAGAGTTAGTCGGTCCATGAACAAGTACTGACCGACTAGTTTAGCATCTAGTCGGTCGATGAACGTTCTTAGACCGACTAAGAGTAAACAGTAACTCCTGAGAAATTTAGAAAGCTAACTAGTCGGTCCAAGAAGGATTGCCGACCGACTGGATCGTCATTTAGTCGGTCGATGGCCCTTCTTACACAGGCTAATGAGCACCAAAAGTACCGATACGGAGCGCGGGGCCCCGGGATCGATTCCTAAGACTCCTAGGCTTGATCTAATAGTTAGATACGACCGTTATGAAGTCCGTCACGAGTGACATACTTCGAAATCGACGATCCTAGGGAAGAAACGAGAAAATACGACGAATCGATCGAAAATGAAAGCTACGGAGACGAAAACCACGCATGAGGAGAAAATCCACCAAAACATATATTTTAATATAGATAATCCAATCGCACGAAAACCAGTCGTTACAGAGTCCATCTCAACCTAAAAGCCTTGGGTCTCCGGATCTGAAGAAGTCATGACAGCAACAGTAGCAGAGTCATCCTGAGGAGACTGAGAGGCAGGGTCATCAGCACCAGCATCAGATGGCTCTGGAATCAGAGAGACAACAGGAGGAGGAGGATGGTAAAGATGGGGTCGAAGAGTCAGCAGGAGTTGAGGGAGGGTCAGACTCCGGCCAAGATATCCCCAAAAACTCAGTGTGAAGAATCTGAGACCTGGATAGCCCCAAAGACTCAGAGGGAGAAGTCTGAGCTCTCTTGGAGTGGGGCTTGAATGAAGTAGCTTTAGGTTTTGGCTCACAAGGCTTCTTAAGGGATTTCCCCTTAGAGGATGATTCAATTTTTGGTGCCATGAATGAAATCGACAGAAGTTCGAAAAAGCTCGGGCAAACTGTGGCACGAAATGAAAGAGAGATGAGGCTTATACCTAGTCGACAGAGTGAAGGAGAATGACGCAACAGAGGAGCTTGGTGGAGAGATTGATGGTCGGAGGGGGTGATCGACAGAGGAGTGTGATCCAAACTGTCAAACGGAAAGACAAGATGAAGTGCGGGCTTCTGAATCAGAGGAGAGAGGAAAAGCCACGAATCGACAGTTATAGGAAAGATGAAAAGAGATCAGGGCTGTTGGATCAAAAATAACGGCTTAGATCGTGGGCTACAAACCGCCAAACTCGGCGGATAGGCGACTGATGCACATCATGCAGTCGCCTATCAAGCCCTAATAAAAAATGACTTAGAAAGCAAACAAGCGCATGTAGAAGAAAACACAGTCGCCTGGATTTGGATAGACGCCTGTGAAATGACTTACAGTTGCCTGCTGCATAGTAAAATTTTGCAAAATTTTTTAGCCATCTCTCGGAAAAATTGGTGATAATTGGGCAGGCGCTGAATGAACAAAATACAGTCACCTGTCGGATGACCAGTCGCCTATAAAATGACCATCAGTTGTCTGTCATGAATAAGTGTCATGCCCCGCTTCCCAAGTTGGAAGGCGAGACGTGAAGAGGTCTGCTCAGACTTAGAGCTGTGAAGCTACAGTCTGATAAGCATCTGGTAATTTAATCCAATAGCAGGTTCTTTGCATTACGACGAAACAACAATAATAATAAAGAAAGATAGACAATTAAAATTATCCGACATTCAACATCCACAGATTTTATTCCAAACGTACAAAGATAGTCATAAAGAAATATAGAGTCTGAAAAGAAGGCCTAGGCATGGCCGAAACTAATACAAAGGAAAGGGTGCAACGCACCGAACAACCTAACAACAACTACTAAGAAAGTAAACAACAACTAAGAAAAAGTCACCAGCTGAGGCTAAGAGTAGAACTCCGGTGTCCTCGAACTGGACGTCAACAGCTAGTCATCCTCAGCAACTAACTCAGGCTCAAACCTGACATGTGACACCCAAAAAGAAAAGGGCACATGTCAGCAAAAATTCCCAAGAGGGAAAAGGGGACTTTTGTGCAAGGAAACGTAAAATAAAAGAATGCAACTAGTAGTTCTAAAATGAGATGACATGGCATAATATTTCAATGAATGCAGCAGTTAAGAGAACATGAAACTTGCAATGCACGAAATGTCGTAGCGAGAGCTACTAAACAATATTCACGATTAACTTGCATTCACATTATGCACAGGGTTTACGCCTTACAGCTGAAGTTGCTGATCGGGCATACTTCTACACTTAGTGGTCGCTTAACCCTACCCCACCACGTGTATATGGACTGGCGCCCATCTTCTGGATCACGAGCCAGGAAGTGTTTTTGGTTTGGCATAGGGTTGTACCCGACAAGCAGGTGCCTAGCCTGTAGGAGTCAAGATCCTACTCGTCGCAGCTTACATTTATTGTAGCGTGTGCTACACAATCATGATAGAGCAAGTTGATGCTTGAAATGACATGGCATGATGCATGAACATGACAATAAGCAGTTAAAAGTATGTACAGTTAATTTGAAATAAACATGACATACAGTATGAAATGATAGCATAGCAAGGGTGTTGGATCTAGCTTCGTTGTCAAGCTAGATCAAGTAGTGTGTCGGATCTAGTTTCATTGTCAAACTAGATCAAGTACGGGCGTCTAGGCGACTATCGTTTCACCGCCTAGTCTCTTTTACACAATTTTATAAAATGTCCTAAAACATGGCCTAAACAAGTACTGGCAAGTTTCACTTGCCTGAAAGAGACGTGCTGCAAGTCCCAATCAACGGAGTCAGAACTTCCTATGTGTCCCAAATCAAACATTCAACCTACAGTCCCATATTATTATCTTCGATTAGTGAGTTTATCCAAACAATGGAATCACAGTTTTTATTTTGTTAACATGCGGGTGTGGGTTCCTACGGTTCAGGCATACCTTAATACGACGTGAGAGCTACACTGATGTCAGGTAGCGACGTCAGGGGTTGGACTCCAGTAGCGAGTGAGGGTACGACAGACAGCTAGCGACCACGATAGCACGATGCATGAACGACGGTGAGCAACACAAACACCAGCGGCAAAGGAAGGCCGTGCAAGGGTCTACGGCCTAGGGGACAGCCGTGTGGATCTGGACAGCCGTCGAGGGGGTGCACGGCAATGACGCAGCGAGCACGGGAGGGGGAAACGGTAGATTTTGTGTCAAGGAGGGGCTGTTTTGGGGTTTCAGCAAGGAGAGAGCGTTGGCCGAAAGGTGCAGTCGACCTAGGAGATGATAGGGGGCGCCGGGGGTCGGGCTGGACGGTCACCGACGGCTGCAGGTGGCTGGCGGAGAGCAACAGGGCTGGGCATGGGTTTTTGTAGGGGAAAGGACAGTTTTCCTAGGGTTGAGGCTGTTTGTGTGGCTGTTTGGAAGAGGAGGGGGTGTATGCACGACTGGGGAGGAGGGCCGGAGTAGGGGGCGGCTTGGGCGGTGACCGACGGCAGGGAGATCCCTGGTGGCGACGGCAGCAGGCCGGACGTGGGTTTTTGGTGGAGGGTGTTAGGTAGTTTTTCAAATGGAGATGGTGGTTGTTTCGGCTTCTAGGAGGAGGAGGAAGAGGAGGTTGTCGAGGGGAGGATGGCCGGAGGTGGATCGTCGGAGGAGGAGGTCAGGCCGTGAGTTTTTCCAAGGGTGGCTGCTGGGTTTGGGTGTTTCCCCTAGGGCTTGCATGAGTATAATAGATGGAGAGTTAAGTTTGCTAAATAGTGTAGGAAAGGGGTATAGTTAGGGGTGATTGGAGAGAGAGGATGTGAGAGGGAGCGGGTAGACTTAGTGTGGCAAATAGTTAGGGAAAGTCATGTGCTACGTATGAAATCCTAGGATTAAATTAGAATGTTTAATTAAGGTTTAGTTAGAGCTAATTACAGATTGAAAATGATTAGGTCAAAGGGTCGGTCAAACGGTGTCCGATAAATACAAGAAAAATATCGGGACGACCGTGTCGACAAGAGAGTCGAGACTAAGACGATCGGTCACGGGCTAGGGTAACGGAAAACAGAACTAAACATAAAGAGGTCAAACGACGAAGTCTAAAGTTACGACACCCCTTCAAACAAAGCTAATTTATGGGAGAATGAGCCGTGAAATGACGTTCACGAAAAATCCCACATTAGCACTCTCTCAGAGGGTCACAACGACATATCACATCATACGTTTGGGATACAAGAGGTCACAAAAATACATGTACGAACAAAAGATACGCGCACGAAAAATGTACGATCGAAAAGCGACCATGACAATAAGAGTTACGAAGGCTAAAAACTAGAGATTGTGCAGTCGACTGTAGAAGAAATAACAGTCGACTGTCCTGGTTCTGAAATCTAGAATTAAGTTAGAATTAAGGATATGAGACTTCTCACCCTTAGACATATACTCTAATCACTCTAATAACATAAAATAATCATCATAAGCATATAGACTAATACACATATCAAGCATATTAATCTAATCATCAAATCATCAAAAATTTCCAATAAATCTCATTGAAAATAAATATGAAAATTTGACATATTTAACATGAGATATGGAAATGATCATATGAGTTCAAAACATGATATGATATATAAAATGAACTCCTATATCTCAGATTCACTCATAATTCCTAATTCTCCACGCAACCCCACAAATGAGTCTTCTTTTAGAGGTTTAGGGAAGACGTCGGTGATTTGTTTTTGGGTTCAATGTACTCTAAGATGATGTCCTTCTTAGCCACATGATCATTAATGAAATGGTGTCTCACATCTATGATTTTGGTATGTGAGTGGTCTATCAAATTTTTGGAAAGAGATATTGCACTTTGGTTATCAACTATGATAGGACAAGTATCACAATTGACACCATGGTCTTTGAAAGTGTGTCTCATCCAAAGGACTTGTGCACATGTAACACCCGTGGTAATATATTTCACTTCGGTCGTGGACAATGATACGGTGTTTTGCTTCTTGGAAAACCAAGAGACGAGAATTTCTTAGAAAATGGCAAGTGCCACTAGTTTTCCTGTCGGATTTGCATCCAGTAAAATCAGCATCACTATATGAGACTAGCTCATATGTGCTAGATTTAGGTTAAAGTAACCCATAATCTAAGTTTGATCAAGGTAACGAAAAATTCGTTTAACCACAAACACGTATGATTCTTTTGTCCAGCTTGATATCTAGCAAACGAAAAATTTGTTTAACCGTAAACAAGTGTGATTCCTTATGTCTAGCTTGATATCTAGCACAAAGACATACTGAAAACATGATATCGGTCCTACTCGCAGTTAAATAAAGTAAGTTACCGATCATACCTCGATATAGACGAATGTCTACATCTTTTCTGTTTTATCCTTGAGTAGATGAGTGTTCGTACTCATGGGAGTCCTTTTGCTTGAAGATGATTCCATTCCCAATCGCTTGATAACCTCCCCGGTGTACTTGGTTTGGTGTATGAAAATAACATCCTTCATTTGCCAAATTTGAAGACCTAGAAAGTAGTTGAACGCACCCATGTGGCTTATCTTAAATTATTCCTTCATAGATTTAGAAATTTTTTGGCAAAGGTCAAAGTTAGTAGAACGAAAGATAATATCGTCTACATAAACTTGAATAAGGAGGATGTCATTTAAATAATCTTTAATGAAAAGATCTGAATTAACTTCACCCATTTTAAAACCTAAATCCAAAAGAAAGGTTTTGAGTCGATCATACCAAGCTCTAAGAGCTAGTCTTAACCCATATAACACTTTCTTAAGTTTGAAAACATGATTAGGAAATTTTTCATGTATAAAACCGGGTGGTTGAGAAACATAAACTTCTTCATTAACTATGCCATTTAAAACTGCACTTTTAACATCCATTTAAAATAATTTAAAATTCTTATGAGATGCAAAAGATAAAAGCAACATAATAGCTTCTAATCTAGTTAGGGGGCAAAGGATTCTTCGAACTCAATACCTTTCTCTTGCCGGTAGCCTTGAGCTACTAACCTTGCTTTGTTCATTGTGATGACCTCATTCTCATCCGTCTTGCTCTTGAATATTCATTTGGTCCCAATGACTTGGTGACCACTTGGAAGAGGGACGAGCTCCCAAACTTCATTTCTTTCAAATTGCATGAGCTCCTCTTCCATTGCAACGATCCACGAGCTACCTTCATACACTTCTTGGATGTTCTTTAGCTCAATGGTAGAGACAAAGGCGCAATGAGAGAACTCATCAATCCTTGACCATGTTCAGACACCCACACCAATATATCCAATTATTTGATCATGGGGGTGGTCACGAACAGTTGGATAAGCTTTGAGAATACCTGGATCACTTGGAACATTCTCAACATTTTCATTAGTAATGTTAGTCTCACTAACATCATTAATTTTAACATTACTAATTGAATTACATAAAACATCTACACTATCATCATCAACATGAGGAACATCAAAATCTTCATGAAATGAAACGTGTAGTGATTCCTTGATCGTTGAAGAGGTTTTGTTGTATATATCCGATAGGCTTTACTGCATGTGGAATATCCAAAAAAAATTCTTTCATCGAATCTTGGCATAAATTTGTCTAAATTACCAAACGAGTTCTTTATAAAACATTTTGAACCGAAAACTCGAAAATACTTAACTTGAGGCTTTTTATCGTAAAATAGTTCAAAACAATTTTTGTTCGTTCGGGACCTTACTAGGATCCTATCAAGCACATAACATGCTGTGTGCACCACCTCCGCCCAAAATTGAAGTCCAAGATGACTATCATGGATCATGGTGCGTGCACACTCAATAAGAGTCATAT
This sequence comes from Scilla litardierei, assembly GCA_030789695.1. Classification (NCBI taxonomy): domain Eukaryota; kingdom Viridiplantae; phylum Streptophyta; class Magnoliopsida; order Asparagales; family Asparagaceae; genus Scilla; species Scilla litardierei. Next base: position 76,708,016 of record CM061136.1, read on the forward strand.
TCTTACTCTCAACAACACCATTTTGTGGAGATGCGTGAGGAAAAGAAAAGTTGTGAATAATCTTGTTATCATCACAAAACTTAGAGAAAGGTTCATTCTCAAATTCCATCAATGATCACTACGAATAGTGATAATGGTGATTCCTAAGAGATTTTGAATTTTCTTTGCAAATTTGGTAAACTCATCAAAGGCTTCATTTTTATTATTTAAAAATGATACATATGTAAATCTAGAAAAGTAATCTATAATAACTAATCCATAATGAGCATTTCCTAAAGATGATATTCTAGTAGGCCCAAATAGATCTAAATGAAGTAATTCTAGGGGCCTCTTAGAATTTATGCCATTTTAAAGTTTAAATGAAGATTTAAGAAGTTTACCTCGTTGACATGAAGCACAAAAGTTTTTCTTATTAAAATATATTTTCGGAAATCTTTGACTAAATCATGCTTAGCTAATTTATGTAAATGCTTAAAGTGAACATGCCAAAACGACGATGCCATAATAATTGTTCATTAGAATGATCCACTAGGCAATATTCAAATGATTTAGGCATACTTAAAATTTAAATATTTTTGTTTCTAATGCCGAAAAAAAACATGTGAATCATTATCAATAATACTAAACAAACCCTCTCCAAAGTTAACCTTGTAACCTTTGTCACAAAGTTAACTTATAGAGACATTATCAATTAAACGTTTTGATGTGTTACCGCCTTTGCCTACTCCGATGATGGTTCCCTTTTGATCGCCTCCAAAGGTGACTGTTGCACCGTCCTTGATGCGGATCACTTTGGAGAGCAAGGAGGGATCTTCCGTCATATGTTTGGAGCAACCGCTATCGAGTATCCATCCTTTCCTTTTAGAGATGATATTTCTTTTATTGCTCTCTTTCTTGTTCTTGGGTACCTACATAGTATACCATAAGCTTATGGTACCCAAGCTTGTTGGCTCCAAGGGGATTAGTCCTTTGGAAACCAAGTCCAAGTGGACTTTGGCTTCCCAACATAGTTACCACTATTTATCACATCACTAAAATACGAACTTACATATGCATTCCTATCATTTGTGTTAGTGTTCTTGGGACCCCAAATAGTGTATGGTTTGGGAGTCCTCTTCACAGTTGCATGCATATTAGGTTGAGGTCTACGTGGTGCATGATGCCTAGGAGTACGAGGTCTAGCATATGAAGGTGGAGGATGATATGCACGCGTCATATAAGGATCATAGGCAAAAAGTAGAGCATGCATATTATATGGTGCATATGGAGCATACATATGCTGTGGTGGATATGCATGATGTGTATGAGCATATGAGTGTGTAGGAGCACGTGCATGAGTATTTCTCAAGTGTGGGTTTGCACGTGCCTGTAACGACCGGTTTCAGCGATGCGTAGTTCGTTCCCCTCTCGTGTCGTATATCTTTCTTCGTATCCGTAGTTAAGTAGTAACGGACCCGTACCTGTATTCGTACCCGTATCCTCTCGGTCCCTCACGCTTATTATTATTATCATCATTATTATTATAACCCTTTTTAGTAATTATTTTAAATATCTCTTCATGAAATTTGCTTTAAATTTCAATTCAATATTCAAATTTAGAATTCAAAGTTTTTTAAATGTTTGAAACTTTCCTACTAAAACTCATTTAGACCCATAATTAAAATTGGCTTTATTAGCCCTAAAACCTCCTAATTAAATACCTTTGATATTAATCCTATTAATTATATTTCATTCATTCCCTTTTAACTCTAGCCTAATTTGGAATCTCCATGGCCGCACCCATCTGATGCGTATACCTATAACACACAGCTTGTAGCAAAAAAAAAACAAAAGAATAAATATTTGAAAACCCTAAGACCAAACCTATTTTAAACCCCTCAAATAATAGGAAACCAAGGACAACTCAGTTTCTCATGCTGCCAACCATCACCCTATTTTTATATAACATCCCCTCTAGGCTTTTACTCTCTACAAGCTGACCTTTATAAAAAAAATAAACCTAGACTAACTTTTGTACACAGCCTACCCACTCTACTTTCTATCTAATAAAACCTAGGCTAAACATTTAACAGCTATAGGCCCTCTTGCTGCGAATTCAAACCCCATACACACCTAGTAGGTTGAATTTTAAAAACCTAACCTAGCATATACTATCACGTGATGCCCTCTGTACAACACCTACACAACTCATTTTATAAAAAAAACCCCATCTCTTATATCAAAAAACCCTAGCTTCACAGCCCTAACATCAGCCGCCACCACCTATCTCCTCGCATGGCTTCCTCTCCCCGCGATGCAGCACACATCCGACGCGAAGCTTCTCCCCTACTCGCGGATGATGCCCAGACCACACGGTCTCCTCCTCGCCATCAACGAACCCCCAGGCCGCCTCCTTCCCTCTTCTCCGAGAGCCCAATGCCGACCGACAACCACCCCTGAACCGCCGTACCACCGCCTCCCCTCTTATTCCACCACTCCCTCCAACCTCCGGCTGAGACCCCACCTCGACGCCGATCTGCACTGCCTCCAGAACGGCGCCCCTCTCCGGCCTCACCTCATGGCGAATCCCACCACGCCCCACCTCGCTGCAGCCATCGTCACCTCGCCTCTCGCCCATGTTTCTCCCCTGCTCCAGCCATCATCGCCAAGGAAACTCACCGACGCCGACAACCGCCGCTCAGTCGAACCCTCCGACCAACCCCGACGTCGCCTCGCCTAGCCCCATGCGACGCACAGGCACAGCGGCATCATCTCACTGACGCCCAGGAACGCCGGCACCCCTCCGACCACGCTGCTCGACCGCTCCAGCCGGCGTCTCCCCAGCTGCGAGCTTAACCACTGGTAAGTGAGATATTGCATGTTCTCTTTTATGAACGTTAGTTTAGTATGTTAACAGGGCATTGGATAGCTAGGAGTAGTGTAGGCCAATTTGTTTTAAACAATGTGAATGCATGTGTATAGACATCACCCCATGCTTTATGTGCTGGTGATTTATATTTACAGTTCCCATTGTTCAAGCGATTTGTTTTGACTGCAATGTAAAAACAAAAGTATCCCTACTACTCTATATACTTGTTAAACAGGTAGGTTATGAGATGTCAGTTGTATATGTAAAATGCAAATACTAGTATCATACGTAATTTGTAACTCGTGAACATTAATTTGTATTTTTATATACGTAATGTTATTAAGTATTAGACTCATTACCTGCAACACTACCATTTTCTATAAGCTAGTGTTTTTCGTAGTACCAGTATGTTAGTATTCAACTTATTAATTATAAAAGTAATGTTAGTGACTTAGTCAACTCTGATATATTTAAGTACTTGCATGTCTATGGTTATATATTATATATATATACATGTATATGCTCATAGATATGAGTTTTTGTTATCCTACATGTGTCAGTGCTGCTATGAATAAATGTGAGACTTAGGGTTAAATATATAGCTGATGTGTTAGTGGTAGTTAGTTTAGGTATATGTGGTTATAAATGTTTATCGGTAAAACTCCTTTAGCTTATACCAAATCTATTGGCACAGATATGTCCGTGCCGTTCGTACGATCCCAACAACACCAGGAGCGCTGGAAACAGGCAAGTATTTGATTTTATATGATTTTTGGAAGTTTTGACACTTTTGCGCCATCTAAATGTATTGTTGTATAATTCAAAAACTAGGCGTGAGATGACGTACCAAATTGACACCATAATGACTAGGACGAAATTTGGGATCCAACGGTATATCATACGATATATCCCCAATTTAAACAATAAGAGGAAAAAAAATCATTTCTGTAGCAAGTTGAACAAAAAGGACATTTTCGTCATTATTTGAAATTACGGAAACGGTCGTTCGACCCGTTTCCACTTGTTAGAACTGTCACCATAAAACTTTAATATTGTTAACAGAAAATTCCGTGAGTCCTGACATGTCTAACAATATGGACATCGTGAAATCGTGCGCCTCGAAGGCGAAATCGTGATATCGTGATGTCGTGTGAGTCGACTAGGCCGGCTCGTGTTCTGACAAACTTTTGGGTGGGGTTAGGGTTGAGCGGCCACTAGGCGTATGAAAGGTACGCTCCTCAAGAGCACCACCCGCACGCGGTGGGTTAGCGTCAATCACGGTAAGCCCCCGTGAGAGGAACGACCTTGTCATCACGACCTACAGGCGTGAACCCTAGATTAGAATGCTAATTCTTGACATGGACATTGCAACGCTAACTTGGTCATCTTGAAATTGAAATGAGAACGAACTCAGTGAAATCTTTAACTTTAATCTTGCAACCGTCTAGAACTGCATGCTAGGATTGTCCGTTTCCGTTTCTATAAATTGTTAAATGTTAAATTGCTGCAGTCTCTTTTCTTAAATTATTAATGTTTCCAAAATTCATATGTCTGTCATATACTTCGCCTTGGGATGCTAACTTTTTCTTACAGACCCCTAGCTGACATACATTCATGTTTGTGGATGTATGTCAGGTTCAGAGCTTGAGTACCCGGAGGACCCGTACGAGACGCCTGACTGGGAGAGCCAGAGTTTGTCGAAGACACCGAGACGTTTTCTACAGAAGACTAGAGTCTCTTTTCCATCACTACTTTGAGTTTTCTTTTAGTACCTTGTAGTAGGTTTGACGCTTTGTTATAGTTTCCTTTTGGCCATGCTGAGGCCCAGTTGTTTTATTTTATGTACGAACAATTCTGGAAGTGCCCATTTAATTTAATGAAATCTTTTCTGATTGTTCTGATACGCAAATGCAAGGACCCCTTTCTGTGTTTTTTATCACAGACGCTTATTGGACTCGAGCTTCACCGCTTTAGTTCAAGCGGACCGTGTAACGCTCTCGCTTCCGGTGTCTTTTGGGAAGAGGGGCGTTACCGATTTTAGTGGTGGCCCATGCAGGTCCTGCAACCGCGAAACTCAAAACAATGAGAACACTTTTCATTAGCCAAAACATCCAGAATTTGTTCGTACATAAAATTACTCAAATGCCTCGTCTCAGCACGATAGGAACCCAATGTCAGGATAATAGGAAGAGTTAGTTAGACGCTTGTGCTCGTTAGGTAGACACCCTTGCCACGACTTAGTATTATCATCTTGGAAGTCACCCTAGCGATTGATCATCCAGCTTTGACCATATTAGATTTTTGAGTTTCATTAGTCGTTCGCTTAGATTTATCGAACCTAGGGCGCTACCGAACGTTGCAATCATCGCATCCGTACAAGTCGGGCCTGAGACGCCTGCAAGGAGTAGACTTCGAATCGTAAGATATTCTAGACCTATAGATAAGTCTCAACCTCGATCCCCAACGAACCCTTATCCCACTCTCCTATCATAGTTTAACTCGTCGATGAACCTTGGTCGACCCAATGATTATCTCCCCGATCTTACTATTTCCTAATCATTATACTTCCATATTAATGATCGTAGAAAGCCATCGTAGATGTCTCGATCGTCGAACCTATTCCTTGTTCTCGATTCACATAAACTCTTCAGATCCGCCATCTTTAACCTTGAACCTCCCCAGTGCAGATCCAGGGTCTTTTAAACAAAAATATATATATATACTTTCGATATTTCATTTATTGAATTATTCGCTAAGTTTAAAATTCTTTCGAAAACTTGTACTTAGATTTTCTACACTTAAACCCAATCTTGTTTAGGAGACTCTTTTAACATGATCTTTGGTTACTATCTTATAGCGATTTTCTAACATACATTTTCCGCACTTCTATTTCACATGATCTCGCATAACTACTCTATTTTTCCTCATGTAAAGAACTTTTAAAACCTTATCTCTATTTCGCTAGTTCAAAATATCATCCCCTTTTTACTAACATATTACAAAACAGTCATTCCTACATATTTTTTTAAAATACCTTCCTGGGTTACATAGAGTTTCAAAATCTTGTGTGTCAGTTCTATAATCATTGTCTTCATATTCCAAAAAGGAAAAAAAACTAACATTTTTTTTCAAACCTATTTTCCATTTGCAAAACAAGCACTACATCACTAGGCCCGTAATTACTCTTCACCTATTATTTGACTGGTCACATTCTACGATTTAACTTATACCATATGTTCACTATTTTAAAGATGTTATTATTTCTTTACACAAACCCTCCTCTTCTTAGTTATTTAATTACCCATGTCACCCAACCAGCTACCCTCTTATCCATCCCACATTCGGAACCGTCCATCACAACTTAAATTCGTTACAACATTTAACTTTGAATCCTACCCTATTCCTTAGTTACCACATTAGTGCTTATCCTTACTTGTGTCAGCTTTAGTTTAAGTATAGTGGGACCATTAGCTTGATGGTGGTGTTGTGGTGCATGTAAATAGATTTTGAGTTTGGACCCGTGTGTGCGAATCTCTAAGCACCACTTATACATGAGTGTGCTTACCCTTAGTATATTAATATAGTGTGATTATCTATTGTGTTATATGTGCGTGTACGGTGATATGTGACATATATGCATATAGTTGAGTATAGATCAGTAAGTGTTATACTTATACTTAGACGAGTGATTAGCTATATCGCTATATGAATATCCGTGCGTATTAGATTTAGTATTGGCTAGTTACTAGGAGTAATACCTTAGTCGTACTTGTTAATGATTGTAATTGTATGCTAGTACAGTGATATGTGAGTTAGATGTATGGTAATAGGTGTACGTATAGTGGTGTGTGCAGATTTATTATGTGATCTATATGTTAGTATGTCTGGCATGTGCTCGTGTGTATATGTGTACGTGGTTAGTTATAGGTATTTATATATATATATATATTGTATGAATGAGTGTGTTTTATGTATATCGGGATTCTAATATTACCCCCTACGGGATGATGTGTGAGCATGTGCATACCAGGAGGTATGCATGGCCATATGTTTGTGACTACGTATATGTGAGATTATGAAATAGTGTACTTGCCTATGTAAATTACCATGGTTGTGAATACCGGTGTGTGTATATAACTGTCCTATATAGATACGAGATAGGCGTGTAGTAGTGTAAGTATGTATATGTATGTGAAATTAACGTATGTACGAGTATTTGAAAGTGCGTGATATATGAGTAGGTATAAGAATATAGATGTATGTTGTTTCATTATAATGTATGTATGACTGGGATAGGATGACCTTAGTGTCTAAGTCCGCTCACCCCTATGTCTGCCTATTTAAGGAAGTCTGAGGACGGACTTAATCTTAAGGTGGGTAGATTACGTTGACCCTAGTGCTATGAGTAAGGCTTATAAATCTGTGTTTGGTGTAGGGTAATATGTGCATGTATATACGTATAGTGACATATATTATTACGTGTATGTAGTAATATGCGGTATGTAAAGTGATCGTATGATCGAAATGTTAATTGACTAAAAATAATTGTATTTATATTAGTGGTATGTTTATGTGACATGGGGTACTATATCAGTATAGATTGTGAGTGTATAAGATATGTGGTATTGCTTTGTGTATTTGTTATAACATGAGTGTGCTAGGTGTTGGTACACTTACAGCTAGTAAATTGATGTGGTAAAGTGTTACTATTCACCCGAGTATAATATCTGTTGGATTATATTTATAGGATGATATTATATTGGACGTATTATGTTAATTGGTAATGTATGTACGCGTGTTGTTACTACTACTAGCATGGACGATGATTAATGATTATCGGTAGTAAAACTATTGGTGTTGATACTAGTATTAGCAATACTATTAGGAAATGGCATGATAGTTAGTTATGGTGTGTGTGCATTAGAAGTGGAGATGCGGGCATTACCCTTACGTTCTTCCCGTGTCTTGGCCGATAAGATTCCGAGGGCGGAATCATTTTTAAGGTGGGTAGGATGTAACGACCGGTTTCAGCGATGCGTAGTTCGTTCCCCTCTCGTGTCGTATATCTTTCTTCGTATCCGTAGTTAAGTAGTAACGGACCCGTACCCGTATTCGTACCCGTATCCTCTCGGCCCCTCACACTTATTATTATTATTATCATTATTATTATAACCCTTTTTAGTAATTATTTTAAATATCTCTTCATGAAATTTGCTTTAAATTTCAATTCAATAGTCAAATTTAGAATTCAAAGTTTTTTTAAATGTTTGAAACTTTCCTACTAAAACTCATTTAGACCCATAATTAAAATTGGCTTTATTAGCCCTAAAACATCCTAATTAAATACCTTTGATATTAATCCTATTAATTATATTTCATTCATTCCCTTTTAACTCTAGCCTAATTTGGAATCTCCATGGCCGCACCCATCTGATGCGTATACCTATAACACACAGCTTGTAGCAAACAAAAAAAAACAAAAGAATAAATATTTGAAAACCCTAAGACCAAACCTATTTTTAAACCCCTCAAACAATAGGAAACCAAGGACAACTCGGTTTCTCATGCTGCCAACCATCACCCTATTTTTATATAACATCCCCCCCTAGGCTTTTACTCTCTACAAACTGACCTTTATAAAAAAAATAAACCTAGACTAACTTTTGTACACAGCCTACCCACTCTACTTTCTATCTAATAAAACCTAGGCTAAACATTTAACAGCTATAGGCCCTCTTGCTGCGAATTCAAACCCCATACACACCTAGTAGGTTGAATTTTAAATACTTAACCTAGCATATACTATCACGTGATGCCCTCTGTACAACACCTACACAACTCATTTTATAAAAAAAACCCTATCTCTTATATCAAAAAACCCTAGCTTCACAGCCCTAACATCAGCCGCCCCCACCTATCTCCTCGCATGGCTTCCTCTCCCCGGGATGCAACACACATCCGACGCGAATCTTCTCCCCTACTAGCGGATGATGCCCAGACCACACAGTCTCCTCCTCGCCATCAAAGAACCCCCAGGCTGCCTCCTTCCCTCTTCTTCGAGAGCCCAATGCCGGCCGACAACCACCCCTGAACCGCCGTACCACCGCCTCCCCTCTTCTTCCACCACTCCCTCCAACCTCCAGCTGAGACCCCACCTCGACGCCGATCTGCACTGCCTCCAGAACGGCGCCCCTCTCCGGCCTCACCTCATGGCGAATCCCGCCACGCCCCACCTCGCTGCAGCCATCGTCACCTCGCCTCTCTCCCCTGTTTCTCCCCTGCTCCAGCCATCATCGCTAAGGAAACTCACCGACGCCGACAACCGCCGCTCAGTCGAACCCTCCGACCAACCCCGACGTCGCCTCGCCCAGCCCCACGCGACGCACAGGCACAGCGGCATCATCTCACTGACGCCCAGGAACGCCAGCACCCCTCCGACCACGCTGCTCGACCGCTCCAGCCGGCGTCTCCCCAGCTGCGAGCTTAACCACGGGTAAGTGAGATATTGCATGTTCTCTTTTATGAACATTAGTTTAGTATGTTAACATGGCATTGGATAGCTAGGAGTAGTGTAGGACAATTTGTTTTAAACAATGTGAATGCATGTGTATAGACATCACTCCATGCTTTATGTGCTGGTGATTTATTTTTACAGTTCCCATTGTTCAAGCGATTTGTTTTGACTGCAATGTAAAAACATAAGTATCCATACTACTCTATATACTTGTTAAACAGGTAGGTTATGAGATGTCAGTTGTATATGTAAAATGCAAATACTAAGTATCATACGTAATTTGTAACTCGTGAACATTAATTTGTATTTTTATATACGTAACTAATGTTATTAAGTATTAGACTCATTACCTGCAACACTACCATTTTCTATAAGCTAGTGTTTTTTGTAGTACCAGTATGTTAGTATTCAACTTATTAGTTATAAAAGTAATGTTAGTGACTTAGTCAACTCTGATATATTTAAGTACTTGCATGTCTATGGTTATATATTATATATATACATGTATATGCTCATAGATATGAGTTTTTGTTATCCTACATGTGTCAGTGCTGCTATGAATAAATGTGAGACTTAGGGTTAAATATATAGCTGATGTGTTAGTGGTAGTTAGTTTAGATATATGTGGTTATAAATGTTTATCAGTAAAACTCCTTTAGCTTATACCAAATCTATTGGCACAGATATGTCCGTGCCGTTCGTACGATCCCAACAACACCAGGAGCGCTGGAAACAGGCAAGTATTTGATTTTATATGATTTTTGGAAGTTTTGACACTTTTGCGCCATCTAAATGTATTGTTGTATAATTCAAAAACTAGGCGTGAGATGACGTACCAAATTGACACCATAATGACTAGGACGAAATTTGGGATCCAACGGTATATCATACGATATATCCCCAATTTAAACAATAAGAGGAAAAAAAAAATCATTTCTGTAGCAAGTTGAACAAAAAGGACATTTTCGTCATTATTTGAAATTACGGAAACGGTCGTTCGACCCGTTTCCACTTGTTAGAACTGTCACCATAAAAATTTAATATTGTTAACAGAAAATTCCGTGAGTCCTGACATGTCTAAGAATATGGACATCGTGAAATCGTGCGCCTCGAAGGCGAAATCGTGATATCGTGATGTCGTGTGAGTCGACTAGGCCGGCTCGTGTTCCGGCAAACTTTTGGGTGGGGTTAGGGTTGAGCGGCCACTAGGTATATGAAAGGTACGCTCCTCAAGAGCACCACCCACACGTGGTGGGTTAGCGTCAATCACGGTAAGCCCCCGTGAGAGGAACGACCTTGTCATCACGACCTACAGGCGTGAACCCTAGATTAGAATGCTAATTCTTGTCATGGACATTGCAACGCTAACTTGGTCATCTTGAAATTGAAATGCTAACGAACTCAGTGAAATCTTAACTTTAATCTTGCAACCGTCTAGAACTGCATGCTAGGATTGTCAGTTTCCGTTTCTATAAATTGTTAAATGTTAAATTGCTGCAGTCTCTTTTCTTAAATTATTAATGTTTTCAAAATTCATATGTCTGTCATATACTTCGCCTTGGGATGCTAACTTTTTCTTACAGACCCCTAGCTGACATACATTCATGTTTGTGGATGTATGTCAGGTTCAGAGCTTGAGTACTCGGAGGACCCGTACGAGACGCCTGACTGGGAGAGCCAGAGTTTGTCGAAGACGCCGAGATGTTTTCTGCAGAAGACTAGAGTCTCTTTTCCGTCACTACTTTGAGTTTTGTTTTAGTACATTGTAGTATGTTTGGCGCTTTGTTATAGTTTCCTTTTGGCCATGCTGAGGCCCAGTTGTTTTATTTTATGTACGAACAATTCTGGAAGTGCCCATTTAATTTAATGAAATGTTTTCTGATTGTTCTGATACGCAAATGCAAGGACCCCTTTCTGTGTTTTTATCACAGACGCTTATTGGACTCGAGCTTCACCGCTCTAGTTCAAGCAGACCGTGTAACGCTCTCGCTTCCGGTGTCTTTTGGGAAGCGGGGTGTTACAGTGCCCGTGGGTGTGGAGCATAAAACTCATCATGCGTGTTCACATGAGAAGTAGGAGTGTTCCTATGAGTGTGAGTATTAGTGTACATAAAGGCATGTCCTTTCTTTTGATTTCCACCCTTAATGGGTTTCTTGTCAAAAGAAGGAACGTGTGTAGTTGTGACTTTCTTTGTAGGTTTGCAACCAATAGTGTTTTTGTGACTATTAGTGGATGCATTGGTGAATGGCCTCACAAAATCTATAGTTACACCACTGTAAGAGGTGTGAGATTTGGATGCATTTGTTTCAACATAACCGAGTACAACACGATGCGTGGCTAGAAATTGGTTTGAAAGCAATTCATCCAATTGCATTTTTCTTTTGTTAAATCTCTTAACTTGGGAGGACATGAGCTCGTATTTATCCCTAAGGGAAGAAATAGTAGTGTCCAAAGTGGACACGCGTGTGGTGAGCTCGTGCACTTGTGTTTTGAGAGAATCATTCTCAATACCCACTTGTGTATTTTGTGAAGCTAGATCAACACTATCTTTAGAAGAAACATGATCAAATTGAGATTAGAAGGAATTCACCTCATTTCTCAAAGTGCCATTTTGAGAAACCAAATTGGCTTTCTGAAGTGTAAGTGTGTCAACAATGGTGTCATTATTGGTGATGCATGGCAAGGATGATTTACTAACATTTGATTTCTTCAAATTAGTATATCTAAGCATAAGAGATTGATTCTTAGAAAATAATTCTTCGTTAGCAATACGAAGTTCATCCATAGTTACCTTGGGTTTATCTTCTCACTATCACTTCCATCGGAGAATGTATCTTCTCGGGCCATTAAGCACATATGTGCACTCGCACGCTTCTCAGCCTCGGATTTGCTTGAGGAATCTTCACTTGATTCATCGAAAGTCCCAACAAGTCCTTTCTTGTCCTTCTTGAATTTTTCAGACTTGTGGTACTTTGGTGCTTTCCACTTTTCGTTGTTCCTTAGCATTGGGCAATCCTTCTTGATGTGCCATGGCTTGTTACACTTAAAACAAAGAGAAGAGGAGTTGTTAGTGGAATCAAATTTAGATTTAGATGGGAATTTACCTTTGCAGAAGAAGCGTTGGAACTTCTTTTCCATTAGCACCATTTCTTCCAAATCCATTTCGTTTTCGGACGCATCACTATCTGAGGGCGAAGAGTTAGCCTTGAATACTAACGCCTTGTTCTTTGCCTCCGTTGGCATCATCATGCCTCTAATCTTCAATCGGTTCTCCCATATTACTTCGTAAGACATGAGAGTACCGATAAGATTCCTCACGGTATAATTCTTCATGTCATTGGCCTCCTCAATGGCAATAGCTCTTCTTTCCCACTTTGAGGTCATTGACATGATTGTCTTTCTTACCTTCTCTTGTTGTGTGTATACTTGTCCGAGAGCTTCAAGCTTATTGGTGATATCGGTGAAGAGTCCGTACATTGTTGCAGTGTTCTCACCTTCCTGCATTTGAAACATGTCGAAGTTTTGTATAGCAACATATAACTTTGAAAATTTTACCTTTGTTCGTCCCTTCGTGGTTGACGACGAGATGGTTCCATATTTTATATGCACTCTTACATATGCATATCTTGTTGAACCTATTCGGATCCAATGCACAATGAATAGTGTTCATTGCTTTGGCATTGTTCACCTCGGCGGACTTCTCGGCGGGAGTCCATTTGTCAAAATATTCTTCGGTGGGTTCTACGTAATCCTTATAGAGGGTTCTCCAAAGAGAAGCACTCTTTAGGAATGTCTCCATCCGACAGTTTCAATAGCCAAAATTAGTCCCATTGAAACGTAGAGGATGAACCATTGATTGTCCTTTGAATACGAAAGAAGTATCATCACTGTTACGCCTATTTGGCCAAGGCCCGAAAGACACGAGCCCAGAAACCCGATCGCCGGTCAAGAGCCCATCAGCGCACTCAGGCCCACTCGACAAGACCCTATGGGGGACCCCCCCAACGTCGATCCGACCCGGCCCGGTAACATACTGGCCACTCACCCACTCATGCGATAACCGCTCCCTCGATCCCGCTACCAATTGATGGCAGTTATAGGGAGATGCTGGCATGGCGCAGGGAGCGGCGACGGGGGGCGGATTGAGGGGGCACGATTGAGGGCGGACGAGCGACGTGGGTCGGGGGCAATCACGGCGGAGCTCTATAAAAGGGCTAGGAGAACGACCGAACAAAGGACCGCATCTCAGGTATTGAAAACCTAAGGTACTCCATCAACGACCTAGCTCCCCCATTTCTCCCCCTTCCTTCCCCGCTCGCGCCGTGAGACGCCGTACCGATCTCCTCTCGAGTCGTACCGTCTCCGCCGGGCCTCCTCTTTCAGATCTCTGTCTGACTTAGGCATCAGAGGGGTTTTGGTCGGAACCAAGGTCCGGCCCCCCTGACGAGTGTTCTCGTCTACGCAGGAGGGTATCAGATCCACGGGCCGAGGCTTCTCCTCCGCCCCTCGCCGACTACGCAACCAGCTGGATGATTGAGGCTTCTCCTCATCGTCCGACCGCCGAGGCCGAGCGCAACCGACCGAGGCTGAAAGTCTCGACCCAGGCCGAGGCTACCCCTCTCCCCGCCAACGGCCGAGGAACCCGATTCGATCCAGCCGACGCGCTCCATGACGTCTGCAGATCCGACTTGAGCCTCGACTGCATCAACTCGACTCGCCCGAGGGACCCAAGCAGGCCCCTTGACCACGTTGACCTGGTTATCCACGGTCAACGCTTTGTAGTGAGAAAACACTCTGAAACATCTGGCGCCGTCTGTGGGAACCGAAAACCGTCCCACGAAGAAGCAAACCACACCAGCAATGGCACGAGCCAGCAATGGAAAGAAGCGCATGCCCCCCATCTCGGAGGAGGGGAATGGCGCATCCAACGGCAACCTCGAAGACACACCCGTCGGTGATCACCCCGCCCCCTCAACCGAAGAGACCGGCGGCTCAGGACTGGCCACGCAGGGATAACTCCGCGCCCTGGCTCAGGAGACCAACGCGAGCCTCCAGCCGTTGGTCGTGACGGTACAGCAGCTCGTCGGCCCTGCGCCATCCAACGGAGGCACGTTGGGCGATAGCCATCGATGGGCGGGGGGTCCCCCGCTCTTGCGATCTGCCGTGGTCGACGACCACGGGACCCAGAGACCGAACACAGATCGTCGGTTCACGCTGTCCGGCTCCCGTCAGGCGAGATCACACACCTCCTCCCCTTATCGTGAAAGGAGCCGAAGAGAAACCGAAGGGACGGAGGGCGAATCGATGACTGCATCATCTCGTCGGTCACGGTCGTCCCGCTGCAGGAGAAGCGAACAACACCACTCGAGAGACCGATCACGGCGGATCAGGAGCTCCCGCAGGAGGAGCCGGGAGCGCCGGGTCAGCCCGACCCCCAGCGTGGCGAGGGCCGTGGAGCCAGCCCCGCCGGCGCCTGTGCACCCTCCACCACCGAACGAGCTAGAGGCAGGCGACTGTCGAATCCCCGGGGTTATCAACGGAGACCGATGCCCCCTCTCACGGAGAATAACCGATGCGCGGGTCCCCTCTCGATTCAGGATCCCGACGCTGGGGAAGTACGACGGGATAGGGGACCCGGGAAACCACGTAATGGACTACGAGGGGGACATGTCCTTCCAAGGAGCTGATGAAGACCTGCTTTGCCGAGGCTTCTATTCTACTCTCAGGGGAGCGGCGAGGACCTGGTACCGCAGCCTGCCCAGCCGCTCCATCGACAGCTTTGAGGAACTCACCCAGTTGTTCTGCAAGCAGTTCATGGCGGGGAGGCAGATCAAGCCTGATCCTGAACATCTGTTCAACATAGTGCAAGGCCCGGCCGAGCCGCTCCGGCAGTTCATGCGCCGCTTCAACGCGGAGAGGCTGAACGTGAACAGCCCTCCCGACCTGGTGGTCCAAACGGCCTTTAAGAAAGGGCTTCGCCACAGAGGCCTCAAGAAGTCCCTGCACAACGATCCCCCGAAGGACCTCCCCGGGATCATGGCAAGGGCCGAGCGTTTCATGTTGACCGAGGAGGCCTTGGCCGTGGATGCAGGAAAAGCCACTCGAGGGACCAAACGCGACGACAGTGGACGAGGCAGCCCCGAGGGATACCGGACCGAGAAGAAGCCGAGAAACAGGCAGCGCGGAGAAGGTACGAGGGACGCCACTCCAGACGCCATCCTCGCTCAAGTACAGAAGGAAGAGCGCGCCGATCGCCCCCCACCGAAGGCAAAAAGAGGTGGGAAGAATGGGGAGAAGTACTGCAAGTACCACAAAGACAATGGCCACGACACTGAAGACTGCTGGCACTTAAAGAAGGACATAGAGAAGCTGATGAGCCGGGGGCATGCCAGGAACTTAGCCGATGAGCCGACTCACGGAGAAGGGACCTCTATGCAGCCGGACAAGGGAAAGAAGATCAACACCGTCCAAGGACCCCTCCGCATCATAGAGTGAGATGGCGAGGTCTCTCCCCCCAGTCGCAGCCTAGTCCGAGGGGATTATCTAGGTTCACATCCCTCTGTCTAGCCTCATTTCCTTTTTTCCTTTTTCTCCAAATGTACTAGTCCGACAGGACTCTTAAGAGTACAATTGCATTCCCTTTTATCTTCCCTTAATCTTCGATGGAATCAAGGTTTCACTAAGGGTGCAAAAGAACGAAGACCTCTACTGGAGGGAAGGCGTTCATAGGTCTAGGGGCAGTTCCCCCAGCCAGCGCGGACGCCGACCGGTCCTAAGCCAAGGAGCTTTACCCTCGCTGACCGACCCTCGCGCTCGTAAGTCTGGGGGCAACTCCCCCAGCCGGCGCGGACGCCGACCAGGTCCTAAGCCGAGGAACTTTACCCTCGCCGACCCTTGCGCTCGTAAGTCTGGGGGCAACTCCTCCAGCCGGCGCAGGCGCCGACCGATCCTGAGCCGAGGAACTTCACCCTCGCTGACCGACTCCTGCGCTCATAAGTCTGGGGGCAACTCCCCCAGCCGGCGCGGACGCCGACCAGTCCTAAGCCGAGGAACTTCGCCCTCGACCGACCGATTCCCGCGCTCATAAGTCTGGGGGCAACTCCCCAGGCCGGCGCGGACGCTGATCGGGCGCGGACGCCGACCGGTCCTAAGCCGAGGAACTTCGCCCTCGCCGACCGACTCCTACGCTCGTAAGTCTGGGGGCAACTCTCCCAGCCAGCGCGGACGCCGACCGGTCCTAAGCCGAGGAACTTCACCCTCGTCGACCAACTCAATTGTTCTAAAGTTGAAGACAACTCCCCCCGTCAGCTCGGGCGTCAGCCAATCCTAGGCCGAGGACGAAGCGACAAAGCAAAATATACGAGAAGCTCGGGTAAGTCAAATTTCGTTTATAACAATATGTCTCATTTACAGGAAATCAAAGTGAAGAAACCTCTCTACAATTAATCCGCTATCAACGGACAACAAAGCTCGTCACCTACAGAAACTAGGGCCACACCGGCGAAGCAAAACTTGTCGACTAAGAGAACTCGAAGTTGTAGGCCTAAGCAAAAACCCAAGAGACCAGCAATTATTGGCTCTGGACCAGGGAGTCGCTGGCGAGGCCGAAGGAGAAAGCAGGGTCAGGGGTCCATTCCAAGTAGACTGGCCCAAAGCGAAGCGGATGCTAAAAAATTTGAGGATAAAACGACCAGGAGGAACGACCTAGGGAACCCGGGCTCGAGAGGACACATCCTCGGGCACCTCCCCTTGCTCGAAGCGAGGGGGATCGACCGGCGGAGGGGCTTGCCGAACACGCTCCGCACATTCCCGGAAGGAAGACTGGACGACTTCGACGATCCGAGGGGTGATGAGGTCTTCATACTTACCGAAGGCCTCCCTGAGAACCTCGAAGATCCTCTTCCCCAGGGTCTCGATGACGCCCCTCTCCACCTCCTCTGCAAGCCGCGTCACCTGGCGCCGATCCGACAGTTCCCTCTGAAGCTCCTCCCTCTCCAGGCGGAACGACTCCGCCGCTTCCTCAGCCGACTGACGAACATCCTCCAGCTTTCCTTGGAGGTCACCCACTCGTCCCTCCAACTCGGCCACACGGAGCTTGAGACTCCAAGACTCCATCTGGGCCTCCGTCATAGCCACCTCCGCCGCCCCGGCCCGCTCCTGGGCCCTCATGAAGGACTCCTCCAGCTCCCTCAAGCGGACGGCTCGACACTGCAACTCCACCGCGAGTGCTGAACCCTGGAAAGACGAGACATGGGCTAAGAAGAGGATAAAGGGAAGGAGAGGATAGCAAGATAACCGAACCTGTTGAAGGATCCAGACCAAGGAATCCGACATCTTGTCGGCCGGGATCTTCTTGAGGAGGCTGCGGTCCCGAGGAGGGACGGAGACCTCGGCAACCTGCTGGGCCAAGGCCCGGTCGACAAACATCGAACTCCCAGGGACGAAAAGGGAAGCCAAGTTGCTCGCCAACAAGGCCCCGATCCCCGGTGATACAGGCGAGGACGCTGCGAGGGGGGTGGCTGACAAAGCTACCGAAGGATCCCCGGTGGTCGCCGCAGGAAGCGCGGAACCCGCCGGACTGGAGGGATCCGCGTCCTCCTTCCTCTTCTTTCCTCCGTGGGGCTCCGAAGGCGCCGGAGGGGAACGCTTCTGCCTCGCACCATCCTCACCCTCGGGAATCTGAGGGGGCACGCCAAGGGCAGGAGGGACTGCACCAGACCTGTCATTACCCCCTGCCTCTTGGGCTGACGGGGTGGGTCTGGCCCTTGTGACCCCCCGGGAAGGGGATCGCCAGAAGAAGAGGCGGGAGGCGCGGCCACCACCTTACCCACGGAAGGCTCGGCTCGGCGCACTTCCTCCTCAATGGTCCACCGAGGCGCCTTTCCAGAGGTACTACCTCGGCTCCGAGCAGCTCCATGGAGGATCAGTTCATCGACGTCACGGACGAACTCGCGGCCAGCCATCCCTGCAAGGGAAACCAAAATCAGGATGAGTCACGGGGCGATTCAAGACTGAAAAGGCGACCTACCCGGAGACCACAAGACGGCCTTCAGGAGTAGGTCATCCAATTTGGACCAGATGGACTTCGATTCCAAGGGGAGGGTCGACAGCAGCGCGGCGGCTGCCCGGTCGACGTCTGAGAGAGCTAGCGGTGGGCGAGGCTGGACAGACCCGCCCCAACTTGTCAAAATCTGGGCATCCCCCAGGAAGACCACAAAGACGTAATCCGAACTCCAATCCCCCGACCAGCGGGGCAGCCCGATCAGGCACTCCCTCCTCGAGCGGGCTCGGAGCTGCAGCCATGACCCCGGGCCGACCGACTGGATTTGGTAAAAATGGAAGAGATGGGGGAGAGACGGCTCCAGACCACGGGTACAACAGAGCGTGGCGAAGCCCGTCAGTACCGTAATCGAGCAAGGGGTGAACTGGCAAAGCGGCACCATGAGATATTCCATGACTTGGATAAGGAAGGGATTGAGCGGAAAACGAAGACCCAGGCGAAACATTTCGACGTAGACGCCGACTTCATTGCTCCTCGGAAGGCAAATCCGCTCGTCAACGAATGGAACTCGGACATCGTACGGGAAGCAGAGATACCTCTCCTGGATCTCCGTGACCGTCGAAGGAATGGTCCTCGACGGCGTTCGGAGGACAACCGGGGGCACGTTAAGACGCACGGCAGCCGACGCCACGTCATCACAGACGTAGTCTGAGAATAGCTTCCCCTTCCCCTTATCTCGGAGGGGACGATTCCCGGAGGAGGAACCTGATCCCACTAGCCGAGGCCTGCCCCGCCTAGACTCTGGAGAATCCCTCGCCCCTCGGCCAGAACCGCCTATCCTAAGGGCAGCCATAATACAAGAGCGAGAAAGGAATTACCTTTTAACTAGATTTGGGGGAGACGAAGAAGCGAGGGCGACGGGAAACTCCGAGTTGTGGAAAACCTAGAACAATGGGAAGAACAAGAAAGAAGTGGAGATCAACACAGTGGGGGATCTTATATACCGGACGCAGGGACGAATTTGAAGCAAAAACGCGTGGCAGGACTCGAAGAACCGGCGGCGTTTCGAAATCGGCGCCAAGGGAAGTCCAATCGATCCGCCTCATCATGACCTACATTTATGACCACGCCTCGATTAAAGCGCCACTCGGAATCCCAGGAGGCACAACGGTCGAACCGAGCAAGCCAAGGCCGATCGACCCCACCAAGGGCGGCTCACGAACCCCTCGGCTTCTCAACTTAAGACGACCCCGCGAGCGATGGGGATAAGCTCGCAGCTACACGTGGCAACATCAGAGGACCGACGACGCTTCGGAACCCGTGCCTTAAGAGTATCGAACGGGCCAACTCATGATGACGACTAATAAATGAGTCGGCATCGACTGACGAGCTTGTCAAAGTCGGCAGAAGTCACATCGGCCGAGCCAAACCGGCCGAAGCCGAGCGACCCGACCGATGGGGGCAATTGTTACGCCTATTTGGCCAAGGCCCGAAAGACACGAGCCCAGAAACCCGATCGCCGGTCAAGAGCCCATCAGCGCACTCAGGCCCACTCGACAAGACCCTATGGGGGACCCCCCCAACGTCTATCCGACCCGGCCCGGTAACATACTGGCCACTCACCCACTCCTGCGATAACCGCTCCCTCGATCCCGCTACCACTTGATGGCAGTTATAGGGAGATGCTGGCATGGCGCAGGGAGCGGCGACGGGGGGCGGATTGAGGGGGCACGATTGAGGGCGGACGAGTGACGTGGGTCGGAGGCAATCACGGCGGAGCTCTATAAAAGGGCTAGGAGAACGACCGAACAAAGGACCGCATCTCAGGTATTGAAAACCTAAGGTACTCCATCAACGACCTAGCTCCCCCATTTCTCCTCCTTCCTTCCCCGCTCGCGCCGTGAGACGCCGTACCGATCTCCTCTCGAGTCGTACCGTCTCCGCCGGGCCTCCTCTTTCAGATCTCTGTCTGACTTAGGCATCGGAGGGGTTTTGGCCGGAACCAAGGTCCGGCCCCCCTGACGAGTGTTCTCGTCTAAGCAGGAGGGCATCAGATCCATGGGCCGAGGCTTCTCCTCCGCCCCTCGCCGACTACGCAACCAGCTGGACGATTGAGGCTTCTCCTCGTCGTCCGACCGCCGAGGCCGAGCGCAACCGACCGAGGCTGAGCGTCTCGACCCAGGCCGAGGCTACCCCTCTCCCCGCCAACGGCCGAGGAACCCGATTCGATCCAGCCGATGCGCTCCACGACGTCTGCAGATCCGACTTGAGCCTCGACTGCATCAACTCGACTCGCCCGAGGGACCCAAGCAGGCCCCTTGACCACGTTGACCTGGTTATCCACGGTCAATGCTTTGTAGTGAGAAAACACTCTGAAACAATCACGATCGTGATTGTTGTACGAAGGATGTGGAGGAACGTTGTTATTTTTCGATGCCATAGCCATAAATGTGTGCTCTGATACCAATTGTAAGGACCCTGGCTATGAGGAAAATACTTGAAGGAGGTTGAATAGTGTTAATAAAATTTAATTAAGAAATTACGCCTAATTAAAATCCTAAAATATGCAAAAATAAGAATTAACAACAATGAACAATGCAATCAATAAGATGTTTCAAGGGTTCGGATTAGCCAAGTCAACCCTGACTTGTTCCCGGTAATCCTACGTCCCTTCCACCTGGATACCTCCGAATACTCAAGTTAGAACCATAACTTGATATTTCCTTTAAACCCACTTGTAGCAACCCTATAAGTGTAATCGAATAACAAACAATGTCATTGAATCCCACAACTTGGGATCAAGCCAGCCACTCTCACAAGCCAAGAGTGAATCAAATATCGAAGATATAAAATAATGAAATTGCAACACTTACAATCACATATGCCTTAAAGTAGAACTTGAAGGAGAAAGTGTATTGTGTGTTGATCTCTTCCAAGAAGAGAGTGAAGCCCTTTCTCTTGTCACCACCAAATGCTTAGAGGATATCAACTTTGATTCTACGTTGGAGAGCAAGAGAGAACGAGATTCTAGGGCTTAAAGAGAATAAGAGCGTGAGAGCTTGAAGATGAATTCTTGAGTTGCTAAGAGAATGACTAAGAGGCTCCAATGGAACAATAGAAGCCCCTCTTATAGGTTCTCTAAAACCGTCAAACAGAATATCCAAAACACCCCATGAAATCCGTGTGGAAACAGCCAAAGGATAGAATTTACAGTACAGATAGTCGACTGGTGAAGAAACCACATTCGACTGCTGCACTGTGTCAGAGGGTATTTGAGAATTCAAATGGTAACTTACCACGTAGGACAGTTGACTGATGAAGGTAGGACAGGCGCCTGAAAACCATCACGCGACTGAGAAACCTTCTGCAGACGACTGATGAGTAAGTTGTGAAACAAAGAATTTTGGGTATACTAGGACATGCGATTGATGTGGAATCCACAGTCGTCTATGCCATGGGCAGGCGACAGGAAAACCAATATCAGTCGGCTGTTGCACAAATGAGTAACTTACCAAAATCAAAGCTCTGGGCAAGTGTTGGACATGCGACTGTAGAAGCATATTTAGGTGCCTGTGCCATGGGCAAGCACCTGTAAATCCTTCTTACATCCCCTGTATGGGATAGTGTGAAAGTTAACAAAACTTAAGAAGTTTGGGCAAGATGAGACAAGCGGCCGACTAACAAGTCACAGGCGCCTGACACTAGACATACGCCTATACTTTGTACAGTAGTCACCTGATGAAAGTAAAGAACTGAAAGCCCAAAAATCAAGTCAAACAAAGTGTGCATAAAAGACGACTATTGAAAAATTCACAATCGACTGTTTTGAGACATGCGCCTATAAATTGAACTGCAGTCGCCTATTGGAAGTCTAAATTGCACAACTTAGAATAAAAGAAGTTGGAAACCTAGGAATAGATTTCTTATGATTTCCTAGGCTAGAAAGGGTGAAGTGTGTGAGCTCCAATAATAAACTACTTCAAACCTACATTCTAATGAGAAAGAAAAGAGAATAAAAAGATTACATTTGATTTAACTTCTCTTCTTTCTCTTGAATGATCTTGAAGTCTTCTTGAAGTATTTGAAGCTCTATTCTTTAATATTGATCACCCAATCTTCAACTTTAAGCTTTGATTGATCTTCATGGACATCCATTGCTATTTGATTGTCATGATAAGCTTAGACAATGGATTAATTGTATATAGGGGATTAGTCACAAGTATTTATGTTTGCTCGTCATCAAAACCAAGTAGGGAGAAGTCCAATACTCAACAATTATGACTTGTACTTCATGGATGGGACGACCCCTAGATCAAATCCTTAAGTCGGCCCTTACTGTTAGAAAGTCCGACGGTGGACTTTGTTTTTAAGGTGGGTAAGATGTAATACCCAGTATTCATACATACGAGTATAATATGCGTATTTTGGACGTATTTGTATGTATAGAATTTTGGGTATTTTTCTTAATTTTTATAATAACAAAATTATTTTTAAACAATTTTTAAAGATCATTTGGATTTTAATAAATAGGGTATTTGGATAAAATACTAGTATATGGGAGTGTATATAGATTAGACCAAGTATTTCTATTAATTAAAAAAATAAAATTCCTAAAAAATCTTAAGGGGACACCTCATCCCTTAATGTGGCATCATTTCCCTAACCTCCACCCAACACATAGGTCACATGTCACCTGGAGGGAAGGAGAGAAAGGTGATGAGGATTTTTGGATGATTAAAAGAGAAGAAATTAAGAGAAAATTGGAAAAGAAGAAATGAAAAGAAAACTCTTCCCTTTATCTCCCACCTCTCGCAAGCCACCCACCCTCTGTGCTGCTTCATTTTCTTCACTGAGAAACCAACCTTAAACACTAACCTGTGGTTCTTCAATCCCTGAACCATTAATCGAAGAAGAAGGAGATAGCTTTCAGAAGGTCTACTTGGAGAAGAAGGGCCCCAGAATTCTAGGTGGACGGCTGAGGTAGTGTTCTAACTAGGTTAGATAGGAATCTGTTAGAATCGCGTAAAGATTTGATGTTCGTCGCTGTCGAATTGACATCAGACAAATCCACACGACCGTAAGGACAAAACTATACGGTCGTGTCACAGCTTGAAGCTTTGGGTATTAGATTCGACCATGTGGTCGCACCACTAACTCCATACGATCGTATGGCTAAAACCATATGGCCGTGTCACAGCTCTAAGTCATTAAAAATCCACACGGTCGTAGTCCATTTCATTCACCTGAGCCAACTCAAATCCATACAGCTATATGGATTTCACCATACGGTGTGTGGATCATCCCTTGAGCTTCATCCCAGATGGCCGTATGAATAGTTCATACGGTCGTGTGACCTATAATCCATACGGCCGTATGGAATTAACATACGGCCGGGTGGCCCTGTTTTGTTAGTTCTGATAGAATTCTGACTTATCAATTTTGTTGTAACGCTTGTTATACAATTGCCAAGCTGCGATATTAATCTTATGTTGAAATCATGACTCAGTTTATTTGTATAACCATCCATGTTGATTTCATTGAACATCATGAAGTTGTTGATATAATAATCATTTCACCTTTTGCACACTTGAACTTTATGATTAAGATAAAAAAGCCATGATATTGATATTCTGTGAACATGCAGAGTAAGAGAATTACATGCTATTGTTGTAACAGTATCTTGTATCATTTTGTATATGAAATTTGCTATAGAAAGTATATTAAATGAAATGAAGATTGACCTAAAATAAGGTCTAAAGATGAAAGAATGAGAAAGTGGTACAAGGACCACTAAAATGAAAGTAACATGAAATAAGACATTAAGAGTGAGAATGAGAGAAAGAATCTAGAGACTTCAATCCATTCTAAAATGGGTGAAGCTCCAGATAAGGGTTTGAGGGGTGATTCGGGTTGAATATTGCATATTTAACACCCTATTTAGCCCTATTTTTTGCATATATAATGCTTAATGGGTCTCTAATACGTTCGTATTTTGTATATCATTATTTATTAGAGCAAATCATTGAATTGTGCACAAAATAGGAATTTTACTGAGTATTTCTGCACTTTTTATATTTTTCATGGCTAGATCTTGATCTCACGATTCCAACGACTATTTATTTGTATTTTTCTGATATCTGTGCTAATTACTATGAATTTTTGAATGCAGAATACAGCTTAAATGGAGAAATACAGTCGAAATACGCTGAAATACGACGCATATACGCAACCGCCACCTCTGTGCTGACACGTGGCATTCATCCACCATCCCACGCTCAGATCCAACGGCACCAAGCAACCAAGCATCACAGTGAAAGGTGGGGCAACGTGGCCTCGTTGGCACCGTTGATGCGCGATCCGATGATGGCGAATTGGGATCACAAAGCGGGAGACATGGCAATCTCCTGAGTGTTCGATTTCGATCGAACGTCCATTCACAAGCACAGATCGTTCCGATTCGACTTCAATCTAACGGCGACGTGGCGTAATCATGTCGAGTGCCCGTCGAATCCAACGGCCCACAAGCTGCACGAAGGCGAAGCGAAGAGCGCGAATACACGTCGACATGGCTTCATCGTAGCCACTGCTTCACAATCCAATGGCCAGAATGACCCTCGTCTCGATTCGAAATCGATGGGGCGATATACATACGCCGCAGCGCGCCGTGGCCACACGATCGACGATCTGACGGCTGAGAATCGAAGCAGCCTGATTTTCATATACAGCGAGGTAACATGGCTACATCTACGTCATCCGTCCTTCGATCCTATGGTCTAGACTCACTCCGAATCAGCGATCAAACGAAGCAGGCGGATTCAATCGATCGGGACACATGGCGCCTCTGCATCCAATCCCGCCTGAAATCAACGATCGAGATCGTCTCTGATCAGAGATCGAAGATCAAGAGGATGCGGGCACAATCGAAGCTCAGACCCGCTAAGAAGGGGCCACATGTCGTCTCCACACACGATCCCGCATGAATCAAGCGGTCAAAATTTGATCCGATCGCAAAATAACGGACCCGAGCGGATTTTGGGTAGAATTTGAGCGATTTTGTAGCATCCGCAACCGACTTAAAACCCCTATAAATACCCTAGTATTCCAGAGGGTATGGGACACCCTTTTTGGGGCGTATTCTGGTGTATTAGGGGCTCTAGGAGCCGTATTTCACCATGAAATTTGGAGATCCTGGGGACAGAGGTTAGTTCTATCATCTGAAGGAGTTTGGGGTTTAATTGTAAAGATTTGGTGATAAAATTCTAAAATTTACCCTTGTATTTGGCGTATTTAGCTCGTATTTTGATGTATTGATGATGTATTTGGCTATGAATATTGATTCTCTACCCTCCATGCATAGCTAATACCCTCATGTGCTGGTTGTGATGTCGTTAGATCTCTGAAATATCTGATTTTAATATCTTTTCATCCTAATTTGCAAGTTATATTACGTATTTTGCTAGTTCTATACGTATTGCTCAAGTATATTCGTTGTTGGTGTACTTAGATCGAATATGATCTTTGCAGACGTATTCGTGGTGATCCTTGCGGACATATAAGCTTATTTTCCTCATAAAACTAGTATTGTATGCGATACTTAAGGCACTTTTCGATGTTCGTTTATCGTTATATTTTCCGATGTTCTCGTGTCCTAACCGGACGAAACATTGAGTTATAAAAAAGGTATTGATAATCATTGATTGCATATATCCTAACGAAATCACAACCAACACATACTCTTCATATTGATACCCCAATATTGCCTTCCCCGTAGTTATCGTAGGATTTTCTTTGATTATTTTAAACTCTTGATTTCATATCCTTATACCTGAAAGGTGGTTGGTTATTATTGTTTTAGCACTCTTTACAAACTGAAGTACGTGGTTTTGCAGGTCAGTTGTCCCATGGATACGATACCTGGACTCGCCAGGATTATTACTTGTTCGATCTCCTGCACTTGGGAGTAGCGTTTACACATTTTGAGCCGAGTCAAGTTTTTGGCGCCGTTGCCAGGGATAACGGTACTTGTAAGCTACAATTTCAGTTCGTTTGGAGGAACATTCGGTAAGATCCTTCCATCTTATATTTTAGGATTATTATTATTTTTTTGTTGTTTTGTTTTCTCTTTATAAAAAATTCAAAAAAATGGAGTATATGAATTTCTCTCGCACAAACAATTTGTATGATGCAGAGTACGATATTGCACACAAACATAGGATGGAGAAGCTCAAGATCGTTAGTTTTAATCAGACAGATTGTGAAACTTTCTTTCAGGCCTGGAGGAGGTTCACAGACATAGTATCGAGCTATCCGCAGCATGGGTACACAAAGAAAGAGCTTATGGAGTCCTTATTTGGACTACGACCACAGCTGCAGGAATTTTTGGGAGTCATGACGCCGACAGAGGCGTGGAAATACATTGAGTCCTTACAAGAGACTGATCAGACCATTATAGAGCTTCAGAGCTAGATTCAACAGAGCCTTCATGCCTTGATCAAGGGGAGCAAAGCGTCGACGTACCATTGCAATCCTTGAAAGAGGAAGTTTATTTGCTCATTCAGACACATGAGGCAACATCCCATTAATTCCAGGAGAACTTCCTTGCTCGGAGTCGGTAAATTCAGCAATCTATTGAAAATCTTACTCTGATTGCCACTTGCTTAGAAGAAAATAAATCTTTTGAAATTCAATTTCAAGAATCTAATATGAGTTTATCTTCTATTACAGGTATATCGAGCGAGCCATGTCACGACGAGGACACGAATAAAAATATCGACATGGCAGGAAGTGTGTGCAAAGGAGAGGACGAGCTAGCAATTTTGGATGAATAGGAGGAGAAAATAGCGAGGGACATGGGTTTAGAGCTTATCATCATGGAGCCTGAACCACTTTATCCCCCAGTTTTTTCCCAAAATCATTCATCCCTCTCCCCAATGATTAAGCATCATATCGATAGCAGTGCACATTTTTCAGGGAGTAGTCATCAACATGCCTTACTTTATTTTACGTACTTTGATGACTATATTTGGAATATGTTTGTGGCGAAGAATTTTAGACTAATTTGGACTGACATAACTCATCTCTTGCAGGACATTGGTAAACAAGTTATAGAGATACTTAGAGTTGTGTTGCTTGTTGGAACTTGGTATTTTCCATCCTCTCTTCCATAAAGTTTTGATGTGACAAATCAATATATTTCATGTTACTAACTTTATCTATGCAGATGTGCAGCTACAACGCAAATTCATTCACATCACGCATTTGATCAAAGTACAAGGATCCTCTGCAAAAATAACCTTGCTACTCAAATTACGTGTGAAACACGTATCTACGGAATGATGTAATTTTTACTTTTTAGATAGCTTCAGGGCCTTGGTTATATCATATCATATATCCCTAATGCTCAAATCTACATCATCTCCTAACTCATTTGATCCTAAGTCAAAATTCGTATTTTTTCAGTACTAGCCTACTAGGATTTTTCCTAGCCTACCAAAACAGTTATATTTTGACTTGATACTTTCAGACACGGATCTATCCGTTGTCTATTCCATGTCACCAAAATTTTGTGACCGTTTGTTACCGTTTCAAATTTGGCAGGCTACGAATTTTCCTAGCATGCCAAAATGCTTTTGGGACTGAAATTTTCCAGAACAGTTTCTGACCGTTCTCTAACGTTCCTCTCAGTTTCTGAACGTTGTGCAACGTCTCTTTTAGAGCAGTTCACAACCGTTTCTAAAACCTATAAAAGGAGGGGTACCCCCTCTCATTTTCTACACACTTTCCTCTTCTAAATTCTGATTTTGTTGAAAGCAAGTCTTTGATTTTCTTAAGTAATTCAGCCATTAGTTGTTCTTTTCTTATTTGTAAGAAGAAATCATTAGATTTCTCTCTTCATTTAAGAACGGAAGAACTTGGATTTTCAACATCACTTTTGGAAAGTTGTTTGTGTTCATAATTGCAAGAAGAAATCAATAGATCTCTCTCTTCTTTTATGAACCAGAGAACTTCAAGTGTTGCGCTTCATTACATATCTTTTACATCTTGAAGTTCATCTTCTAAACACCATCCTTGAATTCATTCTCTGAAATTTATAACAAGGCTATATGTGTTTTTCTATTTCTTATTTAACAGGTTGGAATCTCTGTTTAGAGATTGTACAAAGTTTGGGACACGGGGAGTGTCGCCATTTTTGTAAGTTCGTGCTTGCGGGGCAAGTGATTATAGTGGATTGAAAATCTCTACGGGGTAGAGGACTGGAGTAGGATCACAAGGATCCGAACCAGGATAAATCTCTGTGTTTGCGATTGATTTAAATTCAGTACTTGTCATTTTTTTCTGTGCCATCTTTGCAAATATTACTAACATTTTATTTGCGACAATTGTTTAATATACACTATTCACCCCCCCTCTAGTGTATTGATCCTTACAGGCTAAAATTACATTTGGTATCAAAGCAAGGTTAAGATGGCAGCAAGTTCCTCAAACATGAACGCAGTTCCACACAACTACAATCAGCATCCTGAAGGGCACTCTCAAACTCGTCCTCCTCTATTTGATGGTTCAAATTACTCATATTGGAAAATACGAATGGAGATTCATCTCCAAAGTATGAATTATGAGATTTGGGACATCGTAGAGTCAGGATACGAAAAGCCAACAACTCCTGTTGCTGATTGGACCGCCAACGACAAAGCTGCAAAAACCAACAACTCAAAGGCCATGAATGCTTTATTTTGTGCTATGGATAAACATGAGTTTAATTGGGTATCCCAGGCCAAAAGTGCTAAGGAAATTTGGCATATACTCGAGGTAACTCATGAAGGAACCCGTAAAGTGAAGGAAACCAAGATTTCCGTTTTGGTTCGAAAATTCGAATTGTTCAAGATGAAGGATCAAGAGACAATTGGAGAAATGAACACGAGGTTTACTTATATTATAAATTCTTTAAATGCTCTTGGAAAAACTTACACTTCTCTTGAGCAGGTTCGCAAGATTCTTAAAGCTTTAACTCCAGAATGGCGCCCAAAAATCACTGCAATTGAAGAAGCCAACGATCTTTCAACTTTATCTGTTGAAAATCTTATGGGTAACTTAATGGCCCATGAAGTTACATTACAAGATCAGAAAGAAGAATCAGAACAGAAGAAGAAAGTACTTGCCTTCAACGCAACATCAGATAATGAAGATTCAGATGATGATATGGCATTCTTTGCCAAAAACTTCAGAAATTTTTTTCAGAAAGGTAAGTATAATAATTTTAAATCTAAGAATACTGATTCCTCTCTCTGCTTTAATTGCAATAAGCCAGGACATATGAAGAAAGACTGTCCACTTCTCAAAGCAAAGTTCAAAACTTCCAACAATGATCAATCTAGAAGAGAAAGGAGGTTTGACAAAATGAAAAAGGCATTTGCAGCAACATGGGATGATTCTTCAGATGATGAAGATGATGATCTAAATGAAAGTGCCAACATGTGCTTTATGGCACAAGATGATGAAGATGAGGTAAGTTCTTTTAATAACGAAGAATTACTTGATGCATTAAAAGATCTCTATTCTCGTTTCAAAAAATTGAATAGTCAACATAAATCATTGAAACAGAATAATGATGATCTTTTTTCTAAATATCAAGAATTATCATCTTCTAAAAACACTGAGAATACTTCTTCTCAAGTTTTGGATCTTAGTAAAGAGAATGTTATTCTCAAAACTAAGAATCTGGAACTACATACACAAATATCCGAAATGGATAAAAGTATTTCATCACTAAAGATGAAATACGACGAAATGTCATCCAATGTTAATAAATTTAACAAAGGAAAGACTAATCTCGATGATTTGCTCAAAGTTCAATATCCAGCAAATCATAGACTAGGATTGGGATATTCTAAAAAGGATGTACCCAAGACTTATAACACTTCTTCCTCTTGTGGAAAAACAACTTTTGTTAAACCACAAAAGAAGAATCATGCATTTATTTACATGAAGAAAGTAAACATACCTACTTCTTCTTCACAAAGAAATGTTATAAACATTTCAAAAACATTTCCTAGGAAACCTACTACAATTAGTATATGGGTTCCTAAGGATTCATGTTTAAATGATAGAAATAGTTATATCTCTCATTTTATACATTCTATTGTTCATTCTAATGATTACATTAGAAAGCCAAATTCCACTTGGGTTTGGCTTCCTAAAATCTAATCCCAAGGACCCTCAACCAAAGGGTACCAATGCTTAATGTTTTATCTTTCAGGTACCTAAGAAAGAAAGATGGATTTTGGACAGTGGATGTTCAAAACATATGACAGGAAATGTCAACTTGCTTTCAACCGTTAAATATAAAGATGGAGGCACAGTTACCTTTGGTGACAACAAAAAGGGAAAAATCATAGGCACTGGAACAGTTGGTAATACAAATCAGCCTATCATTGAGAATGTTCATCTGGTTGACGGTTTGAAACACAACTTACTTTCTATTAGTCAATTATGTGATAAAAATTACAAAATAGTTTTTGAACAAAATGATTGCATAATTTATGATTCTGATATGTCATCTATCCTATTTCGTGGTAAGCGTAAGAATAACATATATATCTTATGCATGTCTGTTACTACTCATAATCATTGCTTAATAATTACATCAGATGATACTCTTTTATGGCATAAATGTTTTGGACACACTAATTTCAAAAACCTAGCACGTATTTCAAAACACAAGTTAGTTAATGGAATGCCAAATATTTCTTTCAAATAGAATCATTTTTGTGATGCTTGTCAACAAGGAAAAATGCATAAATCTTCTTTTAAATCAAAGGACGTTATCTCAACAATGAGACCATTAGAACTTCTTCATTTAGATTTGTTTGGTCCTTCAAGAGTAGCTTCTTTGAATAGAAGTAGATATGCATTTGTCATTGTTGATGATTATTCTAGATACACTTGGGTTATATTTTTGCAAAACAAAAATGATGCTTTTGAAGAATTTTCCGTATTTTGTAAAAAGATACAAAAAATCAAATCCTCTAACATTATCACTATTCGTAGTGATCATGGGGGAGATTTGAAAATGAATCTTTTACCAAGTTTTGTAATGAAAATGGCATTACTCACAATTTTTCTTTTCCCCGTGCTCCTCCTCAAAATGGAGTAGTAGAAAGGAAAAATAGAACTTTACAAGAATGTGCAAGAACAATGCTTTGTGATAGTAATCTTCCTAAATATTTTTGGGCAGAAGCTGTTGCAACTGCTTGTTACATTATGAATAAAGTTCTTATTAGGCCATTGCTTAATAAAACTTGTTTTGAATTATTTTTTAATCGTATTCCTCGTGTATCATATTTTAAAGTGTTTGGTTGTAAATGTTTCATTCTTAATACTAAAGATGCACTCGACAAATTTGATTCTAAATCTGATGAAGGTATTTTTGTTGGATACTCAACACGTAGTAAAGCCTACAGAGTATACAACAAAAGAACTTCAACAGTTGAAGAATCACTTCATGTCACATTTGATGAGAATCCTTCATCTAATTCTCCCATCATTGATGATGAAGAGAATATATTACCTCTTTCTATTTCTCTAGATAATATGAAACTTGATGAAATTGATGCTACTAAACATTCTGTTGTGTCTATTTCAGATAATACAGATCTTCCTAAGGGATTTGTACAAGTTCCAAATCATCCATCAGAGTTAATTATTGGAGATATTACAGATGGAGTAAGAACTCGTCGCCAAATAGAGCAAATGACACATTGTGCATTTCTCTCAACCATTGAACCAAAGAACATCAAAGATGCATGTGAAGACAGTTCATGGATTATGGCTATGCAGGAAGAACTCAACCAATTTCAACGAAATAATGTTTGGTAATTAGTTCCCAGACCAACAGATCATTCAATTATTGGTACCAAGTGGGTATTCAAAAATAAATTGGATGAATCTGGTCAGGTAATTAGAAACAAGGCACGATTGGTTGCACAAGGTTATAATCAAGAAGAAGGTATTGATTATGATGAAACCTATGCACCAGTTGCTCGTCTTGAATCTATGAGAATGTTATTATCATTCGCTTGTTTTAAATATTTTAAACTTTTTCAAATGGATGTGAAAAGTGCTTTTCTAAATGGTTTTCTTAAAGAAGAAGTGTATGTAGAACAACCTCCGGGTTTTATTCATGAAAATTTTGAAAATCATGTTTTTAAATTGAAAAAGGATTTATATGGTCTCAAACAAGCACCTCGTGCTTGGTATGAAAGACTTAAAAGTTATCTTTTAAATTCAGGTTATTCTATTGGTAAAATAGATTCTACTTTATTTATTAAAAACATAAATTCTGATATTATCATTATTCAAATATATGTTGATGATATTATTTTTGGTTCTACTAACGAATCTCTTTGTCAAGATTTCTCTAAAATTATGCAGAAAGAATTTGAGATGAGTCACATGGGTGAACTAAACTACTTCCTCGGTCTTCAAATCAAACAAATGAAGGAAGGAATATTCATCCACCAAAGCAAGTACTCTAAAGAACTCATCAAATGCTTTGGTTTAGAAAGTTCTGCAGAAAAACATACTCCGATGAGTACATCTACTTCCCTCGACAAAGATTTAAATGGTAAGAGTGTTGATCAACGTCTATATAGAGGTATGATTGGCTCCTTACTTTATCTAACTGCAAGTAGACCAGATATTATGTTTTCAGTATGTTTATGTGCACGATTTCAGGCAAATCCTAAAATTTCACATTTAACTGCCGTAAAACGGATTATTAGATATGTTAAGTATACTTCTGATTTTGGTTTATTTTATCCTAAAACAAACACATTTGATTTATTATCATATAGTGATGCAGATTTTGCTGGTTGTAAATCAGACCGTAAAAGTACTAGTGGTACATGTCACTTTTTAGGACATGCCTTAGTTTCTTGGTTTAGCAAAAAAAACTCTGTTTCATTATCTACAACCGAGGCAGAATATATTGCCGCCGGTTTAGCATGTGCTCAAATTTTATGGATGAAACAAACTATTTCAGACTATGGTATTAATTGTTCCACATGTCCTATAATGTGTGATAATACTAGTGCTATTAATTTGACTAAAAATCCAGTTCATCATTCACGCACTAAACATATTGATGTACATCATCATTTTTTAGATGATCTTGTTCAGAAAGGTGATATTATTTTAAAATTTATTTCTACTGAATATCAAGTTGCCGATATTTTGACTAAGCCTTTGAAGGAAGAAACTTTTCTCAAGCTTAGAAGAAATCTGGGCATTATTAGTCCATCAGAATTTGATTTATAAGTATATTCATTTATTTTTGATTTTTGTGAATTTTTCTATAATTTTTTGGTTACTATTTATTTTTGGCAGGCTACCAAATTTCATAGCATGCCAATTTTAAACAATTTTTTCCTGTTCTCCGTTTTGTACCTACTTTGATCCCTGGAATTTGGATTTTTTAAACACTTCTCCTATATTTTATTCTCAAATTTAAATTTCGTATCAAAATTCTTACCCGTTCTCTTCCACTTTGTCTCTATCTTTTTGATTCATGTTGCTATCTGTGTTCTCTCTACTGCCACATGGATACTTCTCTTTTGTCTTTTCCGATATTCTCTGTTTTTCACGTTGGACACAGCACTGACATTCGTTTTCGTTCTTCGAACTTTCCACTTGCACTCTGTTGCTTTGGTCTAAGCTTTCACAAGAAGACAAACATTTTTTTCTCTTCTGACACTTTCCAAGGACCAATACGCAACCACATGGCACTTATCTATTTATTTCTTTTTCACCAACTGTCTCTTCCTCCCGTTGGAAATCCATTCATTCTTATTTTTTAAATTTTTTTCTCACCAACCTGATTCACTTAGCCCTTCTCTTGTCCTGGACTTCATTATAACACTTAAAAGTTCTTTCTCTTTCTTTTATTACTTAGGCTATGTATTAGAATGATTTTCTGACAACACATGATTTTATCTCTATTAAAAAAATGCTCCACTCATTCTGTTTTTGAGTGGTTGCTTTCATCACTTTTTTTTCATTATTTTATTCCCTTTGAATGACAACTCTCCATTTAATTTTTTTTGTAACTTGTTCCAAGACACCAACCTCTCTTATCCCTATCATTTCGGCCTGACACTTGCATTGGAACTCACTTTGACCCATTACTTCTCCTATTTCCCATACTTCTAGGGACTTACATCTCCTATTTTAAAATTTATTTTTTTACTATTTGTTTATTTGATGCCAACGGGTTCTTTTGATGCCAATGTGTCTTTTTCAAACAGTTTTTCAAAACCGCAACCTGCCTCTCTTCCTCTTCTCGCCTGTTCAATTTTTATTCAGTTGTTCCAACTTCTATCGGTTTTAGAAACTGCTCCCACGCCCTATAATGGCCACTGATCGGTTTTCAGGCGTTCCAACTGTTCGGTCCTCTATTTATTTCGTTCCCCTTCTCTTTTATCTTTCCTATTCTCTGTTTACATTTCTTCCTTTTCTAAATTTTCTTTTCTCCAATCTACCATGGTCGAATCCTCTCTTCCTTCCGCCACCGACCATCGACTCCCAACTCATGCGGCCAAGCTTCTTTCCCTGGCTCTTCTCACTCCGCATGCGGCAGGAAGGTCCACGCATCCAAGGATGGCATCTCTCCATCGCGCGAGACAACCGCTGTTCTTCTCCGTCGCCTTTCTGACAGAGTTTCCGATGGTTTCGCTGGTATACAGACGCACATGAGTTCCTACGATGCGACCCTGAAACATTACACCAAAGTTCTGGATCAGATTCAAGTTAACCAATCCGACCTTCGTCCTGACTTGGAAACCAACAATATACTCCCAAATCATCGCACTCGCACCCGCCGTTCTTCTCCCGGGTTCCTCGTCGTATCATCCTCATTGATTTCCCTGTTTTACGTTGGTCGCCTCCAATCCATGTCTGCTCTGTTGTTTCCTATGACTTTCGGCTATCCTTGCCTCACCATCTGACGTTTGATTCCCGGTTGTTTTGTCGCTGGTTCTGGATTATTTTGGTTGCATTAGTATGATGGTCGTATGTTGGTCGTATGTGGCGTTAATATGTTATTTCTGTATTGGTAATGTTAGTCGTATTGTTGGTCACTGCTTCTGTACTTCGCAGTTTAAGTATGTTGGTTTTCTGGCTGTTTAGTTTGTGTATGTTGGTCTCTAGGATGTGTGCTATGTACTGGGCTTGATCTTTACTTAAGTTGTTTTATCATGGATGTTATGCTAATATATTATAGTTATTTTGTGTACTTCGTCTCTCTGATCGCTGTTTACTTAAGTGTTAGTTCCTTGTGTTACTTATATGCTCTTCTTACATAATCTGTCTTTGTTCGTTTTTTAATTTCCTCCGTTTTCTAATTTGGCCTGCTACGAAAAATCGTAGCCTGCCAATTTATCTTTTCCACTTTTTGTGGATGACAAAGGGGGAGAAATATGCATATATTCAGGGGGAGAATATATAAATATACTCAGGGGGAGTAACATCAGTAACATCACATTTAATATCAACATCGCCTTTGTTCATGTTACTAAACTCATTAAAAACTTATTAACACTTGTTAACTCACATTTTATACTTCATTATTTGTCATCATCAAAAAGGGGGAGAATGTTGGAACTTGGTATTTTCCATCATCTCTTCCATAAAGTTTTGATGTGACAAATCAATATATGTCATGTTACTAACTTTATCTATGCAGATGTGCAGCTACAACGCAAATTCATTCACATCACACATTTGATCAAAGTACAAGGATCCTCTGCAAAAACAACCTTGCTACTCAAATTACGTGTGAAACACGTATCTACGGAATGATGTAATTTTTACTTTTTAGATAGCTTCAGGGCCTTGGTTATATCATATCATATATCCCTAAAGCTCAAATCTACATCATCTCCTAACTCATTTGATCCTAAGTCAAAATTCGTATTTTTTCAGTACTAGCCTACTAGGATTTTTCCTAGCCTACCAAAACAGTTATATTTTGACTTGATACTTTCAGACAAGGATCTATCCGTTGTCTATTCCATGTCACCAAAATTTTGTGACCGTTTGTTACCGTTTCAAATTTTGCAGGCTACGAATTTTCCTAGCATGCCAAAATGCTTTTGGGACTGAAATTTTCCAGAACAGTTTCTGACCGTTCTCCAACGTTCCTCTCAGTTTCTGAACGTTGTGCAACGTCTCTTTTAGAGCCGTTCACAACCGTTTCTAAAACCTATAAAAGGAGGGGTACCCCCTCTCATTTTCTATACACTTTCCTCTTCTAAATTCTGATTTTGTTGAAAGCAAGTCTTTGATTTTCTTAAGTAATTCAGCCATTAGTTGTTCTTTTCTTATTTGTAAGAAGAAATCATTAGATTTCTCTCTTCATTTAAGAACGGAAGAACTTGGATTTTCAACATCACTTTTGGAAAGTTGTTTGTGTTCATAATTGCAAGAAGAAATCAATAGATCTCTCTCTTCTTTTATGAACCAGAGAACTTCAAGTGTTGCGCTTCATTACATATCTTTTACATCTTGAAGTTCATCTTCTAAACACCATCCTTGAATTCATTCTCTGAAATTTATAACAAGGCTATATGTGTTTTTCTATTTCTTATTTAACAGGTTGGAATCTCTGTTTAGAGATTGTACAAAGTTTGGGACACGGGGAGTGTCGCCATTTTTGTAAGTTCGTGCTTGCGGGGCAAGTGATTATAGTGGATTGAAAATCTCTACGGGGTAGAGGACTGGAGTTGGATCCCAAGGATCCGAACCAGGATAAATCTCTGTGTTTGCGATTGATTTAAATTCAGTACTTGTCATTTTTTTCTGTGCCATCTTTGCAAATATTACTAACATTTTATTTGCGACAATTTTTTAATATACACTATTCACCCCCCCTCTAGTGTATTGATCCTTACAGGCTAAAATTACATTGCTGGGGTCCAATTTAGCTAGTGGAGGAAGATTATTCGCCGAGGAGTGCAAGGAGCAAATTGAACAACTTCATCCACCATTAAATATTTGGGATTCGCCATTTGACCTCGGTGTGTTCTTTCCATTAGTATAGATTTTATATGCTTTCTAGGATGCTTGCTTTGAATAAACTCGTACCCCTTTTGACGTTGAGGACAATGTCCATCTTTAGTTGGGGGAGTGTATGAGACCTTAGGATTTTTTTCAAAAAACAAGGCAAAAGAAAAGAATAAATTCACCAGTCTCATCTTTTAAAACTCCTTCTTATACCACAAATGCAGATGATTGTGCGTTATTTGAGTTCTAAAAATCGTTTTTTATGGCTTGAGAATCATTATTTTTCTCTTCATGGAATTACCGTTAATATGATATTCATGAAAATTTTCAATTGTCATGATTAATATCTCGAAATAGTTTGAATTTATTTCTGCATGCTACGGTGATGGAAAAAGCTTAAGTATACACGATTTATTAGAATAGCCTTCAAGTTGAAGAGGAATTTGGCCATTGTTACTAAGTTTATGTTCGAAGAATGGGTGTTGAGTTGCTTATGAAAAAAATGCAAAAAAAGGTGAAAAAGAAAAAAATTGCATCGTTCCCTTGAGTTCATTGATTAGCCGGGTCTTCGTGTCTCTGGAAGCATTGGAGATTCGCATCGAAAGATGGATGAATGGGGAGTGCAACCAAAAAAAGAGAGAGTAAAACTTAGATAATTCGAGTATTAAGTTCAAGGGGCTCTTCTAAGCCTAATGTCCGAAGGTCGTCTGGCCTAGGAATCATTAACTGAAAGCTCGCTACATGGATCATTCTAAGTCGCGAAAAGGAAAAGAAAAGAATAAAAAGAAGGAAATGATGAATAAACTGAGCAACTTCAATACCCATGATTTGGACGTTTTTTTGAGATGACAATTCTTTGGAAATGAGAAAACTAGAATATAACGACGTGTTATACTTTTGCTCGCGCAAAACGATGCTTGCAGTTATTTATTCAAATTAAATTAGAGAAAATATCATGTGATTGATCTTGTTCATGGATAGTGTATATTGATGGTCAAAAATCATGTTGGAAAGCGTATTATTGAGCCATGCCATAAGCGATTGATAGAATTTATTATTTTATTAATCATCCAATCTAATCGCTCTTTTTGCTAGGGACTAGCAAATCGCTAGTTGGGGGGTGTGATTCGGGTTGAATATTGCATATTTAACACCCTATTTAGCCCTATTTTGTGCATATATAATGCTTAATGGGTCTCTAATACGTTCGTATTTTGTATATCATTATTTATTAGAGCAAATCATTGAATTGTGCACAAAATAGGAATTTTACTGAGTATTTCTGCACTTTTTATATTTTTCATGGCTAGATCTTGATCTCACGATTCCAACGACTATTTATTTGTATTTTTCTTATATCTGTGCTAATTACTATGAATTTTTGAATGCAGAAAACAGCTTAAATGGAGAAATACAGTCGAAATACGTTGAAATACGACGTATATACGCCGCTGCCGCTTCAGTACTGACATGTGGCATTCATCCACCATCCCCCGCTCAGATCCAACGGCTCCAAGCAACCAAGCATCGCATCGAAAGGTGGGGCGACGTGGCCTCGTTGGCACCGTTGATGCGCGATCCGACGATGGCGAATTGGGATCACAAAGCGGGAGACGTGGCAATCTCCTGAGTGTTCGATTTTGATCGAACGACCATTCACGAGCGCAGATCGTTTCGATTCGACTTCAATCTAGCGACGACGTGGCGTAATCCTATCGAGCACCCGCTCGAATCCAACGGCCCACGAGCTACCCAAAGGCAAAGCAAAGAGCATAAATACACATCGACGTGGCGTCATCGTAGCCACTGCTTCACAATCCAATGGCCAGAATGATCCCCGCCTCGATTCGAAATCGACGGGGTGATATACATATGTTGCAACGTGCCGTGGCCACACGATCGAAGATCTGACGACTGAGAATCGAAGCAGCCTGATTTGCATATACAACGGGGTAACATGGCTGCATCTACATCGTCCCTCCTTCGATCTGACGGTCTAGACTCACTCCGAATCATCGATCAAACGAAGTGGGCGGATTCAATCGATCGGGACACGAGGGGCCTCTACATCCAATCCCGCTTGAAATCAACGATCGAGATCGTCTCTGAGCAAAGATCGGAGATCATGCAGATGCAGGCACGATCGAAACTCAGACCTGCTAAGAAGGGGCCACGCGTCGTCTCCACACACGATCCCGCATGAATCAGGCGGTCGAAATTTGATATGATCGCAAAATAACGGATACGAGCGGATTTTGGATAGAATTTGAGCGATTTTGTAGCATCCGCAACTGACTTAAAACCCCTATAAATACCCTAGTATTCCAGAGGGTATGGGACACCCTTTTTGGGGCGTATTCTGGTGTATTGGGGGGCTCTGGAAGCCGTATTTTGCCATGAAATTTGGAGGCCTTGGGGACAGAGGCTAGTTCTATCATTTGAAGGAGTTTGGGGTTCAATTGTAGAGATTTGATGATAAAACTCTAAACTTTACCCTTGTATTTGGCGTATTTAGCTCGTATTTTGATGTATTGATGATGTATTTGGCTATGAATATTGATTCTCTACCCTCCATGCGTGGCTAATACCCTCATGTGCTGGTTGTGATGTCGTTAGATCTCTGAAATCTCTGATTTTAATATCTTTTCGCCCTAATTTGCATGTTATATCACGTATTTTGCTAGTTTCTACACGTATTGCTCAAGTATATTCGTTGTTGTGTACTTGGATCGAATACGATCTTTACAGACGTATTCGTGGTGATCCTTGCGGACACATAAGCTTATTTTCCTCATGAAACTAGTATTGTATGCGATACTTAAGGCACTTTTCGATGTTCGTTTATCGTTATATTTTTTGACGTTCTCGTGCCCTAACCGGACGAAACGTTGAGTTATAGAAAAGGTATTGATAATCATTGATTGCATAGATCCTAACGAAATCACAACCAACACATACTCTTCATATTGATACCCCAATATTTCCTTCCCCGTAGTTATCGTAGGATTTTCTTTGATTATTTTAAACTCTTGATTTCATATCCTTATACCGGAAAGGTGGTTGGTTATTATTGTTTTAGTACTCTTTACAAACTGAAGTTCGTGGTTTTACAGGTCAGTTGTCATGTGGATACGATACCTAGACTCACCAGGATTATTACTTGTTCGATCTCCTACATTTGGGAGTAGCGTTCATACATTTTGAGCCGAGTCAGGGGGCACGTGTAAAGAGTAGGTCTTAAAGAGCAGACGCATCTGAGGCTCCCACTTGCACTCTTGAGTGAGAGAGTATGCTAAGTGTAGACATAGCTTGATTCTCACTCGCACTTCCAGTAGTAGTGGGAGTGCGCAAAGTTAAAGAGGCCAGTGGTGTACTTGTGTTACACCATTAGGTAATTGATGGTGTTCTCCGTTTGTCCTGATTAAAACCGAGAATTGTCTCACTCTCATAAGGGAGAGTTACGAGAAGCCTCTCCAGTGCTCGTGTCGCTGGTTGAGGTACCACTTTTCACCCACCCTGGGTGAAGTCCTGCTTCTTAAGTGTCCTATTATTTACACGGGTTCCCAAACATGTAAAGTGATAGCTTAAAAAAATTGCCTTTTATTTCATAAACGCTGCTACCACTTGTTAACTTTTTCTTCTGTTATTCTAATGTTGCTATCTCATGTTAATATGTTTCTCTGCTTACTTTCAGCAGTATCATAATATGGTTACTTATGCATGATTTACAAGTTCTCCTTTAATATGTGCATGTCATGTCGTGAATACTTTAATATGCACTGTTACCCTTTACTTATTAGACCACCCTTCCTAGGTAGTCCGGTTCAAAACTGGGTCCTACCTAGCTTAGTTAGGAATCCTATTGGGTCACACGTTGACGTGCCCCATTTACTTTTCCTGGGTCTAGAGCAGTCAGTGCACAACTATACTCAAGAATTTACTCAGAAACGGAACCTTTGAGGGCAGTCATGTGCAGATGATTCCCATGGGATAGTTAGGAAGTGAGTTGTACCTTGTACAGAGTATGAGTGTTTTTCTTTTGGGTTCTTTGGGGGATTTTCTTACTTACTTCTTTTGTACTCAGTTTAGAGATGTTGTATGTATAAGATGTATCATTGTATTAATTAAATGAAATGTTGGTACTTTTGGTTAGTTCTCTGTGTTATTTTAGTGATGGATATTTACTTGTACTTCCCAACATGTGTGTAGTGACCTGTAAATTTCTTTTTACTCTCTTCCTTTTTCCTCTTTCTATGTAACACTCGTTGATTTAAGAATACCTAGGACTGATTCGTACTTCCCGGGTACCCTGGGAGCAGGTCGTTACAGTCTGGTCAGGGTGCCCTTGAGCTGAACCCAACCCATTTTCATCCCTACGTACTTTTCATGAAATCCTTAGTTCTATTTGCAGTAACTAAGCTCTAACAACCTTTGTCACCTTTTCTCATAGTACAATGTATATTAGTTTTATTCAATCTACAATCCTTTCACTTCTACTATAATTATTTTCAGCATGTTATTTGAAAGTGTTCGCCCATTTGTTTGCTTCGTTCCATGTATATCATCTAGTATTTCAAGCTCCCTAAATCTCACTTAATGTCTTATGACAAGTCTAATGCAAATGCATAGAACCGACGAAGTAGAAAACATGCCACACCCCAAACTAAAGCATTAATATTGTTTATATAGCTGAGGAACTCTTATTCACATTTCTAATTTTTACACATATTAATCTACCGATATAATAATACTATTTTACACAAAAGTCATTTTTCCTTATATAACTTAACACTTCCTCAAGCGAAACATATGCATTATGCATGCATGTATAACACTTGTCACAAATGAATTGAACTAACAAACTTCTAAGTGGCATGGTCAACAGATCCTCCAACTAGTTTGTAAAAGACACATATCTTGGCTCGATAACTCCTACTTACTTTTGTAGTACTAAGTGACCATCCACCTCATCGTGTTTCATTCTCTCATGAAACATAGTTCTCTACCATGTAAATCGCAATCTGATTGTCACACTATAGCCTTATAAGAGGTGTGAACACAACACACATCTCGTCTAGAATATTATGTGTACACATAAGCTCATACGTGGTATGCCATTACCATGTATTCGAACTCTACACTCGATTTAAACATCACATTGTGATTCTCGTTTTTCCATACCATGATGATTTTCCTAACGAAAACACAATAGAATATAGTAGCTTTTCTATCAACCAGACATCTATCCAATCTGCATTAGAAAACTTTGCTATGCGATATGGATATGCCCACAATTAGGATATTAGAGTATTTCACCTAGAGAAGTATTTAGATATCATGATTCATGGATCATGACTTCATAATGTCTATGCTTCTTAGGCACTCAAACACATGTCAAATATTTTTCAAACATGTTCTCAATTACATGCTGCATTTAAATATTGGGGACATGTCCTTCGTGATTCATTCATGATCTTTTCACATAACATATTCTTATATGTTTGAAATGGTTATTTAATTATATTTATATGTTAATGACTATATCTTATGGGCAAAGACGGAAGAAGTGCTTAAAACTATGTTTAGATATAAACTCAAAACAAAAGAAAAACTCTCAAATAATAAAACACATACGCAACAAGTACAACTAAAGGGAAAATAAAATTGACACGACCATTTTGAGACGGCCCGAGAACGAGCGGCCCAGGCCCACACTTGAAGCGGGAGGCCCCCAAAAGGAGTTCGGGCCGATCGTCGAGGCCCTCACAATGACTCGAAATCGGGTCGACCATGACCGAAACATGTGTCCCCTCAGCCCACATCAGCGGAAGCTAACCGTTCCCCAAAACACGCTTCCTTAATAACCATTAAGGGGCCCCATTAACCCACCACCATAGAGCATGCATGCGCCTTCAAAGAGGCGGATCATGGGGGCGGAGAGTGGGGGACGTTGTGGGGGAGCGATCGTGGGATGAACCATATAAAGGGACTCGAGAGGCAACCGAGAAAGGGATCTGGCCCTGGATACCAAGAGGCAGAGGTATTCTATTCAAAGACCTTGTTTTCCATTCTATATTCCATCCTATAGCCCGGTCCGAGGACACACGTATCGGCCACCCTGTGAGCCATACCGGTCCTGCCGCGCTCTTTCCAGATCCATTCTGACTTAGGCATCAGAGGAGACTTGGCCAGACCAAGGGCCAGACCCCATGACAAGCCTCTTTGTCTGTCCAGGCTAAGCAGATCTCGTGGTGCCAAGGTTACCCCTTAGCACCTCATCGACCGAGGCCGAGCACTCCCGTCAACGAACATGTCATGCCCCGTTCCCATGAATACCAGGCATCTAATTTATTTCCCAAGTATTCTGAAGAGTGAGGGTGATGAGAGAGAAAAAGAAAGAGAAAGGAGAAACTGAACAAGCAGGCCACTGCGCATATGCTGGGATAGTACAAGTGAAGCTCCACAATAATATTATACAACCATATGAAATATATATAACAACAACAACATAACATATATATAACAACTTCCATTTATATACATAACCCAGGTACACCACTACATATACACCGTCATTCTCCACCTCCCAAGACAACCATATCACACCACAAGACAGCTTACACCAAGTGCTACCCCTGAACCCAACTCCAAGTCACCTCCAACCATGCTACCTCTGCTACCTGAAAAATAGGGAGGAGCACGTCAATGCGTGCCCCAGTAGGAATCAACTTGGATTTGGAACACCGTTTTAAGGCTATCAAATCATAAGGCAAGCAAGGGAAATAGAGCATGTAACAAGTGATATAATGAAAATTAAATAGCTAAAAACAAAGGAATCATACCTGCGGTCCAATGTCGAGTTACTGCAAGAAAAGGGTTAGCACGAATAATAATAATAATAATAACACAAGTGTCCAAGCAACCATTATCTAATAAGATAGTGCAAGTGCCTGAAGCATAACTCAGAGTCACAAAGAAACAGGTAAAGGGAAGGGGAAGTGCTGCCAGCAGAAGGAGTAACATGCAACACGCATACATTACATATATGCAACACATCACACACAATGGATATAATGGTACATAATGATGCACATGATGCAACATGAGATGCAATGAGATGCAATGCAATGGGATCCCATGAATGTGTCGGCATGCAAGTGTATCATGATCTACTCCGTTCTCAACTGTGGCAACTACCGATAGAGTCAAGAGGTGCCTACACAGTCACGGCCCACTAAGAATTCCCCCGCCTCCTACTGTGGCTCTCGCTCCATGTAGTGC
Source organism: Scilla litardierei (assembly GCA_030789695.1). Taxonomy (NCBI): domain Eukaryota; kingdom Viridiplantae; phylum Streptophyta; class Magnoliopsida; order Asparagales; family Asparagaceae; genus Scilla; species Scilla litardierei. Next base: position 76,752,716 of record CM061136.1, read on the forward strand.
CATCCGTGTCCTTAAACATTGCTCATTCACATCATTTCTCATATTACAAATATATACATGCCTGTTTCGCATGTTTCTCAACTTTTGTTTCATTGAGGCATTTCAGCTAACACTTGATGGGCGTAGTTCATATCAAGAAACACAATATTATATACATGTGCCATTTGAAAAATTAAACTAGCTTTCAAGTAACAACAATAATCATGGATCATATAGGGAAATTTAGCATCAATACCCAATTAATATTACCACTCAAATACTTCAGCTTGCAGGAAAATTGCAAACAGTCCAAACAATTGATTGATGTCACCCAATTATAACCAGAATTTAACAAAACTTTCCAAATGAAAGTTGTATATATGTTCAGTTCTGGATTCACAGATAAAATTTCATGTAAAAATATTAAGTAGGTGATTTATGGTGAATTATTTGGTGAAGTGTGTCAGATCTGTTTTTCAGACAGATTTCAGGGTCTGTATTGAAAGCCAATTTTAGGCATGTTGGAGCCAGAAATTCGATATATAAGCACTCTGGTGAATTTTTAGAATCACTTGTTAACTTTCCAGCAAGACCAAGATCATAAAATTTCAAGATGTGTGCAGGTGTCTAGGCCAATGTTACTAAACTGTGTCAACACTGGAAATCAAACAGACAAGTTGTAAAGATGGATTTATTCTCCTAATTTCTGAATTGAAACTATTATATGATTTTGGGGTATAACTTCAATATCTACAAGCTCATATTTGTTTAGAACCCTAATTCGAGCTAAAGTAACCACAATCAAAGCAAAATCAGACATCAAGATTTCTGAATTTTAAAGGAGATGGGTTTGCTAAGAATTTCAAGGGGAAAATTGTGAAATTGAACATGATACATAGATTTTTGATTATCCCTATCACATTTTAAGTGAATCATGCTATAAAAACATGAGAGCAAGAACAATTTAATGGAATTCCAAGTCCAAGAGGATTCCTACCTCAAAAGCTCGGTTTTCCTCTTCTCCTTCTCTTTCTTTCTTCTCCATCTTCTTCCCACTTGAACCTATATGAGATTCTTGATTTTTGGAGTGATAAATTAGATTTTTGAAGTGAAGAAAATAGGTGAAAAGGGGAGGGTGTGGTCGGCCTAAGCTAGGGGATGGAGGGGGGAAAGAGAGAGAGAAGATGAAGGAAGGTTTTAGAAAGAAAAAGAGAGAAATCTAAAGAAATTTCTACACCCTCCTTGGCTTCTCCCATAAGCCATGGTTAACTTAAAATGACTAAAATACCCTTCCAAAATTGCCCCTCAACTTCTAGGTATTTACAAGTTTTCCATTACTTTATGCACCGACCACTTAAGTATGTACGCACAACAAATTTAGTCCAAATGACCGTTTTGCCCCTCACCTTTCTAAAAATTTACAGGGCTTGCCATTGACCCCTAACCCCTTTCACACTTACATGGCTCTTCCTACACACATCCACGCACATCCTTGCATGCATACTTGCTTCACACACACACGTCTAACACATTCCTGTTGTTTTGCACTTACGACGTCTTTTGCTCTCCTTCTGCAGTCACATTTCGCATTCTCTTCCCTCAGCCACGTATTACGGCCTAATCACCCTTGAATTATGTCACATACATCGATATGTATGCTTATTTCATGCCCACGTATGCATCGTAAGTTGAAATACCACGTGTTTTAAGTGGAATACACGTATAGTGCAAAAATAGGGCATGCCATCCTACCCACCTTAAAATAAAGTCTGTCCTCGGACTTCTTAGGGTGTGAACACTGTCGAAGGTCAGCTAGATATGGAGGTCTTTCTACCCATGAAATACAAACAAAAATACGTATCTACACCACACTCATATACACTATATACTTTATTGTCATTCATACACGTATGCATCACATACATATCACGGATACTTCCTACTATTCATCTAATAGCACATCCACATCAATATATGCATTCACTACACATATATACACACATAGGCATCCTTCACATGAATATCTAAGCACATATACACACACTGACAGATACAACACCCACATATCACAATTGATCTCTATATGTATCATTATACGTATCCAGATCACTACTCATAGCTATGTGATACGACATCACATCATATCCATATCATGATCCACAAGGCACTCACACATGGCACACTTTCATATATACCATAATACATTCAGGTATAAATGACTTACATCCTACTTGTTTATATATTTACATATATGTCTATATCCATGCACAAACACACAACAATACACATTAATTTACACACCATTACTTGATAAACAGGGTCACTATCACGGTGTCACACCGTATGTACACCGGATGCCTATACACCCAATACTTAGTCATATGGGCTCACTCACATGTATAGGCTCACAAATATCGATATACACACATTATTTAGTCACATCCACACATACATTCACATGCATGTACTAACACATGCATGATCGTGTCACCTAAGGTTCACAATCATGCTATAAATAAATATACGGATAACTTCACATCCATAGCAGTGCACCTACTGCCTCACACAGATAGGTACATGTACCACACGTAATACACACACAAGTATGCACAACACAATACGTCTCCTTATATGCCATATCTAACAAAATTGACATTTCACATGCACATACTGCCACAATAGTCAAGTAAATATAAACATCCATATGCACACCATACACACGTATACATATGAATATACGAACAAGTACACACATCCTGATACCCACACAGCGAATAGTTTCATTCATTTACATTCACCAAATATATACATACATATATTCCAAATCTATCACATTTACATCTACATTGCATATGTACATATATACCCACATACTCTAGTACAGACCTATATATACACGTATACAAACATGGATACACTTATCATTTTTATAAAACATTTATAAAAAAGCTTTCTCTCTCCGGGATTTCTAGAGTGAGAAGCTCTGCTTGGGGCGATCTTAGGGCTCCGCCGACGGCGGCCTTTCCGGCTGCCTCGACGGCGATGGGGAGTGCGATTTTCGTGCTGACGGAAGGCGATCGGGTCTATACTTTCATCAGCTACGATTGGATGTAGATCCTTGACTCTTCATCCCTGATCGAAGCGACGATCGAATAAAAATCTGTCTGCGGATTCGAGTGATCGAGCGGATCGACGATCTCTGTGACTTGAGCTCTTGATTCTCCTCAGGTGGCTTACTCGATCTCATCTCTATGGACGGATTGCGATCTCTTTTCGAGGTCGCGATCCGGTGGTCAGCCCCTCAGATCTATTTCTCGTATTAGTGTTTTCTTCTGAGTTTTGCTGCCACTAAACTCTTCTGTGTTGGTTTGGTGATTTGGTGATTGGTGCTGCTGAGCATCCTGCTGTCCTTGAGCAACGGCCAGGCTCCTGCGGCAGTTCTGGAATTTCTTTATGATCTGCTGAATCTGCGATTCCAATTTGTAGGATCAAGATCTACTGAGATCTTGATCCTAGGTGAGGCTATCTTACTTTTCTTGGTGGAGCTTTCTGCTTCGTTTTTGTGATTTCTGATCGCTCCTTGATCTCTTGATGTCCGGTGCTCCGATGCCTATGGAGAATGACATTGCATCAAATGGATGGCGGGAAGTTGTAAAGAAGAACGCGAGACCTTCTTCTCAAGGCTTCACGAAGGGGACGGGGATGAATGTGGAAGAGAAGCAGGTGAGGAAATTCGACGCTCGCAAGGTGTTTGAGAGAAGAGCTCTGAGGCCTAAGATTCCACTGAAGATCAGCGTTAACGCTGAGAAGAGATCGTGGTCTGATGTGTGCTCCAGCAGCAAGAAGACGATGAATTCCTTAAGTATGTCGTATATTCCTCCAGAAGTTGATGATGATGGAGTGGCGATCGCTGTTCTGTCTGAAGAAATGCTGGCTGAAGGCGTTGAACGATGGGAGAACACTATTGTGGGCTATATTGTTGGCGACATCCCCTACTACGGCCAAATCAAAGCGTGGGCGTCATGTACTTGGAGAACGAAGGGAGAGATCAGTATCTTCTCGAGGGAGAATGTATTATTTTTCTTCCGGTTTGAGTCAAGAGAAGATAGAGACGGTGTTCTTCAAGGTGGACCATGGCTATTCGACGACAGGTTAGTTGTGTTGCAGCGGTGGAGCAAGGAGGCGGGATATGAACGGGATCTCCTCACGGTGGTCCCTGTTTGGGTCCAGTTTCCCAACCTCCCAGCTAACCTATGGATGATGCGCATCTTGAACGCCATTGCCAGTGTTATTGGTGATCCTATTTGTTTGGATCGGGCGACGACGAGGCTTGAAAGGCTTTCGTATGCGAGATGTCTGATCGAAGTCAAATCCGAAGATGAAATGCCACGATCCATCTCTGTTCAACTTGGAGACAAAGCGCTGATTGAAGTGGGAGTCAGGTATGAATCTGAACCCCTCCGCTGCCCTACTTGTATTTGCTTTGGCCATAGTAGCGGGCAATGTCCAGTGACGGATGCTGGGAAGGTTGTTGTTGCAGGCTCTGAGGGGGATGCGAATGTTACCCAGACTTGTGTTAGTCTGGAGGCTGAAGCTGGGTTTGTTAAGGGAAAATTTGTTACCCAGGCGGTTGTTAGTCTGGAGGGAAATGGTGAATGTAGTAATGGGTTGCAGCAATCCGTCAGCTTGGGAAGCTATGTGCGAAAGGAAGCTTGTAAGGAGATCGGTTGTATAAATGGAAAAGGCGAGGAGGCCAATGTAACCACAGTAGGGGATGTTGCTATGTTGAAAACGAATGTAGATAAGCTGGCTGCGTCCAGCGAAGAAAGAGCCTGTAGGGGGGGATACTGGCATTGTGCAGAAGTCTAAGAGGCGGGAAAATGGGAGAGAATGCAGCAGCAGTGCTGATAAAAGCAAACACAGTGTTGCGATGGAAGGGGAGGCTAAAACTGTAAATAGACGGGGAGCTGATGGGCAATTTACTGGGGAAGATAGCGGCTGTGGTGGAGATAAGGGGAACGAGCGGGCTGCGGCAATGGCAAATGCTGAGAACGTTGGGGGCATATTCCTTGAAGCAAATATTCCCGAGGCTTGTCATTTGAAGGCTCTGAGCAATATGAGGGGGAATTGTAATACCACGGGGCCTGACGTGTCAAGGCAAGTGGAAGTGGGCGTAGGCCCTTGTAATATACTTAATTAAATGGGGGGGGTCGGGGGTATCAAAGAGCACGGGGCGCACGGCTCCCGCCTCGCCCACGCCACTCAACGCCATCCTGAACATCCCCAATGACGACAATGCCAAACCGCGGTCCGACGCTAACCCTTTCAACGTTCTTACCGATAGCAGTCTTGGTGCCTCCCTAATTGATGATTCTTGTGAGTCCATAGACTCTGAACCTGATGATATGACCATCACTAATGAAATCTGGTATGATGAGCAAGAAGAGCTGAAACAGAAAAGTAGGGAGAGGAAAACTACTAAACAAAATAAGAAGGGTGCGACTTCACTCAAAGGCACCCGTAAAAGCTCTCGAATAAATAAGGATGTTGAGCATCCTTCACCCACTCCTCCATGACTGTTCTCATTTGGAACACGCGGGGTCTGAATGGTATAGCTAGGCATAGCGAGCTTAAGGACCGCATGTGTAAACTCGCCCCCTCATTAGTTGGGCTTCTTGAGACCAAAGTGGTTGAGGAAAATGCCCACAGAATACTCAAATGCTTTCCTAAGAATTGGGCATCTCTCAATAATCGTTGCATGCACCGCAATGGGCGTATCGTTATCATGTACAACCCTGATGCGTGGACGTGCATGGTTGATGACTTGTCTCCCCAGCATATTTCCATGAAATGCATCAATGCCGCGGGCTTCACCATGATGGTGTCTATTGTCTATGCGTTCAGTTCTTATCTTGATCGCAGAGTTCTTTGGGATATTATCAAGGCCACTGCCAGCAGATACAGAAGTTCCCCCTGGATTATTGGTGGCGATTTTAATTGTGTTAGATACGATATGGACAAGGTGGGAGGTAGATTGATTGATGGTCATATGGTTGACGAATTTAACGACTGCATTAATTCCAGTGCCCTCATGGAGCTTAAAACTGTTGGTAATACCTTAAGTTGGACGAATCGTAGTATTGGGCAGAGACGTATTACTGCTACTCTCAATCGTTCCTTTTGCAATAACTCATGGATGGATATTCTTACGTCCTCGTATTGTGAATACGTGGCGGGTGGTATGAGTGATCATTCCATCCTTATTATACACACCCATCGGGTTGGGGGTACTGACCCTACGCCTTTCAAGTTTTTTAATGCCTGGCAACGCAGTCTGGAGTATATAAATGTGCTTAAAGAGCAATGGAGCATTAGAGTCAATGGTTGTCCGATGATATGTCTGATTGCCAAACTCCAGAATTTGAAAAAGGGTCTCAAATACTTTAGTGCGGGTTTTTGGGAAGCAAATGATGTTGTCAAAATTCGCACTGAGCTTACCTCCATCCAAAATAATCCTAATCTTAGCTTCTGCGCAGAGATGCAGATGAGAGAGAGCACATTAATCAATAACCTGGCCGATGCCATGGATATTGAAGAGTCCAATTTCAAACAAAAAAGTAGACAGGATTGGTTGCATCTTGGGGATCGTAACTCTCGTTTTTTCTACACGGCCATGAGGTCTAGGAAGAGTCATAATAATCTTGGGCACCTTATTTCTGCTAATAGCGCTCGCAACAATTCTATTGATGTGCTTAAAGATGAGGCTCCTGAGTTCTATTCTAGTCTCTATAATCAAAATGATTATTGGAGGGTTTTTCCTCGACTTACCACCAAAAGAGTTCTAACCAAAGAGGCTGCAAATTGGGTTGAGAGACCGGTGCTAATTGATGAGGTCAAAAAAGCTGTATTTCAAATTGGGGATGACAAAACCCCTGGCCCTGACGGTTACAATGGTTTCTTTTTCAAAAATTCATGGGATACCATTGGTGGAGATGTCACCTCTGCCATCCTTAATTTCTTCAAATCGGGGAAGATCCTTCGTCAGATTAATCATACATTCCTTACTCTTGTCCCCAAGAATGCCAATGCATCGTCCCTGGGGGACTACAGGCCGATATCCTGTTGCAATGTTATATACAAGATCATAAGCAAAATTCTCTGCAATAGACTGGGTAGAGCGGTTATTGAACTTATTTCCCCAAACCAAGCTGCCTTCCTTCAGGATCGCCTTCTTGCTGATTGTGCCCTACTTGCCCATGAGCATATAAGGAGCTTCAATAATCCTATGGAGGCCAGGGCCTGCCTCAAATTGGATTTGCATAAAGCTTTTGATAGTGTTAATAGGGAATTTGTCTACTACATGCTTCATCAGATGGGGTTCAAGCACAGATTTATCTGTTGGATATGTGAATGCATCTCTACTCCTTCATTCTCTGTCATGATAAATGGCTCTCCTTATGGTATGTTCCAGTCTAGTAGGGGGTTGAGGCAGGGGGACCCCCTATCCCCTTATCTTTTCATGATCGTTATGGAAGCCTTTTCATTGCTCATGGCTAAAGCTAATGCCACTCGTACCATTATGCCTATGAATCGAGTGGGAGCGATTACGCATCTCCTCTTTGCTGATGATTTGCTGGTTTTCTGTAGAGGCAATGTTAAATCCTTTGAGGGGCTTAGAGATCTCCTCACTACATTCAAATCTTTCACTGGTCTTGATGTCAATTGGAACAAGAGTGCTGGTATCTTCAGCAAAGGCACTAGAGACCCTGGTAGCCTTGCGGAAATCTTGGGTATTCGTCATGTGCAGACTCTATCCACGTACTTGGGGTTACCTCTCTCTTCTAATTATCCTAATGCCTCAATGTATGGTCGCCTAATTGATAGATGTAAGAACAGACTTTAGGGTTGGTCTTCCTCGTTACTATCCATTGCTGGACGCATAGAGCTCGTAAAATCGGTTATATATGGCATGGTGGGATTTTGGATGCAGGCATTCCGATTCCCTAATTCTTTTATTCGATCTCTTACTTCTATGTGCAGAAAGTTTATCTGGGGGAATAACCATCTTTGGGCATGGGATGATATGTGTGTTCCAAAGCAGGAAGGAGGTGTGGGTATTAGAAGCTTTAAAGAGCTTAATAATGCCCATGGTATCAAGTTAACTTGGCGTTTGCTTACGCATGGCGGTATTTGGGCTTCTTTCATGAGGAATCAATATATGAATAATACGGGTTTATTCCTGGCAAAGGCTCATCCCATGCAATCTGGAACATGGAAGTTTATTCTTCATTGTCGTGAATTCACTAAAAAGCTAACTAAGAGCAACGTCAGAGATGGTACCTCTACGCTATTTTGGTATGACAATTGGCTCCCATGTGGTATTCTTGGTGATTCTTATGAGGTTCCCGAAGGGGAAGAGAGGTATCGGGTCAGCGATTATTGGGCTGATGGAAGTTGGGTGGAGAATAATTCCCTCACTGCTGTGCGGCACATTATCAACTCGGTTGCTTTATCTTCTGGCAGTGACTCTTGGTCTCGGGTTTCTAAATCACCATCTCTTCGCAGTGCATGGGATGGTTCCCAGGTTATTAAACCCCTCTTTCCCTACTACAAGGTGGTGTGGTTTCAGGGGCATATCCCCAAGATGGCAATCACTTTACTGCGGGATTTTCACGGGAAACTTCTCACTCGTGACAAGCTCGTGGAATGGGGAGTGCCTACTTCACCCTTCTGTGTCTTATGTTCTGATAATATTCATGAAGATAGGGATCATTTATTCTTTGAATGCAACTATACTAAATACATTCTTTGAAGGAGTTTTCTTAAGCTTGGGATCACCTCTGCTCTGCCATCTATCCTGGCTGGTATATGTGACTTGATCCTGACTCATTTCCATAAGAAGGACAACATTGGTAAGCTTGTCAGAACGGTCCTGGCTGTGATGATTTGGCACATATGGAGAGAGAGAAACAGGAGAATTTTCGATGGCACCAGTTTGATGCAGACTCTCCTGTTTGACAATATTGCTGATGATATTAGAATTGCTCTGCGACATGTTGGATGGGATCAGGTTGAGGACGGTGCCCCCTCTAAATTGGGGGCTTCTTTACTAGGTTTCTCCTACATTGTATTTTGATTTCTTTTTGACCTACGGGTAGCGGAAGGTGCTTGTATTTGTTGGGATGTAGGCGCATGTGCCTCTACTAACATTACTAGCATCCTTCTTCCATCTGGGAGTGTCTTGTATATTTTCTGTGAGATCAATAAAGACGCAAAGCATATTCTTCAAAAAAAAGGGATACACTTATCCAAGGTTCAAACAGATACACCTAGATAGACAGCAATATAGAATAAATCAGCAGGTGAGCAAACAAAGATGCATATATCTATATGTATGTGTATATATGTATTTATATCTATTCATCCAATATACACATAATCAAATATGCTCCTACAGCACACTACACATACATGAACGCATTCCTACACTCCATTGCGACATGCATAATAGAAATTCATACTACTATGATACATATTCCTGTCTACACAACAAGCAATACCCTATATATATACTCCACATACACCTATCCATTATACACCCACAGAAGTATAAGTATCAATGCCATACATAGATTTCTGAATCTACATATAGCGAAATACATGTATACACATACACACAAGACTATTATACTAATAGTAAGTACATACACAGAGACATGCATATACATATGTACTAGGACCCATGCACTATGCACATACATCACCATATATGGGCACGCACACCAATTCACACATTCTATATATATCCTGCTATTACACACATATACAGTCATGCTACTCAAACTATACTAGCAGGTAGTTGGTAGCTACCCACACCATTACATACCTAATATCCAATATATCCACACTTTTACTAGCATACTAGCACATACACAAATAGACGGTTTTCAACATTCGTACACATTCAGTAGGTAGTCACACTCCATTTATGTACACATTCATATAACGATACATGCATATCAGAATAGGGATCATTCACACACACACACACACACACACACACACACACACACATACGTATAACCACTCATAAGAAATACACCAATACACATTCAATAATAACAACACGTGCACACAATCACACCGCACTTGCTACAACATCTACTTACATACAAGTATCTCATATGCTAATACACAATCCCCTTCATGCCATTAGATACGGAATGACACGTACCCTACATATACATCCAAATGGTCCTATGGACACCATTCTACAGGTAAGCATATACACACATGTATACATATACCATAACTCCACTTAACCGTGCAAACCCACAATCACCCTATGTGTACTGCACTCTATGATCTCAAACCCTTATATCCATCACATCCTACATGTATTACACGTCATACATATATTACTATCCCATGATAGGCACGACATAGAGCTAATGCCTCAACTTAGGTGGACGGGTCTAAAGCACTCCTACCCACCTTAGGATACATCTACTCCAAACACCCTGCGAACATTACTCATACTACCTGTGCATCCATCACTCATCTATATCACCACATGCACACCATACGTGGCCAAAGCACAACACCTATCTTCACGCCATAAAACAACCCACAACCATATATCAAATTAAGACAATATATCGGTTCATATAGGCACATAGGCAGTACATACACATACTCACAGTTATTCAGATCTATCACATTAGGAATTCATACATTAGTAAAGCAATACTAGCAATATATACATACAAGTATTCCAAACCGATATCTACACCACCTGTCTATACGGATACACATATATTCACTCGCATACACTTTTCCCCTATATATCCACAAGACAATATGGACACTCCGCTAATCTATCCACACAAGGATAGATATACACACCTTGGTGTGCTCCCCACAAGGGAACACAACCATAAGGTAATAGATAGGAAATTGCTTACATGCGCTCATATCTCACACGTACATATCTTCACTCACACACCTACAAGGCATATGTCCCCACTAGCTTATAGGTGCCCACCAATATACATCCACGATCAAACATGTATATATCACCTAGGTCTCGGAGTCACACAAGTATACCACATACCAACCTTAATATCCGTATCATGTACTTTTATAGAGACGTAGTATACATACGCTCAAGTATTCACCCACCTAGTATATACTCCCACATCTATCCATACATGCAACTTTCATGCTATTCAAATACAAATATGTATATATATATATACTGAATTCAAGTATACATGCAACGCATATAATTCAAAAATCCAAGTAAAACAACTACATTTATATACATGTATTCTCATTATTATATCTGTATACACTGATACCAACTAATATACATCTATAGTATACTACACTGTAGGAAGTTCATCCTCTGACTTCCTAAGTTAGGGGTTTAAGGGTGGATCACTTAATGCTCTAAGGTCACTATCCACCTTAGGGCTAATGTATCCTAATCACCTACTGAAGCATTACATGTACTACCCTTACGCACATCGCAGTGTGGTGACCTGCTGGGCCGCCAAAAACTGTCATGCCTAGTTCCCTAGAATACCCGGAATCTAATTTTTTTCCCAAGTATTCTGAAGAGTGAGGGTGATGAGAGAGGAAAAGAAAGAGAAAGGAGAAACTGAACAAGCAGGCCACTGCGCATATGATGGGATAGTACAAGTGAAGCTCCACAATAATATTAAACAACCTCATGAAATATATAGAACAACAATAACATAACATATATATAACAACTTCCATTTATATACATAACCCAGGTACACCACTACATATACACTGTCATTCTCCACCTCTCAAGACAACCATATCACACCATAAGACTGCTCACACCAAGTGCTACCCCTGAACCCAACTCCAAGTCACCTTCAACCATGCTACCTCTGCTACCTGAAAAATAGAGAAGAGCACGTCAAAGCGTGCCCCAGTAGGAACCAACTTGGATTTGGGTTACCAAATCACAAGGCAAGCAAGGGAAATAGAGCATGTAACAAGTGATATAATGAAAATTAAATAGCTAAAAACAAAGGAATCAGACTTGTCCAATGTCGAGTTACGGCAAGAAAAGGGTTAGCACGAATAATAATAATAATAATAATAATAATAATAACACAAGTGTCCAAGCAACCATTATCTAATAAGATAGTGCAAGTGCCTGAAGCATAACTCAGAGTCACAAAGAAACAGGCAAAGGGAAGGGGAAGTGCTGCCAGCAGAAGGAGTAACATGCAACACACATACATTACATATATGCAACACATCACACACAATGGATATAATGGTACATAATGATGCACATGATGCAACATGAGATGCAATGAGATGCAATGCAATAGGATCCTATGAATGTGCCGGCGTGCAAGTGTATCATGATCTACTCCGTTCTCAACTGTGGCAACTATCGATGGAGTCAAGATGTGCCTACACAGTCACGGCCCACAGAGAATTCCGCCACCTCCTACTGTGGTTCTCGCTCCATGTAGTGCCATCCGTGTCTTAAAATATTGCTCATTCACATCATTTCTCATATTACAAATATATACATACCCGTTTCACATGTTTCTCAACTTTTGTTTCATTGAGGCATTGCAGCGAACACTTGATGGGCGTAGTTCATATCAAGAAACAAAATATTATATACATGTTCCATTTGCAAAATTAAACTAACTTTCAAGTAACAACAATAATCATAGATCATATAGGGAAGTTTAGCAACACTACCCAATTAATGTCACCACTCAAATACTTCAGCTTGCAGGAAAATTGCAAACAGTCCAAACAATTAACTGATGTCACCCAATTATAATCGGAATTTAACAAAACTTTCCAAATGAAAGTTGTATATATGTTAGTCCTGGATTCACAGATAAAATTTCATGTAAAAATATTAAGTAGGCGATTTATGGTGAATTATTTGGTGAAGTGTGTCAGATCTGTTTTTCAGACAAATTTCAGGGTCTGTATTGAAAGCCAATCTTGGGTATATTGGAGCCAAAAATTCGACATATAAGCACGCTGGTGAATTTTTAGAAACACTTGTTAACTTTACAACAAGACCAAGATCATAAAATTTCAAGATGTGTGCAGGCGTCTAGACCAATTTTACTAAACTGTGTCAACATTGAAAATCAAACAGACAAGTTGTAAAGATGGATTTATTTCTCCTAATTTCTGAATTGAAACTATGTCAAAATTTATATGATTTTGGGATAGAACTTCAATATCTATAAGCTCATATTTTTTTCGAACCCTAATTCGATCTACAGTAACCACAATCAAAGCAAAATCAGACATCAAGATTTCTGAATTTTAAAGGAGATGAGTTTGCTAAGAATTTCAAGGGGAAAATTGTGAAATTGAACATGATACATAGATTTTTTATTATCCTTATCACATATTTAGTGAATCATGCTATAAAAACATGAGAGCAAGAACAATTTAATGGAATTCCAAATCCAAGAGGATTCCTACCTCAAAAGCTCGGTTTTCCTCTTCTCCTTCTCTTTCTTTCGTCTCCATCTTCTTCCTACTTGAGCCCATATGAGATTCTTGATTTTTGGAGGGATAAATTAGTGTTTTGAAGTGAAGAAAATAGGGAAAAAGGGGAGGGTATGGCCGGCCTAAGCTAGGGGATGAAGAGGAGAGAGAGAGAGAGAGAGAGAGAGAGAGAGAGAAGATGAAGGAAGGTTTAGAAAGAAAAAGAGAGAAATCTAAAGAAATTTCTACACCCTCCTTGGCTTCTCCCATAAGCCATGGTTAACTTAAAATGACTAAAATACCCTTCCAAAATTGCCCCTCAACTTCTAGGTATTTACAAGTTTTCCATTACTTTATGCACCGACCACTTAAGTATGTACGCACAACAAATTTAGTCCAAATGACCGTTTTGCCCCTCACCTTTCTAAAAATTTACAGGGCTTGCCATTGACCCCTAACCCCTTTCACACTTACATGGCTCTTCCTACACACATCCACGCACATCCTTGCATGCATACTTGCTTCACACACACACGTCTAACACATTCCTGTTGTTTTGCACTTACGACGTCTTTTGCTCTCCTCTTGCAGTCACATTTCGCATTCTCTTCCCTCAGCCACGTATTACGGCATAATCACCCTTGTATTATGTCACATACATCGATATGTATGCTTATTTCATGCCCACGTATGCATCGTAAGTTGAAATACCACGTGTTTTCAGTGGAATACACGTATAATGCAAAATAGGGCATGATAGAACCCGCTCGCCCCAACGAGCCCGCTCGCCCCCAACAAGCCCGCTCGCCCATGACGAGCTCCTTCGTCTTCCCAGGATAAGCAGATCTCGTAGTGTCGAGGCTACCCCTCAGCACCTCATCGACCGAGGCCGAGCGCTCCTGTCAATGAGCCCGCTCGCCCTCGACGTGCCGAGGCTACCCATTGGAGACCGACGTAAGGGTCCAAGCTACCCCCGTCAGGGAATCACACACCTGACGGAATCAAGTGGTCCCACACGTCCCCTTGACCACGTTGACCCACCGTCATATGGTCAACGATTCAGCGGTGAGAAAACACCAGTAAACATCTGGACCGTCTATGGGAACCGAACAAACACCCATGTTAAGCACCACACCAGCGATGACGCGGTCGTGCCCCCCTTGACGCAGAAGAGCCGCGGTGTCGACATCAGTACCAGGGCCATTCCGTGATTGACGTGCGTTTATATTTCATATATTTGCGCACGTTTTCTTCCGTGTTTTTCCGTATTTTACCGTCGTCTTGTATTCGTTTTCTCGTGTTTTCTTGTTTTCTTTCACTTTTCCGTGTTTTCCGTATTTTTCAGGAGTTTACTGGCATATGGGGCATAAAACGATGATATCGCAAGTCCCCGGAGCAACAAGAGGAGTCACGCGTGATCCAGGAGGTCAAACGACGAAGATTGCATCTTTCAGCCCCTCACCCGATCGGTTGGTCATTGTCAACCGATCGGGTGATGCACGCGTGCACCACCCGGGCGCAAGCTTAGAGCTCACGAGAAGTCACCCGGTCGGTTCAGTGATCGGGTCAAAAGCTCAAAGTCTCTGGAATTCGAAGCTGATTGCCAACCGATCGGGTGACCTTCACCCGATCGGTTCACCTGTAGCCGAATTTCAAAAGCCAAGACACGAAGATCCAACCGGTCTCCTCACCCGGTCGACACCAAGATCCAACCGACCGCATCCATGTTTCAACCGATCGGTTCATCCTGACCGGGTGAAGTTCCGCATCGCGCTGTAATTCTGTGAAGCGGTTCACCCGATCGGGTGACTTGTCAACCGATCGGGTGACTTGTCAACCGATCGGGTGACTTGTCAACCGATCGGGTGACGTCATTTTCTATATATAGAACCCTAGGTTTCCCAGATTCGGGAGTTGGTTATTTTTGCTGTCTTCTTCATTTTGTGACGGCTGTAATTTCCCAGGTTTTGTAAGTTTTCAGATCTTTGTGAAACTTTAGTGTTATCTTAATTGATTTACTACCATTGCATTTCTATTGTCGGATCATGATTCTTACGGTCGATTTCTGTTTAGATCACTTTTTCCTAAATATGTGTGAGTAGTTCCCGAATCCAGGATTTTGGTGGAAACCCCTTCGTGGGTTCTCCCCGATGCATCCATAGGGTTAGGAAATCGAGAGGGATTAGGAATCTAACGGTTACACGGGGTGTTTCATTGTCATCGGTGGGAAAAAGACCGCCTTTGACCGTCGGGCCAAGGGGGAATAAACTTGGCGGCTGACTCCCTAGCCATAGCTCACGCCCTTCGCGTAGACGCCGAATCCTAGCGCGCGGGAGCGGCAGGATGTGACGTTGAGAGTTATTGTTGCGAGCTTAGTGCTCCCGGAGTCGATCAGTGTTAATGGACACGGGAGTGCCCACTGATCGAACCCGGGAAGTTCGGCGTATCATCCTGGGCACCGACCGGAATATCGGGCCCATGGGACGCCGATACCACTTTCAGAGGAAACGTCTCACCATTAGACACTAATTCCGATCGCTATCCTACCCATAGGCCGTATCGGCGAGAATCGCACGATGGGGGTGGAAACCAAAGTCCCGGGTTTTTCCTTTATTTTGTCTATACATTGCATTCCATTTACCGTGACAAACCCTCATTTGATCCGGGCTAGCTCGCCCATGGGGTGAATTTGATCCTCTTTGACACAAGCACATCCACGCCTCCCTGAATTCGACCCCCAAGCCACACTACAACACCGTGCACTTGTGTTTACAAATATTTAAATCTCACGCCCCTGATCCTATCGTTGCACACATCTAGCATAGCATAAGCGGAGGGCGTCAAGCTTTATGGTGCCGTTGTCGGGGAGGCAACATGCTTGTTATTTTTGGATCTCATAAACCCTTGTGTCTAGCTCTCATCCCTACCTCGCGATAATTTTTGCATTCTTCTTTTTCCTTTTTATCTTCTTATTTTTATTTTTATTTCTTATCTTATCTGTTTCTTTCCCACTTTTCGCTTCACGGGTGTTTGTTGTTTTTCATGCGCATGAGTTCAAGAAGTATTGACGACTTGATCCCCGTTGATCCAGAGATAAACGCCACCCTAAGGCGTTTGGCCGCCGAGAAGCGAAGAAGAGAGGATCCTGAAGCCATGGGGGAGAACACCCCGCCTCACAAGTCCCTGTTGGAGTACTCGATGCCTTCCATCGAGTCCACCTCAGCCATCCGTCCTCCAGCTATTACGGCCCAAAGCTTTGAGCTTAAGCCATCTTTGGTGACGTGGATCCAGTAGGATCAATTTTTGGGTGCACCCATGGAGAGCCCGATTGAGCATTTAGACTCCTTCTTGGAGAAATGTGACACCTTCCGAATAAACGGTGTCACAACTGAGGCGATCCGACTGAAGCTATTCCCCTTCTCTCTGCGAGATAAGGCCAAGCTGTGGCTTAGGGGAAAAGACCCGAATACATTCAACACCTGGGAGAAACTCTCAAATGCCTTCCTGACAAAATTCTTTCCTCCGGGGAAGACCATGAAGCTGAGGAGTGAGATCTCCTCCTTTTCCCAGGCCAGCCACGAGTCCGTGCATGAAGCTTGGACGAGATACAAGGAGATGCAGAGAAGATGTCCCCACCATGAGCTCCCCAAGTGGCAGATCATAAATCTGTTTTATAATGGGTTGAGGGACGATTTAAAATCTTCCATGGACGTCGCGGTTGGAGGGTCCTTTATATCGAGAAGCGAGGAAGATGCCGGACAGATTCTAGAAAATATGGCATCTAACAATGAGCGGTGGTGTGACGAGAGGGCCATACCTAGATCTGGGGGCATCCATAGAGTCGAGGACATCGACAAATTATCAAGCAAGTTTGATTTGCTATCGACCCAGATCTCCGCATTAATGGTAGGCGCCGGTGGCCCCGGTCCACAACAGATTGCTGCGGTAGAGTCCGAAGTTTTTGGAGAGTTCGACGGTGGTGACATCTCACCACCGTTGGATCAGGCGAGCGCATTATTTTACAATCTTATAGGGAATGCGCCTTTTCCAACACGAACCAACTCCAACCTGGCCTACTCTCCCAACAACCGGAATCATCCCAACCTTAGCTACCGAGCACCTTATCAACAGCCGGCTCAGCAACAACAGTAGATATATTAGCCGGCTAGGCCCCAGCAGCAGTTTCAGCAGCAGCAATTTCAGCAGCAACAACCTCCACAACAGTATCAACAGTATGCTCCTAGGAATCAGCAGCCCACCCAGCAGCAGTACGGCCAGCAGAGAGCCATTTCTCCGGTTGAGTCCCTCTTAACTCAATACATAGCCAACCAGGAGAAGATCAATCTGAAGCCAGAGATGGGACAAAGAGTCCTCACTGATCAGGTGACCCAGCTAGGGTTGCAAGTGGTGAACCTTCAGAGACCGCAGAATTTATTACCGCCACAGCCTGAGGTGAACCCTAGGGGGGTAAATCGGACCTTGGCGCTCACGCATGAACATGAAAACGTGTCCACCATCGTCTTGAGGAGCGGGACACAAATTCCTGCTAGAGTGCCACCCAGGGAACCGGAAGCACCACTGGCCGTTGAGCGGCCAATTGAAAAAGATAATGACGATGGTGCCCCGTCGCCAAAAATTGTGGCTCCGGAGGGACCCCCCCGAAGAAGAGAAGAAGAAAGAAGAAGGGAATTTGAGGGTATTCAAGCCTGTTGTGCCCTTTTCACAACGTTTGGCCCAAGCGAAAATCGACGATAAGTATGGCAAATTTTTTGCCATGGTCAAGGATTTAAGCCTTCAAATTCCCTTCCTAGAAGCTATAGAGACGATCCCCTCCTATGCAAAATTCTTGAAAGACTTGGTGACACGGGGATCTAGAAAAGAGAAGGTCGTGTTAACGGCGGAGTGCAGTACCTAGGGGTGTGCGGGTCCGGGTACCCTGTTTTTTTCCTGTTACCCGGACCCTACCCGGTAAGGGACTGGTTCCTAAAATTTGGACCCGGAACCTACCCAGTTGAACCATATACCCGGACCCTACCCGGACCCTATGGTTCCGGGTAGGTTCCGGGTACCCTGTGAAAAAAATCTAATTTGTGAGGCATTACGAACAATGATTTCCAAATGACCTGTGCATGCCAATTACCTCAAATACGCATGAATAAAATCCAATCTGGAAGTAAAATATTGTCTCTAGTCTCTTTCTTCAGTGATAAATGCATACTGACCAGTCATTTCTACTAGATAAAGGTAGACATATGAAATAATGATTCACGTTTACCTCTACTGCTCTTTTGAACGCATAAGAGAACAATATGATCGTTGATTCAAATGCATTGTTTAATGAACTTACACGTTGCTCAAAACTTCAGGATGCAAGTTGTACTTACTAATATTATAAGTTCAAATTAGATACAGCAAGGGTGGATCACTCTTATATATTTTGATTCTTAATATTATAATATATATATATACTAGTCATAACCCGTGCCCGCGGGCACGGTTCATTAAAGATTTTCCACCGTAAAATTTTTGTTCCCCCAAAAATTATTTTCACAGCCAAAATTGCGCAGCTCAACAAATTAGCGTAAAAATATTTAGCGGCACGGGCGCTTTCAGCATGGGCGCGGGCCCCTTCGGTGGGGCGCATTCGATGAGGATGTGTGCCCTCAGGCACGGTTCATTTAAGATATCCCCTCAAAATATTTGTTCTCCCCAAAAAATTTTCCCCCTCCAAAATTTAAACGAACAAAAATTTTGCGGAAGGGAAACTGTATTCTCAGACTGCAAGCTCTCATTTGGACTACAAAGATGCACAAAATCCCATCTATGACATTTTGATATTTAGGGTGCAACATCAATATTGGCAACATGACTTTGAGCAATAAAAATGGATTACAATAGTCAAAGCATGTGTTTGCAGGTAAAGCTAAAAAAATCCAAGCAAATATCTATGTCCAGACTCTAGAGGCTCCATCCCTTGACTGGCCGAGGTCTGAGACTACTTCAAATTTGTTTCCCCTAGAAGATGAAAAAAGCACAGATGATGTGATAGAAAATATGAACAGATATTTATTTAACAATGAAAAGGTTAAGCAATGGTCGTTCGGCAAAATAGCAGGAAGCCGCATGAACATAAAATCACAGTAGTTGCAGCAAGAGTGAAGATTCTTCAAGAGTCATGAACACCACCACTAAGTCACATTTCCATTACTGGATGTGGAAAGAGCAAGCACGATGCCATTATCACATAACACAAAAAGTTATCACAAAGTCACATTTCCATTACAGATTTTTATGCACGCTGCCTTTATCACATAACACAAAAAGTATTCATTGATTATCTCACAAAACATATTCTGGCATGTAAAACATGGGATCAGTTTCAACAACAATTTCCCTACAAAGTTTGAAAATGGAAAACCAAAAATAATTAATTACAAAGAGTTCTATCAATTGTGTCTTAGGTCTGGACCCATCAATACTTCTTGTGCATGCTGCTGTTGATATAACCTTCCGGGGCATGATTGAATTGAGAAATCTTTACAGCTTGAAGTAACTTGCCTGGGCCTGAGTTATATAACCTGCCTGGGCTATCGATATAACCTGCCTGTTGAGATCTTTACAACTTGAAGAAATATTTACAAATAGCATATTCCAGTTCCAAATAGCATCAGTAAAAATTGACTCAAATTTGGAAGTTCATCTAGTTCCAAATTGAACTCAAAAATTGACTTAAATTTGGCAGTTCATCCAGTTCTAAATAGCATATTTTCTTTCATGCAGTTCCAAGTGGCTAAAAATGACTCAAATAGCATCAGGAATTTTTTCCATATAGCATCCTAAAAAAATTCTAATGTAGGTAGAGAAAAAAATTCTAACCCAATTTGATAAGTAATTCCAGAACCCAATTAAGTAATTGATGAGTATTTGATAAGTAATTGATAAGTATATTTGATAATTAATTTGAATATGCTGTCATATTCATCAATTTGAATATGTTGTCATGTTCTGGAATTGATGAGTATTTCATGAATATGATGTCCTGACCCCAAATAACTTATCAAATACTTATCAATTACTTCTCAACTATGATCCTGAACACATATGAACACAATTACTTATCAAATATACTGTCAAATTTAAATAATACATGAAACTGTGAACCCAATAACGTATCAAATAGAAGAAGTAAATTATTTTTTGTACATTCATACAACATAACCCAATTTGATAAACCCACTTTGGTTTTGCCATTAAAGAAACATACACTGAAATTATTGGCATGTTATGATCTTGTTATATGAAACTTTTTGTACATTCATACAGAAAAAAATTAAACTTCCATAGGGTTAACAATAAAGTTAACCATTTAACTAAAAAAATTAAACTTCCATAGGTTTAACCATACCATAGAGTTACCTTGCATATGCATCCATACTGAAATTATTTGTACATTCATACAGAAAAAAATTACACTTCCATAGTTGGAACTATACTGCATCATTATTGAGTATACTCAACAAATTGAGTATAAATTTGAACACAGTTGGAACTAATATCTGCATCACTATTTGAACGCATTTGGAACTGATTTCACCGGTGAGTATACTCAATTAGTTTATAAAGCCCTATACTCCAAACAAATTGCATTTAATGTGTTTTAACATTAGAATATCCAGTATACTCAAAAAAATGCAAAACTAATTTAACGCATCTAAAGCCCTATACTGCATCATTATTGAGTATACTGAACAAATTGAGTATAAATTTGACCACAGTTGGAACTAATATCTGCATCATTATTTGAACACATTTGGAATTGAAAGTTAAATAATTTCATACTCAAATTCATACTCAAGCAAAAATATTCATAAACAAATTCATACGCAAGCAAAAAAAATTCTAATGTAGGTATAGCAAAAAATTCCTACTAAGTTCATCATAACCTGCTAGATAAATCCAGCATATAATAACCATACAGAAATTTCTATATGTGAGTAACTAAATGTTTAGATACAAATTACTGCATTTATGCCATCTATTTACAGTTGAAAGCATATATGCCATATATATCACTGCATCAGTACATATAAATTAAACTCAAGTTTTCAAATTAAGCTCAAGCATATATGCCAATTTGAATAGCTCTGCATATATGCCAATTTGAATAGCTCTGCATCAGTGATATAAATTAAACTCAAGCTTTAACAGGTGCAAAACAATTTGAACCATAAACACACCCATTCACTCATATAGGATGTATTCAGCTATTAAAATGCAGTTACCAAAAACTGATTTTTTTTCATATCAATTCTCAATACAAATTTGAATATGCAGTTTTGCACATTTGGTATATTACTATGCAGTTTTGCATACCCAATCTCAATAAAAAAATTGGGTATCAAAAATTGGGTATCAAGAATTGGCAATAAAAAATTGGGTATCAAGTTGGGGATAAAAAAATATTCAATTAGGTATCAAAAATTTGGTTGACAACTGCCATCTCAAATAAACCTCCCCTGTTATTAAATTGGATACCCAAAAAATTGAATTGGGTATCAAAAAATTGGGTATCAAGAATTGGCAAGCTAACAACCTCTAATAAACCTCCAATTTAATATAAAATTGTGCAAAACTGGCACCAATTAAATACGTCTGGAAACCCAAAAATTTGGTTGAAAATTTTTTGGGAGGCTTGATATTAAATTGGGTATCAAAAAATATTCAATTTTTTGATACCAATTGTGCAAAACTGCATATTCAGTTGGTGCATATATCATATACAATTGGTGCATATGCACCAATTCAATTGGTATATGATATGCATCAATTGGTATCAAAAAAATTGAATATCAGTTTGAATATTCAATTGGTGCATATTCAATTGGTGTATCAAATCTCAATAAAAAAATCAGTTTTGCACACCCAATCAAAACACACCCAATCAGTTCTACACAATTTGAACCATAAACACACCCATTCACTCATATAGGATGTATTCAGCTATTAAAATGCAGTTACCAAGTAATTTGCATATCAAATCAGTTTGAGATTGCATATCAAATTTAGACCACCATCAGTTTGAGATTGCATTTTCCATCTAGCATATATTTTCCCATCCATCATATATTGCCAATTTTCCATCCAATTTATAATTTCCCTTCCAGATATTAGTTTGACTCATTATTGAGGATACACAATTCAAATTACATTAGAATTTCGGTTGATATGTTATTGTTAGGAATTGCATTTGAGCTTAGTAGGAATTTCAGAATTTATTAATACTCAATCAACAAATATCAACATATCACCTCAAATTCATACTCATTGAGTATACACAATTCAAATTGCATTAATTCAAAAGATAATACAAATAAATTCTGTTTACATTTGAATTTATTTTGATTCATTATTGAGTATACACAATTCAAATTACATTATATTGAATTGAAAGTTTATCAAGTTGACATTATTTTGAATTGAAATCACAGGTGACAGGATCATTATCTTGACTGTAATCCTGTCAAATTACATTATCTTTAATTGAAATTATTTTGAATCATTATTGAGTATACACAATTCAAATAACAAATTGAGTATCAATTCAAATTACATCATTTTGAATCATATGAACATTTGTTACTGGCACATATGAAAATGTTTGACTATTTTGTTCAAAAAAATAGAAACCAAAACACTTTATTCAACATGCATATTCATTTGAATAAAGTATGCATGTTTTGAATAAAGTATGCCTGGCATATCCAATTTAATAGCAAATTAAATATCAACTTCCGAGCAAGATATTGTTGGAGGGAAGTTGATACAATAGCAAACACATCCTATGGATATGCATTCATATAGACTTAAAAATTAAAGTGATGATATTGTTGGAGGGAAGTTTCAAAATTAAAGTGCTCAGGGATAGGAGGTTTTTATGAAAAGTTTGGAAGTGCCCTGATTTGGGCTCATTATCTACACTTTTTATCTACACTTTTTAGATTCTAGATTTTTATGTGGACAATCTGGAATCCTAACTTCCAAACATTGGTGATCCTAACTTCATTATCTGGGCCCAGCTTTGTAACTTCATGTATTTAGTTTGATGATGATCCAGCAATATACCTCATAGCAGCTTCATCTTCAATCTCTCCCTCATATGCACACCTTTGTAAGTTCATGTATTAAAATACATTCCAGATTGTTTATATACCTCATATCTCAGCTCATTAGATTCCAGATTTTTGAAATGAGCCGAGATTTTTGAAATGAGCCCAGCTTTGTAACAATTCAATTTTTTAGTCTAAAGCACTTCCAAACATTGGTGATCCATAGGATGTTTTTGACAGGATCCTGATTTGTTTTAGTCTATAGCAAGATCCTGCTATGATATTTGGCATGTTAGACTAAAAAATTGATGATATGCATAGGCTTAACTATTATTCCATCCTGTCATACTTTTCCACAATTGATACTCAGATTGCATTCATCACATACAAAATAAAAAAATTAAAAAACCCCACAGTTCTCATGCTAACCACCTCCATAAGCTTACCCAGAATGCAATAGAGTATGATGTAGAAAGAAATATTATTCCAATAAAAAATTTCAACCATTGCTCTTTGTTTCAACTGTCCTTAGGAAAAGGGAATAAATTTCTATTCTATAGTAGCATACATTAATTGACTTCTCATAAATATAGGGAAACTCTATCTGTAATTTTCATGTGGTGGAAATCGAAGAAAAATAGTGGCAAAAAAAGCCATCAATAGACCGGAGAAGAAATAAGAGCATTTCACACTTCGGAACCAGCACTGGCAGCGCTCAAATCCATGACCAAATTAAGCTCCTGTGATAAGGGGAAAATACGATATTAGTTAATAAAACCAACACAAATAACTGCAGTTAATAAAACAACATATAGCCACTAATTTTTTTTGATAGAAGCTTCTTCTTGTATATTTCAGATACTTGCTTTGCAGGACTAAAATGTATCCTTGAAAGCAATGCATAGTAAACATATTGAGCTAGAAAAGCGTACATTGTGTACATGGATATCACATCTTCAACTGTAGATTTAAAGTGTGTTGTTGCATCATAACTCTGCAAGCAAGTTTTTTATACCTGCTACTCTAGGAAACGCCCGATAACATTCTTGAACATGTAAAACAAAAAATCCAATGTGTTGCTCATACTTACAGTGGTTATGTAGCAGTTATTCTCATGGTCGTTGTTAAATGGTTCATATCTGTCATAGATTAAAAAAAGATCTCATCTAAAGCCCCAAACAGGTTGATACCAACCTTTAGTACCACCTCAGGGTTCTTAATCTCTGCTTCAGATGAAACAAATGATATATATTTTCCTTTTAGTGCTACATTGTGGGAGTAAGAGCAACAGAACACATACCTGCAAATGGCGATAAGTAATAAGCATAGTTTGTAAGCGGATAGATAACATGTGGAATGATATATTTTCTATGTGAAATTTCATCTTAAAACATATTACACTAATTTTATGCAATTAATAGGTTAAAAAACAAATCAGCAGAACTTATAAATCCATATAGTTCTTGATAACAGACCACAGAAAACTTCTACATTTCATTTCCATTTTTTCTTTGAATTACTTGCCTTCATTCTAATAATTGATACCCAGAAATAGAACATTGATATATGTTCCCCAATCAGAAAACTACAATCTTAACATATGTAATCCCCCGTATCATTACCCATTAATTTGAATTGAATGCTGAAGTTTAAAGTAAAATTAGATACATATGGCTGAAGTTTGAAGTGAAAGTTTAAAGTTGACAATGTTTTTTTATAGACTTTGCTTTGAATGTAGCATCCTAAGGTTCAGATAATCAAAATCACATAGTTTCTCTCTTTTACAAATAATGAACTACACTTCAGCAAATTGAAACAATTTCTTTTAATCACACAACTCTTTCTTATGCACATTGAATACACATTGCTTACAGTCAATCTGAATACACATTGAATACAAATTGCAAATACACATTGAATATCTGGACATGTCCAATACAAATTGAATATCTGGACATGTCCAATACAAATTGCTGGCATTGCGTATATATTTGCTCATATATTTGCTTACAGTCTCATTGGGTAACATGTCCAATACAAAATTGCTGGCATTTATTCTGGAAATTTGTAGGACTGGAAATTTTTTGGACTGGAAAGTTGTATGTGTATTCAGTTTCTACAAAG
This sequence comes from Scilla litardierei, assembly GCA_030789695.1. NCBI lineage: Eukaryota > Viridiplantae > Streptophyta > Magnoliopsida > Asparagales > Asparagaceae > Scilla > Scilla litardierei. The sequence goes on from CM061136.1 coordinate 76,778,443, forward strand.
TTCGGGACTGCAAAATTTGTACATGCCAAAAAAGAGTATACACATATATCTACTCTGGAGTGGCCAGATATTCAATAAAATAGGGTATACACATATATACATAATCTCTTATGCCAAAAAAGCGTAGATATATGTTTATACTCTGGAGTAGATACATGTGTATTCAGTTTCTACAAAGTTCTGGACTGCAAAATTTGTACATGCCAAAAAAGAGTATACACATATATCTACTCTGGAGTACATGCCAAATTTTCAGTTCTATCTTATATATAGAAGAGATAAATGCCAAAAAAGAGTATACCCATGATAACATCCCTATCTTATACACATCTTGAAATTGAATACACATTGTAGAAATTGAATGTGAATACACATTCAATTTCTAAAAAAATTGCATGAGCAATGCCAACAAAATTTGTGAATGATTTATATGTTGTGACTTCATTTTCTCAAGTCACTCAGAATGAAGTCACAGCTTGAAAATGAAGTCCCTCAGAAACTTGAGAAATTTGTGAATGATTTATATGCTGCAATTTTTTAAAGAGAAGCATGAGCAATTTTTGCATATAAGAGAAATATGAATGTTTGAGTGAGTGATTTAAAAAATTGCATGAGCAATGCCAGCAAAATTTGTAGAAATTGAATGTGTATTCACATCTTGAAAGTCTTCTATAAATACAAATTTCCAGTCTCAAGAAAATTAAGTATATCCACATCTTGAAATATGAGCATCATCAGTTGCAGGCATTACAAAATAATGTCCAGGAATATTTGTGATGCATGAACATGCTCCTGGCATTTATCCTCTCAAGATAACTGAATACACATCTCAATTTTTTGTAATAGATTTGTATGTGACATAACCCTGGACATTTTTTGGACATTTTCTCATATGACAACCCAATTTCTCAAGATATCCTGCTCATATGCCATAACCCAATTTGGATAACATTTTCTCATATGAGTTATGGAGGAATAGACATAATCAATATGAGGAATAGACATAACCCAATTTGGATAACAGTTTCTCAAGATATCCTGCTCAATATGAGGAAATTTGGCTATTTGACCAAAAACATGTCCAATACAGGATTCACTGATAAGTCCACATGTCCAGTACACATGATTCACTATGCAATTTCTCTGTATTGCATGAAATTTGGATAGTGAATTGATATTGAATTTGGATAGTGAATTGATAAGTCCATATGTCCAGTCAGATAGCCAAAAATCCTGTCACTATTCAATTTCTACAAATTTCTCACTATCCAAATTCACTATGCAATTTCTACAAATTTCTCACTATGCAAATTCACTATGCAATCCATATGTCCAGCAAGTCCACATGTCCACTTATCAATTCACTATGCAATTTCTCAGTATGAAATTTGGCTATCTGACCAAAATGACATTCACTATCCAAATTCAATATGCAATACAGGAGTGGCAATTTGGCATATGAGAAATTGCAATGAAATTTTTAAATTTGAAGTGGCAATACAGGAGTGGCAAGTTGATCAAACTTCATTGCAACTTCAAATTTCATTGCAACTTCAATCTCTAACCAAAAACAAAAACATGCCCAATACAAAATTACACATTCAATCAATTTTTCTCCATACCTGAAAAACCAAACTCATAACACCAAGCTGTGAACCAAGGGTTTAGGTTGCTAACCAAAGTGATGAAGCTCTCACCGAGAGATTGATCTGCAAGGGGAGTGTGGGTACATGATAATACAAAATTACACATTCATTAAAAAATTCAATTTTTCTTATAACTGCCATAACTGAAAACCCACACTAAGAACACTTAGCTGTGATGATGCCCTCACCAAGGGTTGAGTTTGAGGTTGCTAACCAAAGTGATGCAGCTCTCACCGAGAGGTTGATCTGCAAGGGGATTGTGGGTTCATGATGATGGTTAAATAAATTCAATGAAAAAAAAACTGTGTAGAAGACTCACCTATGCACGCAAGTAGGTGACGGTGAGGAGGTAGATGAGGGTGAGGAGGCACGCCAAATTCCCTACCAGCAGATGAGGGGGAGGGGGATGATCAGCTAGCAGGCGAGCGCAAAATTCTCTTCTTTCTCTTATATGCAAAAATGCCCATTTCTCTTATATGCAAAAATTCCCTCCTCTCCATTGATGTGAGAAAGAGATGTGTGATGTGAACAAAAGTTTCCCTCCTCTAATTCCCTCTCAGATTTCCCTCCAAAAATACTCCCCCTTCACAACGTACAGAGCATGTGTTTTGAAATTTCAAAGAGTATGTGTTTTGAAATTTTTAAGAGTATGTGTTTCAAATTTTTGACATAACCCCCAATTTCTCATATGACATAACCCAATTTCTCATATGCAATTTCTCACATACAAATCTATTATATGAAATACATCATCATATACAAACCTATCCAAATTCTCTTATCCATTTTCTCTTATCCATTTTCTCTTATCCAAATTTTCTTATACAACATCTCTTATCCAATAACCCATGATAACATCCCTGTTTTATAATATAGATATATATATATATAATATCAGTTCCGGTTCTGGGTACCCGTTTTCTATAGACGGGAACCGGAACCGGACCCGATACCCGTCGGTTCCAAATTTTCCTACCCGGAACCTACCCGGAACCGATAACTATCTACCCAGAACCTACCCGTTAGGGTAGGTTCCGATCGGGTATCTGGGTACCCTGTACCCGTGCACACCCCTAGCAGTACCCTCATTCAGCGTGCAAATCCGCCCAAGCTCAAGGACCCAGGAAGTTTCTCCATCCCTTGCTCTATTGGGGAAGTACGAATCCAGAGGGTGCTCGTCGATCTAGGAGAGAGCGTCAGCTTAATGCCCCTATCACTGTACAAGAGAATATGGATGGGAGACTTGGAGCCCACCGACATGACATTACAACTTGCTGACCGTTCGGTGAAGTATCCGGTGGGAGTGGTGGACGACCTCCCCGTCGATGTGAGAGGAGTACAAGTACCGGTTGATTTTGTGGTGATGGACATGCCGGAAGACAAGCATACCCCAATTATCCTTGGACGGCTCTTTATGGCTACCGCCGGAGTTTTGATAGACGTGAAGAATGGGAAGCTTTCCCTAAATGTGGGCCAAGAAAGAGTCGAATTTGACTTAGGCTTGTCGATGAAGCATCCAAATCTCTCGGACGATCCTAGTATCAGTATGATGGAGAACGAAGAAGATAGAGCTGTTGAAACAAGTGCCTGGGAAGTGCTCCCGAGGAATCCTCCCGATTGCTTGGGGGACCTTGGAGAGCAAGTTGGCTCACCAAAGAAGGAAGTTGCTGATGAGGCGGTCGCACGACCTGTGATCCCTCCTGGATTCCCTAAGGCTCCTCCTACGAGGAGAAAGGGGAAAGAACCCATGGACCTCACCGGTGATGAGGTCCGGATCCTGAAAAAGATGGCGGTAGACGCCAATTTGAGGGAGAAGCCCCCGGATCCTGTCGACAAAGGGAGGGTAATTGAGCAAATCTTCTTACAGCCGCCGACTACACCAATAGCCACAAGCTCTGGAGTTGAAGAGATGCCGCACTTCGGGCATCACCCCTATCGTCCGCCTTGAACATCATCAAAGGGCGTCGAGCTAAACGTCGTTAAACAAAAGCGCTTCATGGGAGGCAACCCATGTTATAAACTTTTACTTCCGCTTTTTAGGACTTTTTCTTAACTTTATTTTATCTATTTTTTTAAATAAATCCAGCCGTAAGAACTTCCGTCGGGGAACTTAGGCGATTTTTGGGTTTTTGCAGAAAACAAAGCCTCAACCGATCGGGTGATAACTCACCCGATCGGTTGGGACGTATCAGCTAATAGCCGTATCAGTAACTAAATGAACCGACCGGGTGAAGAAAGAAGAGACCGGGTGAACAGACCGGGTGACCTGGGGAAACTCTCGGGAAAATTTCAGGGATTTTTCAACCGACCGGGTGACAAGAAGCGAGACCGGTTGAGGGACCGGGTGAGAAACCCTAAACTTTCAGGAAAATCTATGGAGCAGCCACCCGATCGGGTGAGTTATCACCCGATCGGTTCGCCTGTAGCACTTTTTCAGCCAAAAATTACGACCCAAAGTCAACCGATCGGGTGACTTCTCACCCGATCGGGTCGACTTAAACCCTATAAATAACCCCCGATCCACCCGTTCACAGCCCCTCGCCCGATCGCCTCCTTCGCCGTCGTTTCGCCTTCCAACTTATTCCAACGGCCAAAAACTCCCCCTCCCACTTCCTCCACTCCTCCATTAGCCTCTCTCTCCACCTCCCCCTTGCATTTCTCCATCTCTCTCTCTCTCTCTCTCTCTCTCTCTCTCTCTCTCTCTCTCTCTCTCTCTCTCTCTCTCTCTCCTATTTCGCATTTTTCTAGCCCTAATTCCCAACACTCACCCCCACTTCCGAATTTTTTGCTGAAAAAGAGTGCCACGGCTCCACACTTCTCCCATTGCACGGCGTTGGGTCATCTACAAGCGAGGAACTCGAATTTCTACGGGGTAACTTCGCTCCACTTCTCAAATTTCAATTTTTACCCTAAATATTTAATTTGCTTGGTTGTTCGTGTGTGTGCACTTTGATAGTATTTTGCACTCATTTACACCACTCACACGCACACATGGCCCGGGAGAGAGATAAAGGGAAGGGTATCTTGCGGGAGGAGGAACCGTCTCGAAAGAGACGTAAACAAACGCGTCCTCCTCCCCGCACACGTGAGTTGACACTAGCCCCTCCCCCTCATGTTCTTCCCCCTGTGGACCCCATGTTGGGCCCACATGGGTACCTATTTAGGAACCAAGAGCAGAAAGACTTCTACCACAGACTAGATGCTCGGGGGCATCTATCAACCAAGTTTGCCCACACCCAATCACTCGTCGACCTCGGTGTCTTCACCGAGGTCGAGACTCATTTTGCTAACCTAGGTTGGTTGGCCTTCCTGAATGCCTCTGCGGTATCCTACCCGTCACTCACCCTAGAATTCCTTTGCTCCTTCGTTTGTGAGTCGGGGTCGACCGTCACTTTCCGGGTGCGTAACCAAACCATCAGCACCAACCTGGATACCATCTGCGATATATTTGGTTTCCCTATTCTTGGGAATGACGCTATCCGACACTACGGATATCCCCCGGAATTTGACGTCGATAACTTTTGGTTCCGCCTCACCATACTCGGCCGCTATCCCCGTGGTAAGGCCAAGGCCTCCTCCATCATCCATCTCATATTTCGTCTGGCCCATAGGATCATATCCTCTGCATTTTTCCCATAGGATGAGTCAGGCACTGTGACTATCCCCGATCTTTTTATTCTCTGGGCCATGACTTTCCCCTTTGTTCGTGATGCCGATGGAGTTAGCTTTAGGGCCCCGACTGTCCCTGTCCATGCTGGCGATTGGCTTGTTTACAAGCTTCTCGAGATTATCAGGGTCGGGAAGGGCAAGATCTGTTGTGGGGGCATTATCACTATTATTGCTTCTTACCCCCAATTTAATATCCACAACCCCCGTGGTCTTCCCATCGCCGCAGGACCCTCACGTCTAGATCTTGACGTCCTGCGCCATATTCACATGATTAAGCCCATTCCTGATCACTGTTTCTGTCACGACCCGATTCCCTTAAATGGAGGCGAGACGTGAGAAGGTCCGCTCAAACGTGGAGCTGTGAAGCTGCACGCCTGATAAGCGTAAATTTAGTATGATGCAGCAGTTTAAAAGAGAGGCAAGCACGCACGATGTAGCAAAAGCTACCAAATCACTAATCACTTATCATTTAACACTTATCACTTATCACTTATCACTTAGTGCATAGAGAGTCCACCTGCTGGCCATCTCGTGGCTCAGTCCGCTTATCTCTATCACTATTAATAACACTTGTCACTTATCACTTATCACTTAGTGCATAGAGAGTCCACCTGCTGGCCATCTCGTGGCTCAGTCCGCTTATCTCTATCACTATTAATAACACTAGAGATTTCGCCTGCTGGCCGGAGTGGCGGATCAGGCCAACTCGGGGCTCAGGTGGCCGTTTATCTCTTACCCCACCCATATGTGTCGAGCGTTGGGGTTTCCAACTACAGAGCTCGCTTCTGGAACACGAGCCAGGAAGTGTAATATCGTAGCGTGTGCTACGCAATCACGATGAATAATCACTACGCAATGACATGAACAGATAATTGCGTACCGTTAATAGAATTTAAACATGACAGGCAAAGATGCAGGGATGATATGAACAGATAATTGCGTACCGTTAATTGAATTTAAACGTGACATACAAGCATGATGAGGGTGACGGATCTAGCTTCGTTGTCAAGCTAGATCAAAAGCGTCTAGACGGCTATCCTTTCACCGTTTAGTCTCTTTTACGATAAAGCAAGGTAAATGGCCTAAGACATGGCCCAAATCAAGAGTTGCAAGTTTCACTTGCCTGATACCGGGGTTGACGAGCAATGAAGATCGTCACAAGCTAACTACGGAATAGATCGCTGTTATGGCAAAACAATCATTAGAACCATGATTCTAAATCGATTTCTTATTAGAATCCTAACTTTCTAATAATCCATTTTATTAGGGTTTCACACATGTCAATGGGGGTTATGCTTAAACTAAAGGAATCGAGTATTACCGTGAAGAGACGGATGAGCGATGCCGAACAACCACGGCAACGGAAGAACGATCCGGCTCAGATCTGGAAATGAGGGAAAAATCTGGAGAAATGGGTTTGGAGGTGGATTTTGGGGTTTTGATGAAGGTTTGGGGAAGATGGAAGGTGGGTTGTGACAAGGGAGGGGTTGGATGATGGAGGATGAGCTTGGGATGAAGGATTAATGGCTTGAGGAAGATGGGGGCTCGGTGGAGAAATTAGGGTTTTAGGTCGTGAGGGAGAAGAGAAAAATGTTTGGAGGGGTATTTATAGAGTTTGGTGGCGGCTAGGGCAAAACTAGGGTTTACAGCACTGGTTATTCGGTCAAAGAACAACCACTGACCGACTAGTTTGGGAACTAGTTGGTCGGTCGACCAACGTAGACCGACTAAGTGTAAACAGTAGCTCAGACGAAAATTAGGATTTAGATTTAGTCGGTCGAAGAACAAATACTGACCGACTAGTTTAACATCTAGTCGGTCGATGAATGTTCTTAGATCGACTAAGAGTAAACAGTATTGATACCAAAAATAAGTTGAAGAGTTAGTCGGTTAAAGAAGCATTGCTGACCGACTAGTTTGTAACCTAGTCGGTCAACCAACGTTCTTAGACCGACTAACGATAAACAGTAGCTCCTGAACAATTTAGAAAGTCAAACTAGTCGGTCCAAGAAGGATTGCCGACCGACTGGATCGTCATCTAGTCAGTCGGTGCCCCTTCTTACACCGGCTAATAAGCACCAAAAGTTCCGATACGGAGCGCGGAGCCCCGGGATCGATTCATAAGACTCCTAGGCTTGATCTAACAGTAAGATACGACCGTTATGAAGCCCGTCATGAATGACATACTTCGAAATCGACGATCCTAAGCAAGAAGCGAGAAAACACGACGAAACGGTCGAAAATGAAAGTTACGGAGACGAAACCACACATGAGGAGAAAATCCACCAAAACATATATTATAATATAATAAATCCAGATACATGAAAACCAGTCGTTACATCCTCCCCAACTTAAGAAAAATTCCGTCCTCGGAATTTCCAAACACTCACGTGTCCGGAAACAAAAGCGGGAAACGCTCTCGCATCTCATCTTCTCTTTCCCAAGTAGACTCTCCCGGCGAACCGTGCTGCCACATCACTCTAACAAGATCGACGACCTTGTTTCGAAGTGACTTCTGACGCCTGTCCAGAATCTGCACTGGATGCTGGTCATACGTCAAATCTGGGCGAACGGCGATCTCCTAGAAATCCACGGCATGAGATGGATCGCTGATGTATCGACGAAGCTGCGACACATGGAAAACATCGTGAACTCCTTCCAAAGATGGCGGCAAGGCTAAGCGATAAGCTACTTCGTCGACCCTCTCCAAAACGTCAAATGGTCCAATGTATCGCGGGCTCAACTTCCCTCGCTTCCCAAAACGAATCACTCCGTGATTCGGGGAAATCCTCAAAAACACATGGTCCCCCGGCTGAAACTCCAAAGGACGACGTTTAGCATCCGCCCAATGCTTAAAACGGTCCTGAGAAATCCTCAACCTCTCCCGAATGTTCCTGACAACATCCACGGCCTCAACAATCATCTCAGGTCCCAACAACTCCCGATCACCAACGTCATCCCAACTCAATGGCGATCGACATTTCCTCCCATAAAGAGCGGCGAAAGGCGCCATGCCAATAGACGCCTGGTAGCTGTTGTTGTAAGAGAACTCCACCAAGTGTAGATGGTCCTCCCACGAACCCTTGAAATCCAACATGCACGCCCTTAGCATGTCTTCCAAAATCTGAATCGTCCTCTCAGACTGGCCATCCGTCTGCGGATGGTACGCCGTGCTGAAACTCAGATGCGTACCCAAGCTCTTCTGCAAACTCTGTCAGAATTGAGATGTGAACCTCGTGTCTCTGTCAGACACGATACTCACGGGGACCCCATGCAGTCGCACGATCTCCTGCATGATTCACATTACATCACTATCTAGACTAGAAAAAGGAAATAGAAATGGAGGGTAAAAGAATTTACCTCCATGTATCTCCTCGCTAGCGCCTCAGTGGACTGTCCCACTCGGAATGGAATAAGGTGCGCGGCTTTGGTCAATCGATCTACGATCACCCAAATCGCGTCATTCTGCTTCGGACTCCGAGGTAGTCCAGTCACGAAATCCATAGTGATGTGTTGCCACTTCCACTCCGGAATTGGAAGCGGTTGTAGCAACCCGGCCGTACACTGATGCTCCGCCTTCACTTGCTGGCAAACTAAGCACTTGGCTACACTCCGAGCCACACTCCTCTTCATACCATGCCACCAATAATTCAGACGAAGATCCTGGTACATCTTGGTGCCACCAGGATGCACAGAATACGGTGAACTGTGTGCCTCCACCATCAACTCCTCTCTAATATCCCCAGCCGACACACACAACCTGGCTCCAAACCTCAGCGAGCCATCCTCATGAATCAAAAAGTCAGTCCGCAGACCGGCTTCCACCTACTCCCGAATCCTTACCAATTTCGGATCTCCGGCCTGACTCGCCTTAATCCGATCCACGATCGTCGACTGTACCTGCATGTACATCAACGAAGAAGCCTCCCCAGGAAGAACAACCTCAATCCCAGACTCACAAAAATCCTGCTGCAATCTCCACTGCGAGGTCAAAATCATCACCGCTGGAAGCCTACTCAGCGCATCAGGAACCACGTTCACCTTGCCAGGGTGAAACTGCAAATCAATATCATAATCCGCCATAAGCTCCAACCATCGACGCTGTCGCATGTTGAGCTCCTTCTGAGTAAAAATATACTTCAAGCTTTTGTGATCGGTGAAAATCTTCACTTTCTCACTCAGCAGGAAGTGCCTCCAAATCTTAAGAGCAAACACAACGGCAGCCAACTCCAAATCATGCGTCGGATAATTCTTCTCATGAACCTTAAGCTGACGAGACGCATACGCCACAACATGTCCGTGCTGATGCAATACACAACCGAGACCCTTGCCAGAAGCATCGCAAAAGATCTCAAATCCACCGCTGCGATCAGGCACAACAAGAATAGGGGCAGTCGTCAACCGCTCTCGCAGAACGCCAAAAGCATTCTCACAATCACCCGACCAAACAAAAGCAACATCCTTCCGCGTCAACCTGGTCATCGGATCAGCAATACGGGAAAAGTCCGTAATGAATCACCGATAATAACCAGCAAGTCCAAGGAAACTCCGATTCTCAGACGCTGACGACGGAACATGCCACTCCCTGATGGCCCTAATCTTCTCGGGATCCACAGAAATACCATCTCCAGTCACCACATGCCTGAGAAAAGCAACTCTATCCAGCCAAAACTCGCACTTCGAAAATTTAGCATACAACCGATGCTTCCTCAGTATCTCCAACACCGTCCTCAAGTGCGAGGCATGCTCTTCCTCCGACTTCGAATAGATCAGAATGTCGTCAATAAAGATAACGACAAACTTATCCAAAAAGTCGTAGAAAATCAGGTTCATCAAATTCATGAAAACTGCGGGCGCGTTAGTTATGCCGAAAGGCATAACCACAAACTCATAGTGTCCATACTTCGTCCTGAACGCTGTCTTCAGAACATCATCCTTCTTCACCTTCAACTGATGGTAACCACTCCTCAAATCCAATTTAGAAAACACCCTCGAACCTCCGAGCTGATCAAAAATATCATCGATGCGAGGTAACGGGTATTTATTCGTAATGGTCACCGCATTCAACTCCCGATAGTCCACGCACATGCGACGCGAACCATCCTTCTTCTTCACCAACAGCACCGGCGCTCCCCACGGAGACACACTAGGATTGATGTAACCCTTCTGCATAAGCTCATCCAACTGCTTCCGCAACTCTTCCAATTCTGTAGGTGCCATACGATATGGCGCCTTCGAAATCGGCTGCGCTCCCAGAACAAGATCAATAGAAAATTCTAGAGCTCGATCAGGTGGCAAACCAGACATCTCCTCGGGGAAGACGTCGCCAAAATCACGCACCACAGCTGGCCACTCCAGCTCCATCTGCATAGCCACAACCTCCACCGGCCTGGCCCGAAATCTGACAGGACCAAGCGAACTGCTACCACGACTGAACTCAAATACTGGATGTCCGGGAATCTCGAACACCACCTTCTTTCTTCGACAGTCAATCGTAGCGTAGAAGCTCGCAAGCCAATCCATCCCAAAGACCGCATCGTAGTTGGTGATGTTGTGGACAATAAAATCAGCATAAAGCTCATGTCCACAAACCACCACAGAGCAAGGACTGCACCCACGATGCACCGTGACTACTCCATTTCCTGTAACGATGTTCCAACTCTTGGAGAGAGGGGACGTCGACAAGGAATGCTTCTCCATGAAGCTCTGGGCCAAAATGCACATCGATGCACCGGAGTCAAAGAGGACTCGGGTAGGGAACGTGCAAACCAAAATCACACCTAACAAACAGTCTAATCAATCAAATCTTACTCTAGCATCATTCATACACAAGCAACCAACATAATTTTAACAATCAACTAATTTAGGAAGGAACAACTAGATTGGAAGTTACCTGCTATGACCTCATCCATGGCCAAAACCTCCTCCTCGGTCATCAGAAATGCCTGCCTCCTCGGCGGAACAGCCTGCCGGAAGGCATGCCCTTGCGGAACAAGGGGTACCCCACGACCAGCGGGCACCGGGGCTCTCTGCTGCAACGGCGGGGCAGCAATAGGTGTCCTCCAAGGCTGCTTCAGCCTCGGGCACTCCCTGAGAACATGGGCGGGATCTCCACAAGCAATACATTGCCACAAGAACTTCCTACATGATTCCTTGATATGGCCCTCCTTGCCACAGAAATGGCAAGTCCTCCGAACAGGCCCTACTGGCCTCTTAAACTGAACAGGCTGGTTCGGCCTGAATCCAGGTCTAACCACAGCCCTTGCCTGTTCCACAGGCCTCTTCCCAGTACCAACAATAGGCCCCCTCCTCTGGTTCACGAGCAGCTCCTGCCTCTTGGCTGCTACTAAAACCTTCTGATAAGATTCCCGGTCAGAAGAAGTCACAAAACTCTGGAGCTCCGAAGCAAGCCCCTGCAGGAACCTCTGAGCTCTCTCCTCAGCGTCCTGCACCATCTTCGGTGCAAACCGACTCAGCCTCATGAAGTCTTGGTGATACCGGTCCACCGATGAGCTTACTTGCTTCAGATCGATAAAACGCTGCAGCATCTCTTCCCTGGCAGCTTTTGGGAAGAACTCACCATCAAATCTGGCCTTGAAGGTATCCCAGACGATCGGCTCCACCAACATCTTCTCTTCAGCATCCCACCAATTCCTGGCGTTATCCCTCAGCTGGCGCTTCGCCAAGTCAACCCAACTAACTTCGTTGACCTTGGACATCTTCAGATTGTCCTCAATATTCCTCATCCACTCATCAGTAGCTAGTGGACCTTCGGTTCCATCAAAGTATGCAAGACCTAGCTCTCTGAACTGCTTCACCCCGGGCTCAGGGCGAGGGGCTCCACTACCCGAGCAGCTCGAGTCACCGGAGCATTCTGTACCTGCAGAAGCACACCCTGCTGAACCTGCATCATCTGCATCATCATCCACATCATCTCTCCATTAGTGGGCTCCCGCTCAGGCTCCTCGTCATGAGGGAGCGCACCACTACCACCACCACGGGTGATTCGCCTTCCTGCCATCTAATGACACAGAAAACGAAACAATTAGACTCATAGCTTAGGGCTCAGATGTCGAACTTATTTGTTGGACATTCTCATATTATTATCGTTATCCCGGTAATTGCAGTTACAGAAGGACCTGCATGGGCCACCACTAAAACCTGTCACGACCCGCTTCCCTTAAATGGAGGCGAGACGTGAGAAGGTCCGCTCAAACGTGGAGCTGTGAAGCTGCACGCCTGATAAGCGTAAATTTAGTATAAGCAGGTCCCTGTAATTGCAAACGAAACAACAACAATAATAATAATAATGAGACGGATATGAAATACCAATCCCACAGTTTGTCCACAAAATATTCAACATCACAGAAAAGCCACCAGGCTAAAAGAAAGAGTCTAAAGGCCCAGAACAAGGCCAAACAAAGACGAATAAAACAGAGTATCAAACTAGGTGCCACGCACCGACAACCCAAAAGATCTAACAAAACTAGACGTAGACACTAAGACTGATCTCCAGTGTCCACGAAGTCCTCGCCCAACTCGGGCGCAAGCTCGGCGTCCGCAAACACCTCGCCCTCAGCAAGTAACTCGGGCTCAAGGTCTTACATGTGTCACCCAAAAGAGAAGGGGCACATGTCAGCAAGTCTGAAAGACTTGAGCAAGGAAACTGAAAGTAACTAACAACCTAGCTCTTGTAATATTAAGCAATGACATGGCAGTTAAGTATGATGCAGCAGTTTAAAAGAGAGGCAAGCACGCACGATGTAGCAAAAGCTACCAAATCACTAATCACTTATCATTTAACACTTATCACTTATCACTTATCACTTAGTGCATAGAGAGTCCACCTGCTGGCCATCTCGTGGCTCAGTCCGCTTATCTCTATCACTATTAATAACACTTGTCACTTATCACTTATCACTTATCACTTAGTGCATAGAGAGTCCACCTGCTGGCCATCTCGTGGCTCAGTCCGCTTATCTCTATCACTATTAATAACACTAGAGATTTCTCCTGCTAGCCGGAGTGGCGGATCAGGCCAACTCGGGGCTCAGGTGGCCGCTTATCTCTTACCCCACCCATATGTGTCGAGCGTTGGGGTTTCCAACTACAGAGCTCGCTTCTGGAACACGAGCCAGGAAGTGTAATATCGTAGCGTGTGCTACGCAATCACGATGAATAATCACTACGCAATGACATGAACGGATAATTGCGTACCGTTAATAGAATTTAAACATGACAGACAAAGATGCAGGGATGATATGAACAGATAATTGCGTACAGTTAATTGAATTTAAACGTGACATACAAGCATGATGAGGGTGACGGATCTAGCTTCGTTGTCAAGCTAGATCAAAAGCGTCTAGACGGCTATCCTTTCACCGTTTAGTCTCTTTTACGATAAAGCAAGGTAAATGGCCTAAGACATGGCCCAAATCAAGAGTTGCAAGTTTCACTTGCCTGATACCGGGGTTGACGAGCAATGAAGATCGTCACAAGCTAACTACGGAATAGATCGCTGTTATGGCAAAACAATCATTAGAACCATGATTCTAAATCGATTTCTTATTAGAATCCTAACTTTCTAATAATCCATTTTATTAGGGTTTCACACATGTCAATGGGGGTTATGCTTAAACTAAAGGAATCGAGTATTACCGTGAAGAGACGGATGAGCGATGCCGAACAACCACGGCAACGGAAGAACGATCCGGCTCAGATCTGGAAATGAGGGAAAAATCTGTAGAAATGGGTTTGGAGGTGGATTTTGGGGTTTTGATGAAGGTTTGGGGAAGATGGAAGGTGGGTTGTGACAAGGGAGGGTTTGGATGATGGAGGATGAGCTTGGGATGAAGGATTAATGGCTTGAGGAAGATGGGGGCTCGGGGGAGAAATTAGGGTTTTAGGTCGTGAGGGAGAAGAGAAAAACGTTTGGAGGGGTATTTATAGAGTTTGGTGGCGGCTAGGGCAAAACTAGGGTTTACAGCACTGGTTAGTCGGTCAAAGAACAACCACTGACCGACTAGTTTGGGAACTAGTCGGTCGGTCGACCAATGTAGACCGACTAAGTGTAAACAGTAGCTCAGACGAAAATTAGGATTTAGATTTAGTCGGTCGAAGAACAAATACTGACCGACTAGTTTAACATCTAGTCGGTCGATGAACGTTCTTAGACCGACTAAGAGTAAACAGTATTGATACCAAAAATAAGTTGTAGAGTTAGTGGTTAAAGAAGCATTGCTGACCGACTAGTTTGCAACCTAGTCGGTCAACCAACGTTCTTAGACCGACTAACGATAAACAGTAGCTCCTGAACAATTTAGAAAGTCAAACTAGTCGGTCCAAGAAGGATTGCCGACCGACTGGATCGTCATCTAGTCGGTCGGTGCCCCTTCTTACACCGGCTAATAAGCACCAAAAGTTCCGATACGGAGCGCGGAGCCCCGGGATCGATTCCTAAGACTCCTAGGCTTGATCTAACAGTAAGATACGACCGTTATGAAGCCCGTCACGAATGACATACTTCGAAATCAATGATCCTAAGGAAGAAGCGAGAAAACACGACGAAACGGTCGAAAATGAAAGTTACGGAGACGAAACCACACATGATGAGAAAATCCACCAAAACATATATTATAATATAATAAATCCAGATACATGAAAACCAGTCGTTACAGTTTCGAATTCAATTACGGCCACCCCCTCGCCCCTACACCATTCTCCCCAACCCCGCTCGGATGACCATAGCTTTAGTGGTGGATTGGACTTTCCCGCCCGATCCCGAGTTTCTAGCGGGGTTGCACCTTCCTTTCCTTCCCCCGGACGCGCGCAGACCACCTTCCCCTGCCGCCCACTTAGGCGAGCAGGATATTCCTGCATCTCGGGGAGATATTGGGGCTGGCCCGAGTCACCCTGTTTCTGCTCCTGGCCCCATCACTTCTGAGCACCTCTTTGCGGCCATCTCTGGCCTTATGTCCAGTGCCGGCACGACCACTGCCGCCGACACTACTTCCACTTCACTTGCCGGCACCACTTCCGCATCACGTCAGTCCACTTCCTTTGGTCGCCGACAGGTCTCTGCCCGTCTTGCTCTCGAGAGGGAGGTCGCTACCCTCCGTGATCTTGCCATGTCCTCTGCCCCCTCAGACCCATCACCGTCCTCCTTTCTCACTCACCCACGCTTCCTCGCACTTGAGAGGAACGTGGCCGCCATTCTTCGCCTCCCCACTCACCTCCACAGACCACCACCCTCACCACCACCTTCACCACCTCGACAATCTTCTCCTCCACCCTCCCACACATCCCCACCTCCATCACCTCCCGCGTCACACTCTTCACCTCCACCTCCACCCTCCCACACATCCCCACCTCCATCACCTCCCCCGTCACACTCTTCACCTCCACCTTCACCTAGGCGATCTTCCCCCCTCCCACATCTATTCTCATCCCCGTATCCACTTCTCCTCTCATGACCACTTCTTTCGCCCCTCCACCACCTCCTCCCTCCTCCACCGTCACTGGTTATGTGCGCCACAAGAAATTGCAGGTGCGCTCCAGATCGCTTCCACTGCCACCCAGTACTGTCACCATCACGTCTTCTCCCCCCATTTCTATCCCTTCTACCACAGCCTTGATCGTCGTACTTCCACTACCACCCACCACCACCGACACTCCACCCAACATTCACACCACCACTGCACCTATTCCTCCATCTCTTTCTCCACTTCTCCGCACATCCCCAGTCTCCCCCAACCACCCATCCCCACTCTCTTCCGAGGAGGGCGAGGATTCGCCTTCTCCTGATTTTTGATTTCACTTTGTTTTTTTTTGACATCCCCCTTGCATATCTTTGCACTTTCACGTTCATATTTCTTTGCTAGCATTATCATGCCTAGCTTGGGGGAAGTCTATTTTGCTGTGTTGTCGTGTTTTGTTTTTGTGTGTGCGCTTGTTTTATTTTTTGTGTGTCGTGTCTTCTTTCTTTCTTTCTTTCTTCTTCTATTTCCGTGTCGTGTGGTTTGATTTTGATTTTTTTTCTTTTCTTTATTTTCAGTTTCGTATCTGTGTTTTCCATGTTTTTCATTTCCTTTTTTGTGTCGGTGCGTATTCCCCCCCATTTTCATTGCCCTCCCGTACTCACTCTTATTGCATTGAGGGCAATTCTAGCTTCAGCTTAGGGGAGTCGCACTTTGTGCATCGTTTGAGTCTTTCTTTTTCGTTTTTGTGTCGTTTTCGTCGTGTTTTTAATTTTTCTTTTCTTCTTTTTATCTCTTTCTCCTAGAGATGAACCCTATGATGAATTGCCACAAAATCACACACACCTAACATAGCATCGATAATCACACTCACTAACCCTAGGATATCGAGTCCTCTTGCATTTCACGCATCGTGGGTCCACTTAGCTTTTTGTGAGTCATGCGTCGTGCCTAGCTGTTTGGTGTGCTTCTGCTTTGTGATTTTACTTTATATACCTGTCTAGGAATGACCCCTAGATTATCACGCGTCGATATGAATAATGCGGTATTTGCTTCTCTTGCCTGTTTCTGTATGCATGATTATACATATATCGTATGCTTCATTTTGCACGTGTCGGGATTCCACAATTAAGGACTAGGATAACCCACTTAGCCCATGCTCTAATTAGCGAGAATAGTTTCCTTTGCCCAAGTGTTTAGATTCCGATTTCTCTTTTGTTTTACTTGGTGCAAATCCCCTTGTCGTGTACCGTTCTCCCACTTGGGAGAGTACACCTGTATATACCCCAATATCCAAAAATCCAAAAAAGGAGAAAAGAAAAGAAAAACCCAAAAAGAAGAGAAAAGAAAAGAAAGAAATGAAAGAAAAAGATTTGTATAGCCAAAAATCCAAAAAATTTTACAAATACCCAAAACCCAAAAAAATTCCCGTGTGAATATCTTTTCCTACTTGCCGAGAATAAAGGGAAGGCGAGAATTTGCACCGAGTGTTCTACTCCACATCATCTCAACCCCCATCGGTTTCGAAAACACTTGGCTTAGGAACTTTTTAGCTATTATCTAGGCTTTAGTGTGGTGATTTCCTTAACCCTAGTTGTGGAGCCCCTGACGCATGATATGTTTCGATTCTATCTCTATTCTCATGCATGCTTGAACTATATATTCACCGCTTTATTCAATTCGAATCGATATTTGGGTCATTTCCTGGATTTGTGTATATCGAGCTTTATCGCACATCGTAGATATTGACACGGACTGCTAGCGCATGACCACACTCACTCGCGCTTCACCGCGTGGGCCCACGGCACTTGTCTGGACTCGTACTCCTTGGCTTAGTGATGTGATTTGGGGTTTGCTTGCTCGGTGTGTCGTTTTTGATTTTGTTGGCCCTGACGGGCGATCTAGGATTTAGAGTTTTCTTTTTCTCTCTTTCTCTCTACTTTTCCTCCCCGAGCTCCTACTCTCACTCGTCTTCCTCGAGGACGAGGAAGAGTTCAGCTTGGTAGGGCAAGTACATGGGCAGTGACTAAGGCTTCCTTTAATTTTTGGAATGCTACCCTGGCTTCTTCAAACCAAGCAAATTCCCCCTTCTTCAACATATCAGTTAAGGGAGCAGCTATGCAACCAAACCCTTTCACAAAGTTGCGATAATAGCCTGCTAGTCCTAAAAACCCCCTCAAGGCCTTAACTGTCTTAGGCTCACTATAAGCCACTCTGTACTAAGTCCTCCTAATGAACTAGACTGTAATAGAGAGATCTCAGGGAAGGGCCCTAAGAGAATCAAGATTACGTTCTGTTGTGCCCGAAGTCGATGGACCCGAGCGAACGACTAACAGAAGGACTCTACAAATCTAACATGGTCAGAGCCAGGTGAGGGGCTACTAAGGTATCCTAAGACGAAGATGACTAAATCTTAACCAAGGCATCTGACTATCAAACCGGGACGTCTACCTAAGTCTTTCTACCATCTAAGATAAGGAAATCCTAAATTTAGACTCGTACATGTTAAACTGGATATTAAATGAATGCGGTACTCTTATTGTTTCGAGTACTAAGGCCCGCTTGGGCCGGAGCTATGTAGCTCAGACCCAAAAGCGTCTGTAGGGGTACCATTTTAAATTTTTTCAGGTTCTTGCATTTAGATGTAATCCGGAACAACAAAAGTACAGAAAGAAAAGGATGCATTCATTTTATGATAGAGATAATATCCAGCATATGACAAGTCTAAAAAAGGAGCTTAAGCATGGCAACAAACTACAGAAAAGGAAACTAATAGTGTGAAGCATCCAACCTAGGCAGAGAGTAAAGTGGTGCTACTCACCTAGACTAAAAAGTTAGTAACCTCTGGAAGTCTGCAACGGAGAGGAACGTCTAAGTCTGGTCCTCGTCAGGTATGTCCTCCGGGTCGACGTCCTCGGGCTCCATGTACTCCGGTAAGTCTGCCTCGTCCATGAACTCCGGCTCAACACCTGACGTACAACACCCAAGAGAAAAGGAACTGTGTGTCAGGTACAGTCTACAAAGGAGTGTTAGACTCTACTGCAAGTGTACTGTAATTTAAAGCAACAATTTATTGGTTGATTAACATGCTGGGGTTATAACATGGCAGTTAAAGAAAGTAAATCGGTGTAGGAAAAGTAAACACGACAAGTAGTGGCCGTAGCGTGTGCTACCGACTACGGGACTAACCTAAACGGGACAAGACAAGACAAGACAAGACAGGACAAGACAAGACACATGTGACTCGAAGGGTTCGCCTTACGGTTCGAGGGGATCTTACCCTCTCCCCATGTGTACGCTCAACCCTACACCACCCAAGTGCACAAGATAAGTCTGTACAAAGGATCACTCACTCTGGTAAGTGAGTGCCCTTTGCCTGCAGGCTGTGTATCCGTACAAGGGATCACTCACTCTGTCAAGTGTGTGCCCTATTACCTGGAGGCTGTGTATCCGTACAAGGGATCACTTACACTGTCAAGTGAGTGCCGTATTGCTCACAGGCTATGTATCTGTACATGGGATCACTCACTCTATCAAGTGAGTGCCCTATTGCCCGCAGGCTGTGTATCTGTACAAGGGATCACTCACTCTGTCAAGTGAATGCCCTATTGACCTCAGGCTGTGTATCCGTACAAGGGATTAATCACTCTGTCAAGTGATTGCCCTATTACCAACAGGCTGTGTAACATGACATGACAAGTAAGGAAGTGTTCTTCTAGGGGTCCACACGTACGCACACACAGGAAAACCCTAAGGTGTCAGTTGTTGTTGTTGCGCTTAGACTTCGTCGTCAAGTATAAGCTGTCAAGTGGGGTCCTCATTTCATGTCCGGTTCTCTTTGTTTATGTTTTAACAGTTCTAAGAGTCTATGGCCTAAACACAGCCGAAAGTACAAGTGAGTACACTTGCCTGTGGTGGCAAGTGCGTCGTCTGTCCGGAGCGTCGCGTCGAAGCGTCGCGTCGGCGATGGTTCGTCTGAAACAGGATAATGGCGATGTTAGATCGTGTTTTCCATCAGTCCTATTACGGTTTGTTTCTAAATTTGGTGGGACTACTCTAACAGTCAAAAAGTCACGTCTTTTGGTGATTTGTTCGGTCTAGATCGACATTTACCCTATGTGCACAGAAATTTAGTTCGTTCATCGATCTTTCCTACGGTGGACAACATTTTAAAGATGCAAAAAATAACTTTAGTTCATGTTGACAAATTTTAGGTTAGGTTTTACGTTTCGCTACGTGTGGGTTCGTACTACACGTTAGGGGGACCAACATTTTGACGTCGTCCAAAAAGCGGATGTCGGGTCTGAACGGCAAAGCGTCGGCGTCGTCTACAACTCATCGGCCTTGGGTAGCACAATGAGGTACTTCTAGATAGCGGGGTGGAGGCACAAAATCAGCGAGCAAGCGGTGATCTTCCTCTCGTTGCGGGTAGTGCAATGGATCTTCACGACGGCGGTGACGTCGAGTGATAACAAGTGTGCACGGCGATGCACGTGAACTTCGAGGGTCCAAGGGGGCTGTCGGTAGTTGAAGTAGTTCAGAAGGAGTTGCTCGGCCCGGTGGGTGGCTGATGGCGTGAGCGAACAACGGTGGGTGGCCGTGAGAAGTCGAAGGGGACAGATTCGCGCAATGTTCGTTGTCGCGCATCTCAGTGAAAATCCAGCGATGAACAGTGACAACAGAAAATTGCAAAAGCTAAAGGTCTTCAAGATGAAGCCAACGGTGTGGAGTGGTCATCGGAAGTGGTCGAAGGTGGTCGTGCGCCGGCGTCGAAGTTCAGCGCATAGATCTGTCAAAAACAACAGCTGAGCTTGGTTTTGATTGATTTTCCAGGAGCTAGAAGTGTGGGAAAATGAAAAGGGAAATTGCAGATTATAGAGGATTCGATAGGAGTCCAACAGCAGTAGGGTGGTCATCGTAGGTGGCCAGATGATCGGTGTGCGCGAGTTTGAAGTGGTGGTGCGGAAACTGTCAAAAACAGCGGCTAGATCTGAGTTCCACGGGGTTTTTGAGGAGATCGAGACGTGGGAAAAGGGTAAGGGGAGTTGGAGATGATCGGGGGGTCAAAGAGGAGTCTGATGGTGGTGGAGATCGTCGGAGGGGGGTGGCCGGAGCGGCGGCGGTGGCGCTCGTGTTTTCCGGTGACAGTGCTGCTGTCAAAAACTGAGTTTCTTGATGGGTTTTCAATGGGTTTTGAGGGAGAAAGAGTATAGGGAAGGGGGAGGATGTTGTCGAGGGATGAGAGGATGCCAAGGGGAGGCCGTGGCTCGCCAGCGGTCGCCGAAGGAGGGTGGCCGGTGGCTGGAAAGCTGGGGAGTGGCTGTTTTGATTTTTCCGGCCATTGGAAGGTTTTTCTTGGTGTTTTTAAGAGAGAGGGAAGAGAGAAGAGGGAGAGGAGAGGGAGGAGGATGACTGGAGTTCATCGCTGGTGGCCAAGGACAGGGTTGCGCGCATGAGGTGGAAGAAGGAGGGTGGGTGGCGGCTGCCATCTTCTCTCCCTAGGGTTTACGTGAGTTTGGTTTTTAAGATGGAAACATTGCTAAGTGCCTCTAGACTTTAGGGTTATTGCGGGAGAGAGGTAGAGATAGAGGGAGTAGAGTTAGGGGAAAAAGAGGGTAAGGATATAAAAGAAATAATAACCATTCATACGTATGAGATAATTGTGGATCTAGATTAGGATTCATTTGAATTTGAATTTTGAAAATATTAAGGTTAATTAAGAGTTGGAATTTGATTAAGGGATAAGTCCCACTACGGGTATCGGAAAAATATTCCGAAAATATCGGGACGATCGCAGAGACAAGAAGTACGGGGCTACGGGGTATAGCCACGTGATAATCTTACCAAGAATTATTATAAAATCGAGAACTGAGCGTTGAAGCCAAAAGACCAAAACGTCCTTCCATTCAAAGCTGTTCTGTGAAAGAACGAGCTGTGAAATGACGTTCCCAAAAATTACTATAAAAATCTACACTTCCATACGGTTACAAAGGCATATCACATCTCATAGTCTGACTCCAAGGAATAGTCAAATAAAATACGCGTACGAAAAGAGTCGTACGCGCAGAAAATACGAAAGGTCGGAAAGCGGCTGTTACATTCTACCCTCCTTAGAAATGATTCCGCCCTTGGAATCACTTATAATAATAATAATAATATCTATAAACACTTATGCCTACAACTCCCTCATTCTACATAATGATCTCTAATCCTATAACTTCAAATAACATTCCTCAAACAGTCCATCATAACCCGTCTCTTCAGTGGCCAATGCTACAACTAGAAACGCACCCTAGCACTTAACTATAAATCCACATCACCGTCTATAATTCAACAATCATCACGTCCCCAATATATTCTCCATCATATCGACTCAAAATCCATCCTCCATAATCAATGAACCATCGAACCACATCCATCCTTACCCTTAACATCTAATCTCTTAACCATATAAAATTCGTCTACCTAACTATCCTTTCATCCCAACATGTCGTGTTACTTTCAATGTCTTCTCACCCCAACCTATAGCCAAATCTTGATGCTTTAAATGCTCTATTCATTCTGATGATCACCCTAACTCATACTATACCTTCCTAGCTACTCCTATCTACCACTCGTCCAAGTTTCAGGTCTAATAAGTTCGCATCTCCATGTGCATAATTTCATCCAACCAAAATTTTCCATAGAGTCCGTCGCACTTTGGTATTGTAAATAAGTCTTGGACACCTCGTTCTTTTCATCCGAAAGAAATTTAATCTAATATCTGTGTGTTCAAGATCAACCAATCACCGCTACGACATACTCATCTCACTCTATGCCTACCCGCAACCATAATCCTATACCAATAATAGCTAGCACTAACAATATCATAACAAATAGAAAAAAATTTAACACTCCGAAGAGAGAAAGGGAAGGAGAGGATGTTTTGAAAACATGTGGGAACAACGTGTGGAGTTGTGGTATTGGATGAGGGAAGATAGGTGGGTTGTGATCTTGTGAGCTAATTTCAAAACTTTAAAGATTTGGTTTAAAAGAAAACAAAAGTTTTGATACAAATGACACGCAGCCAAAGATAAGCTATATTACAATATGAAACTAAGTCTAAGGAATTGCCTGCTGATTCGGGTTGAATATTGCATATTAAACCCCTATTTAGCCCTATTTTGTGCTCATATAATTCTTAATTGTTCTCTAATATGTTCGTATTTTGTACATCATCTTTTATTAGAGAAATCACCTTATTTGAGCACAAAACAGCAATTAACTGAGTATTCCTGCACTTTTTATATTTTTCTTGGCTTGGTCTTGATCTTACGATTTCAACGACTATTTATTTGTATTTTTCTGAGATCTGTGCTAATTACTGTGAATTTTTGAATGCAGAATACCAATTAAATGAGGAAATACGCTCAAAATACGCTTGGAAATACGCCCCGTACGCATCTTGGCGGCCACGCGACATCAATCTATCGGTTCCTGCCCGATCCAGCGGCGCACGAAGGAGGGGCAACACGGCAAATTACTGGCCGTTGGATCTCGATCCAACGGGCCGCAAGCGAGCGGATCGCAGCGAGGCGGGCGCAATCCTGACCGTTGGATCTCGATCCAACGGATCCCATCATCCCTCAACGCAGCGAAGAGCAGGCGATTCCAGCGGCTACGTGGCTTCATCTGGGACGCAGATCGAAGATCCAACGGTCAACGACGCTTCGATCGTAAAAGGAGACGCGGCACTTTGATATCTGCTAGATTTCGATCGAACGACGGAAAACAACTCCAAGCGTTGCTCGGATGCAGCGAATTCGCTGCCACGTGTCACGTCGTGATCGAATCCCGCCGAGATCGTGCGATTGGAATTTGAGGCGGTTTGCGGATAGCGGGTTTCGAACCCAATAAGCACATTAAACCCGCAATGTTAGTATATAATGTATTTTTAGGAATTTTGTGGGTATTCTGGCGTATTTTGGAGCTTTTGAAGGGCTACTACACGTATTCTTCTGAGAAAAGTTGCTGATAAATTCCAGAGCCTATTTTCCCTATTTCCAGAGAGTTTGGGTGCCTAACTTGGAGTTTTGGCGATAGATTCTTGAACTCATACTCCGTATTTGGTGATTTTTCATTGTATTTCGCTATTTGAACGATGTATTCTCTTCTGAAATCTGATTTTTATTGCACCATGATTGGCTAAATTACTTGTGCTGTGGTTGTGACGTAATTAGGAGTATGTGATCGATGAATTTCATGTCTTTAGCCTTATTACCATTTCAAAATTGCTCGTAACGGTGATTTCTACAACGTATTTGTTGGGTATTGCTTATCGTCGATAATATTTATGTTCCCCATGGCTAGGCCCTGATAAGGCTAGCTAATTCATGTTCTCTAATCTGAACATATCATTGCGTTTATTGTCTAATGAAATCAACGATGCTAGTGATACGTATACAGCTATTTTGACTAGTTTTTATCGTTTCATCTTCCGACGTCTTCACGCCTTGACCGGGTGAAGCGTTGTGTGATATTAAAAGACCTGATATTTCAGCGATTACAAACTCCTAATGAAATCACAACCATAGCATATTTATCTCATTGATTACCAAACTTTCGAAACACCGTAAGACTTTTTTTTAGGAGTCACTTCTTTGATACCGATCGTTAAACCATTTTTCACCTTCACAAAGGTGGTTGTTTTCTTATCCGTATATTTTATTTGATTAGTTGAATTTGTGTTATCTCAGGTCGACTTGTCCCGTGGATTCGACTCTGGACTCTACAGGTACTACTTGCACGATCTCTTACGCTTGGGAGTATTACTCACACTATTTTGAGAGAGGCAAGTTTTCAAAAACTTGCCTAGTCTCAAATGATGTGAGCACTACTCCCAAGCGTAGGAGATCGAACAAGTAATATCCTGGTGAGTCCAGGTATCGAATCCACGGGACAACTGACCTGCAAACCACTAATTTCAGTTTGTAAAGAGTAATAATACGGTAATAAACAACCACCTACCAAGCACAAAGATATAGGATCAAGAGTTTCAAATAGCAAAAGAAAATCCTACGATAACTACGGGGAAGGCAATATTGGGGTATCAATATGCAGAGAATGTGTTGGTTTTGATTTCGTTAGGATCAATGCAATCAATGATTATAAATATCTTTTCTATAACTCAACGTTTCGTCCGGTCAGGGCACGAGAACGTCGGAAAATATAACGATACACGAACAACGAATAGTGCCTTGAGTACGCATACAATACTAGTTTCATAAGGAAAATAAACTTATGTGTCCGTAAGGATCACCACGAGTACGTCCGCAAAGATCGTATTCGATCCAAGTAAACTAACAACGATTATGCTTGAATAATACATGTAGAAACTAGTAAAATACGCGATATAACGTGCAAATTAGGGCGAAAAGATAGCCAAATCAAAGATTTCAGAGATCTAACAACATCACAACCAGCACATGAGGGTATTAGCCACGCATGGAGGGTAGAGAATCAATATTCATAGCCAAATACATCATCAATACATCAAAATACGAGCTAAATACGCCAAATACAAGGTAAAGTTTAGAATTTTATCACCAATTCTCTCTAATTGAACCCCAAACTCCTTCAGATAGTAGATCTAGCCTCTGTCCCCAGGGCCCCTAAGTTTGGTGGCGAAATACGGCTACTAGAGCCTCAATACACCAGAATACCCACAAAAACCCTAAAAATACGTTATATACTAACATTGCGGGTTTACTGTGCTTATTGGGTTCGTAACCCGCTATCCGCAAACCGCCTCAAATTCCAATCGCACGATCTCGGTGGGATTCGATCACGGCGTGACACGTGGCAGCGAATTCGCTGCATCCGAGCAACGCTTGGAGATGTTTTCCGCCGTTCGATCGAAATCTAGCGGATATCAAATTGCCGCGTCTCCTTCTACGATTGAAGTGTCGTTGACCGTTGGATCTTTGATCTGCGTCCCAGATGAAGCCACGTAGCCGCTGGAATCGCCCGCTCTTCGCTGCGTTGAGGGATGATGGGATCCGTTGGATCGAGATCCAACGGTCAGGATTGTGCCCGCCTCGCTGCGATCTGCTCGCTTGCGGCCTGTTGGATCGAGATCCAACGGCCAGTAATTTGCCGCGTTGCCCCTCCTTCGTGCGCCGCTGGATCGGGCAGGAACCGATAGATTGATGCCACGTGGCCACCAAGATGCGTGCGGGGCGTATTTCCAAGCGTATTTTGAGCGTATTTCCTCATTTAATTGGTATTCTGCATTCAAAAATTCACAGTAATTAGCACAGGTCTCAGAAAAATACAAATAAATAGTCGTTGGAATCGTAAGATCAAGACCAAGCCATGAAAAGTATAAAAAGTGCAGAAATACTCAGTTAATTGCTATTTTGTGCTCAAATAAGGTGATTTCTCTAATAAAAGATGAAGTACAAAATACGAACGTATTAGAGAACAATTAAGCATTATATGAGTACAAAATAGGGCTAAATAGGGGGTTAATATGCAATATTCAACCCGAATCACACCCCCTAACTAGCGATTTGCTAGTCCCTAGCAAAAAAAGAGCGATAAAGTTGAATGATTAATTAAACAATAAATTCTATCAATCGCTTATGGCATGGCTCAATAATACGCTTTCCAACATTATCTTGACCATCAGTATACACAATCCATGCACAAGATCAATCACATGAAATTTTCTCTAATTTAATTTGAATAAATAACATGCAAGCATCGTTTTGCGCAAGCGAAAGTATAACACGTCGTTATGTACTAGTTTTCTCATTTCCAAGGAATTGGCATCTCAAAACGATCATTCAAATCATGGGCATTGAAGTTGCTCAGTTTATTCATCATTTCTTTTCTTTTTTTAGTTCCGCGTAACGCACATCAAGCAACATTTGCGGAAAATGTATAAATTGGATTGCTCCATCAAATGAGTGAGGTTCCGGTCAATGGCTCCCAAATCAGACGATAATAGGGCATTAGGCCAAAAAGGACCCCTCGGACTGTACTACTCGAGCCAACCAAGTTATTTATTCGGTGACACACTTATTCAGCATTTTCATTTTGTGTGTGCTGTTTCTTCATTTCTTTCTCTTTTTTTGTAAGCAACTCAACACCCATATTTTCGAATATAAACATTAATAACCATGGCCAAATTCCTCTTCAACTTGAAGACTATTCTTATAAATCGTGTATACTTAAGCTTTTTCATCACATTAGCATGCATGAAATAAATTCAATCTATTTCGAGATATTAATCATGGCAATTGAAAGTTTTCATGAATAGCATATTAACGGTAATTCCACGAGGGAAAAAAATTAATTCAAGCCATAAACAATTTTTAGAACTCAATTAATCCATAATCATTCGCATATGTGACATGTAAAGGAGTTTTAAATGATGAGATTTGGTGATTCATTCTTTTCTTTTGCCTTGTTTTTGAAAAAAAAATCCTAAGGTCTCATACACACCCCCAATTAAAGATGGACATTATCCTCAATGTCGAAAAGGGTACGAGTTTATTCAAATCAAGCATCCTAGAAAGCATATAAAATTCTACACTACTGGAAAGAACACACCGTGATCAAATGGCGGATCACGAATCTTTAATGGTGGAGGAAGTTGTTCAATCTGTTCCTTGCGCTCCTCGACAAGTATCCTTCCTCCAAAATCTAAATTGGACCCCAGCAACACAACTCCAAGCATCTCTATAAGCTGTATACCAATGTCCTGCAAGAGATGAGTTATGTCAGTCCAAATTAGTTTAAAATTCTTTTCAATAAAAGTATTCCATACATAGTCATCAAAATAGGTGAAATAAATTAAAGCATGTTGACGACTACTCCCTGAAGGATATGCACTACTCTCGGTATGATGCTCAGTCAATGTGGAGAGGGGTAAATGATTTTGGGAAAAAACTGAGGGAGGGAATTGTTCGGGCCCAATAGCGATGATCTTTAAACTTGTGTCTCTAGTCGTCTCCTTCTCCTGTTCATCCAAAATTGCTAGCTCGTCCTCTCTTTTGCACACACTTCCTGCCATGTCAATGTTTTCATTCGTGACTTCATCATGGCATGGCTCGCTCGGTATACTTGCAATAGAAGATAAACTCACATTAGATTCTGGAAATTGAATTTCAAAGGCATTACTTTCTTTTAAGCAAGTAGCAATCAGAGTAAGGTTTTCAATGGATTTCTGAATCTGTCGACTCCGAGCAAGGAAATTCTCTTGGAATTGATGGGAAGTAGCCTCCTGTGTCTGAATGAGCAAATAAACTTCCTCTTTCAAGGATTGCAATGGTACGTCTACGCTTTGCTCCCCTTGATCAAGGCTTGAAGGCTCCGTTGAATCGCACTTTGACGTCTCTTTCATGATTTCTTCATTCTCTTGTAAAGACTCCATGTAATTCCACGCATCTATCGGCGTCATGACTCCCAAAAATTCCTGCAGCTGTGGTCATAGTCCACCTAGGAAGGACTCCATAAGCTCTTTCTTTGTAAACCTTATGGTGCGGATAGCTCGATATTATGTCTGTGAACCTCCTCCAGGCCTGAAAGAAAGTTTCACAATCAGTCTGATTAAAACCAATGATCTTGAGCTTCTCCTTCATATGTTTGTGTGCAATATCGTACTCTGCATCATACTCAATGTTTGTGCGATAAAAATTCATGCCTTCTATATCCTCCATATCCTCCATCGATTCCACATCCTCCATTTTTTTGAAATTTTCTTATAAAGAGAAAACAAAAGAAAAAACAAAAAAATCCTAAACTATAAGATGGAAGGATCTCATCGAATGTTCCTCGAAACGAACTGAAATTGTAGATCGCAAGTACTGTTATCCCCGGCAACGGCGCAAAAAACTTGCCTCGTCTCAAATGATGTGAGCACTACTCCCAAGCGCAGGAGATCAACAAGTAATATCTTGGTGAGTCCAGGTATCGAATCCACGGGACAACTGACCTGCAAACCACTGATTTCAGTTTGTAAAGAGTAATAATACGGTAATAAACAACCACTTACCAATCACAAAGATATAGGATCAAGAGTTTCAAATAGCAAAAGAAAATCCTACGATAACTACGAGGAAGGCAATATTGGGGTATCAATTTGAAGAGAATGTGTTGGTTGTGATTTCGTTAGGATCAATGCAATCAATGATTATAAATATCTTTTCTATAACTCAACGTTTCGTCCGGTCAGGGCACGAGAACATCGGAAAGTATAACGATACACGAACAACGAATAGTGACTTGAGTACGCATACAATACTAGTTTCATAAGGAAAATAAACTTATGTGTCCGCAAGGATCACCACGAGTACGTCCGCAAAGATCGTATTCGATCCAAGTACACCAATAACGATTATACTTGAATAATACATGTAGAAACTTGTAAAATACGCGATATAACGTGCAAATTAGGGCGAAAAGATAGCCAAATCAGAGATTTCAGAGATCTAACAACATCACAACCAGCACATGAGGGTATTAGCCACGCATGGAGGATAGAGAATCAATATTCATAGCCAAATACATCATCAATACATCAAAATACGAGCTAAATACGCCAAATACAAGGTAAAGTTTAGAATTTTATCACCAATTCTCTCCAATTGAACCCCAAACTCCTTCAGATAGTAGATCTAGCCTCTGTCCCCAGGGCCCCTAAGTTTGGTGGCGAAATACGGCTCTTAGAGCCCCCAATACGCCAGAATACCCACAAAAACCCTAAAAATACGTTATATACTAACATTGCGGGTTTACTGTGCTTATTGGGTTCGTAACCCGCTATCCGCAAACCGCCTCAAATTCCAATCGCACGATCTAGGCGGGATTCGATCACGGCGTGACACGTGGCAGCGAATTCGCTGCATCCGAGCAACGCTTGGAGTTGTTTTCCACCGTTCGATCGAAATCTAGCGGATATCAAATTGCCGCGTCTCCTTCTATGATCGAAGCGTCGTTGACCGTTGGATCTTCGATCTGCGTCCCAGATGAAGCCACGTAGCCGTTAGAATCGCCTGCTCTTCGCTGCGTTGAGGGATGATGGGATCCGTTGGATCGAGATCCAACGGTCAGGATTGCGCCCGCCTCGCTGCGACCTGCTCGCTTGTGGCCCGTTGGATCGAGATCCAACGGCCAGTAATTTGCCGCGTTGCCCCTCCTTCGTGCGTCGCTGGATCGGGCGGGAACCGATAGATTGATGCCACATGGCCGCCAAGATGCGTGCGGGACGTATTTCCAAGCGTATTTTGAGCGTATTTCCTCATTTAATTGGTATTCTGTATTCAACAATTCACAGTAATTAGCACAGATCTCAGAAAAATACAAATAAATAGTCGTTGGAATCGTAAGATCAAGACCAAGCCATGAAAAATATAAAAAGTGCAGAAATAAATTGATGTTTTGTGCTCAAATAAGGTGATTTCTCTAATAAAAGATGATGTACAAAATACGAACGTATTAGAGAACAATTAAGCATTATATGAGCACAAAATAGGGCTAAATAGGGGTTTAATACGCAATATTCAACCCGAATCACCTGCTATGACGCTATCCACGCCTATATGAATACTATCATTCAGAGAACTCCCTACATATATCACGGATAACACTGAGTATACCACAAGACATAAGGGACAATCATTAAGATCCTAAGGGTAGCATACTCATACCGGTCCACACACTCTACCTATATACATGCACCACGACGACATCACAAAGCTAATGGGCCCACTACTAAACTAGAGTTGACATAGGCAACTACAAGCACTAATATCTAAACAATAGAAAGGAAACCTGAACCAAAAGCAAAACGAAGCAAGATCGGAAAGAACGGGTTCCAATAAGGCGGGGATAAGAAGATGGCTGGTTGGGCGGGACAAAGATGTTGCTCAAAATAATTAAAGAACGAAAGAAAGATTACGTGTAAAATATGGTATCATATACTTTTATACTTATAAAAATATGTAGAAAAAGTGAGTAGGGGGTAGAAAAATTACAACTCAGAAGTAGGGTGAGGTAGTGATTTATTTCGCAAATGAAAATAGGTTTAAACAAAGATTTTCGAAGTATGAGCATGATGAACATAGAACTGAAATACATACATATAAAAACTGAAATTTTCTTTACTTCAGAAAAAAAAGTTCTAAAATTCCGTGCGGTAAGTGGTTAAAAATAAATTTCGTAATTTTAGAAAAAGTGATATATTGAATTTCCAAAATGATAACAAAGTTTTAACTGAATACGAAAGATACCAATTCGAAAATAAGTACGAGACAGTAACTTAAAAATTACGACCAATAAGGTTTCAAAATCAGTTCAAGAATTTTAACTCAACCGAAAGTAAGAAATTTGAATATTTAATAAGGGTTTTCAAAGAAGTTAAACTGAGCGAAGAATTTAATAATGAATTTCGAAAATATTTTTAAATGAAGCAGGATTTGCAATGGAGAGATTCGAAGAATTATCGATAATTGTCATGAAGCGATCACGTGAATCGAGGGAAAAGAATATGATCGCATGATGAGTACGTCTAGGATATGATTCATGAAAAGCTACGATGGAAATCTATGGTCGATAACACAGAAGTGTAATGATCGGAAAGATGCTAGAAGTCAGGGGTTCTAATTATCGTGCCATCTAAAGATCAGGAGAACTCAGTACTAAGTCCTCCTAATGAACTAGACTGTAATAAAGAGATCTCAGGGAAGGGCCCTAAGAGAATCAAGATTACGTTCTGCTGGGCCCGAAGTCGATGGACCCGAGCGAACGACTAACAGAAGGACTCTAGAAATCTAACATGTTCAGAGCCAGGTGAGGGGCTACTAAGGTATCCTAAGACGAAGATGACTAAATCTTAACCAAGGTGTCTGACATCAAACCGGGACGTTTACCGAAGTCTTTCCACCATCTAAGACAAGGAAACCCTAAATTTAGACTCGTACATGTTAAACTGGATATTAAATGAATGCAGTACTCTTATTGTTTCGAACTTTTTGCATGCCCTGCATTGACCACCACTAAAACCTGTCATGCCCCGCTTCCCAAAACTATGGAGGCGAAGCGTGACTAAGGCCCGCTTGGCCCGGAGCTGTGTAGCTCGGACCCAATAAGCGTCTATAGGGTTACCATTTTAAAAATTTTCAGGTTCTTGCATTTAGATATAATCCGGAACAACAAAAGTACAGAAAGAAAAGGATGCATTCATTTTATGATAGAGATAATATCCATCATATGACAAGTCTAAAAAAGGAGCCTAAGCATGGCAACAAACTGCAGAAAAGGAAACTAATAATGCGAAGCACTAGACCTAGGCAGAGAGTAAAGTGGTGCTACTCACCCAGACTAAAAAGGTAGTAACCTCTGGAAGTCCGCAACGGAGGGGAACGTCTAAGTCTGGTCCTCGTCAGGTACGTCCTCCGGGTCGACGTCCTCGGGCTCCACGTACTCCGGTAAGTCTGCCTCGTCCACGAACTCCGGCTCAACACCTGACGTACATCACCCAAGAGAAAAGGAACTGCACGTCTGGTAAAGTCTACAAAGGAGGGTTAGACTCTACTACAAGTGTACTGTAATTTAAAGCAACAATGTACTGGTTGATTAACATGCTGGGGTTATAACATGGCAGTTAAAGTAAGTAAATCGGTGCAGTAAAAGTAAACACGACAAGTAGTGGCCGTAGCGTGTGCCACCGACTACGGGACTAACCTAAACGGGACAATACAAGACAAGACAGGACATGACAAGACAAGACACGTGTGACTCGAAGGGTTCACGCCATATGGTT
Organism: Scilla litardierei; assembly: GCA_030789695.1. Lineage (NCBI taxonomy): Eukaryota > Viridiplantae > Streptophyta > Magnoliopsida > Asparagales > Asparagaceae > Scilla > Scilla litardierei. The sequence continues at coordinate 76,811,040 of CM061136.1, forward strand.
CGAGGGGGATCAGACCCTCTCCCCATGCGCACGCTCAACCCTACCCCACCCAAGTGCACAAGACAAGTCCGTACAAGGGATCACTCACTCTGGTAAGTGAGTGCCCTATTGTCCGCAGGCTGTGTATCCATACAAGTGATCACTCACTCTATCAAGTGAGTGTCCTATTGCCCGCAGGCTGTGTATCCGTACAAGGGATCACTCACTCTGCCACGTGAGTGCCATATTGCCCGCAGGCTGTGTATCTTTACAAGAGATCACTCACTCTGTCAAGTGAATGCCCTATTGCTCGCAGGCTGTGTATTCGTACTAGGGATCACTCACTCTGTCAAGTGAGTGCCCTATTGTCTGCAGGCTATGTAACCTGACATGACAAGTAAGGAAGTGTTCTTCTAGGGGGTCCACACGCACGCACACACAGAAAACCCTAAGGTGTCTGTTGTTGTTGTTGCGCTTAGACTTCGTTGTCAAGTCTAAGCTATCAAGGGGGGTCCTGGATGCTATCATTTCACGTTCGGTTCTCTTTGTTTATGTTTTAACAGTTCTAAGAGTCTATGGCCTAAACACGGCCGAAAGTACAAGTGAGTACACTTGCCTGCGGTGGCGAGTGCGTCGTCTGTCTGGAGCGTCACGTCGAAGCGTCGCGTCGGCGATGGTCCGTCTAAAACAGGATAACGGCGATGTCAAATCGCGCTTTCCGTCAGTCCTATTATGGTTTGTTTCTAAATTTGGCGGGACTACCCTAACAGTCAAAAAGTCACGTCTTTTGTTGATTTGTTCGGTCTAGATCGACATCTACCTTATGTGCACAGAAATTTAGTTCGTTCGTCGATCTTTCCTACGGTGGACAACGTTTTAAAGATGAAGAAAATAACTTTAGTTCACGTTGACAAATTTTAGATTAGGTTTTATGTTTTGCTACGTGTGGGTTCTTACTACATGTTAGGGGGACCAACCTTTTGATGTCGTCCAAAAAGCGGATGTCGGGTCTGAATGGCGAAGCGTCGGCGTCGTCTACAACTCCTCGGCCGTGGGTAGCACAGTGAGGCACCTCTGAACAGCGGGGTGGATGCACGGAATCAGCGAGCAAATGGCGATCTTCCTCCCGTTGCGGGTAGCGCAACGGATCTTCACGACGGCGGCGACGACGTCGAGTGAAAACACGTCTGCACGATGACGCACATGAACTTCAAGGGTCCAAGGGGCCTGCCGGTAGTTGAAGTAGTTCAGCAGGAGTTGCTCGGCCTGGTGGGTGGCCGACAGCCTGAGCGAACGGCAGTGGGTGGCTGTGAGAAGTCGAAGGGGACAGATTCGCGCAACATTCGTTGTCGTGCATCTCAGTGGAAATCCAGCGATGAACAACGACAACGGAAAATTGCAGAAGCTAAATGACTTCAAGATGAAGCCAAGGGTAATAGAGTGGTCACCGGAAGTGGTCAGAGGTGGTCGTGCGTCGGCGTCAAAATTCAGCACACAGATCTGTCGAAAACAGCAGCTGAGCTTGGTTTCAATGGATTTTCCAGGAGCTAGAGATGTGGGAAAAGGAAAAGAGAAATTGCATATGATAGAGGGGTTCGATAGGAGTCCAACAGTAGTAGGGTGGTCATCGTAGGTGGCCAGATGACCGTTGGGCGTGAGTTTGAATTGGCGACGCGCAAACTGTCAAAAACATCACTAGATCTGAGTTCCACGGGGTTTTCGAGGAGATCGAGACATGGGAAAAGGGTAAGGGGAGTTGGAGATGATCGGGGGGGTCAAAGAGGAGTCCGATGGTGGTGGAGATCATCGGAGGGGGTGGCCGGAGTGGCGGCGACGGTCGTGTTTTCCGGTGACAGTGCTGCTGTCAAAAACTGAGTTTCTTGATGGGGTTTCAATGGGTTTTGAGGGAGAAAGAGTATAGGGAAGGGGGAGGATGTTGTCGAGGGATGAGAGGATGCCAAGGGGAGGCCATGGCTCGTCGGAGGTCGTCGAAGGAGGGTTGCTGACGGTCGAAAAGCTGGGGAGCGGCTGTTTTGATTTTTCCGGCCATGGGGAGGTTTTTCTTGGTGTTTTTAAGAGAGAGGGAAGAGAGAGGAGGGAGAGGAGAGGGAGGAGGATGATCGGAGTTCATCGCCGGTGAGTGAGGTGGAAGAAGGAGGGTGGGTGGTGGCTGCCATCTTCTCTCCCTAGGGTTTACGTGAGTTTGGTTTTTAAGATGGAAATATTGCTAAGTGCCTCTAGACTTTAGGGTTATTGCGGGAGAGAGGTAGAGATAGAGGGAGTAGAGTTAGGGGAAAAGAGGGTAAGGATATGAAAGAAATAATAACCATTGATACGTATGAGATAATTGTGGATCTAGATTAGGATTCATTTGAATTTGAATTTTGAAAAGATTAAGATTAATTAAGAGTTGGAATTTGATTAAGGGGTAAGTCCCACTACGGGTATCGGAAAAATATTTCGAAAATACCGAGACGATCGTAGAGACAAGAAGTACGGGGCTACATGGTATGGCCGTGTGCTAATCCTACCGAGAATTATTATAAAATCGAGAACTGAGCGTTGAAGCCAAAAGACCAAAACGCCATTCCATTCAAAGATGTTCTGCGAAAGAACGAGCCGTGAAATGACGTTCCCAAAAATTACTATATAAATCTACACTTCCATACAGTCACAACGGCATATCACGTTGCATAGTCCGACTCCAAGGAATATTCAAATAAAATAAGCGAACGAAAATAGTCGTACACGCAGAAAATACGAAAGGTCGAAAAGCGGCCGTTACAAGTTTTCTTACAAAATCACGATAACCCCAAAAATTCCCCAACAAACTCCCTTTAATAATCCAATTTCTAACAGAAATTGAGCTACCCTCCAATTTCTAACAACCCCTTAGGTGCCAGCTCATCAAAACATCGAGACGGAACCCAAGGAATCCAATGGCAAATCAACGGTGAAGATCTCTTCACTTATCTCAGTGGACAGTCGCGATTATTTTATAATCGAGTGGTCAAGATCTTCATCCATTTGAACCAACGGCCCAACTTCATCCGCAACGGCTCTCATCGTCTCTTCCGAACTCCTCTTCGAAGGCACGACAACAGCTCCCAGCTCAAAGCTCCCCGGTAATGGCTACTTCCTCCGGCGACTTCCCCATCATAGTAGCCTCTACTCTTACATTGCCACCCCCATTTTTTGACCTTGCCACAAGGTCGAAAGTAGGAAATATTTTCACCAAGTCCCAATAATTTTTCCAAGACGTTTCCTCAAGGCTTCTCTGTTTCCATTTAATCAACACCTGAGAAACCAGTGCATTCCTCAGCTTAATGGTTCTACGGTCAACAATAGACTCAGGCTCATCAATAATTTCTTCTGTAAAACACGGCTGATCCTGCTACAAAACAACATGAGACCCCAACTTCATCTTCAACTGTGAAACATGGAATACAGGGTGTATTCGAGATGACATCGGCATCTCAAGCTTATAAGCTACCTCCCCTACTTTCTTCAACACCTTGTAAGGACCGTAGTACCTTGGAGACAGTTTATGGGGCTTCCTCATTGCTGCCGTCACTTGCCTGTAAGGTTGAAGACGAAGATAGACCGAATTCCCAACTTCAAAAACCCTCTCTGTCCTATTCTGATCAACATACTTTTTCATGCGCTCCTTAGCCATCCGCAGATTATCTTTGAGTAGCTAAAGAATCACTTCCCTATAATACAACTCCTCATCCACTGCATGGACCTTGGCTGTGTGGGGAACATATGACAGTAAGTTGGGTGGCTTTCTCCCATACAGAGCCTCATAGGGTGTCATTTGGGTGGGGGATTTGTAGTATTAAACCAATATTCAGCCAACGCTACCCATTTTGGCCACTCCTTGGGTTGATGTCCACAGAAACATCTGAGATAACACTCAAGATTTTTGTTTGTAATTTCAGTTTGTCCATCTGATTGGGGATGATAGGCTGTACTAAAGGCTAAGTTAGATCCATGCAGTGTAAACAACTCCTTCCAAAATACACTATTAAAAACAGGATCTCTGTCACTAACTATTGTGTTGGGCATGCCATGGAGCTTAAAAATTCCATTAAAGAATATCTGTGCTATATACTTGGCCGAGAAGGGGTATTTTATCCCAAAAAATGAGCATATTTGGTTAATCTATCCACCACTACAAACATAGCCCCAATATCCCCACAAGGTGGCACTCCCAAAATGAAGTCCATAGAAATGTCTTCCCAGAAAAATACCTCCTTCAACCTGTGCAAGGTTCTAACTGCATCTGAGTGTCCCCCAAGGGGGAGCTATGGTATTCAGATAATAATATATTAACCACCTCCGTGTTTCCATGATGAACCAAAATTTTGTTCTTATAATAGATCCACCTATTTTCTGAACATCAGTATTTTCCAACCCATCTGACTGCAGCTTTTGATCCAACTCCAGGAAATAGGGATCTTGGCTGACCATGTCCTTAATACCTTGCAGCCAGTCACTTTGCACCACAGAGACCTGACATAGGGTAAAGTAATCCCCTTGCACATAATCTTCTCCATCAGATACTCTTGACAAAGCATTAGCAGCCATATTTCCCCTACCAAATCTATACTCTAATATGTAGTCAAACTGCTGCAACTTAACTAGCCATTTATTCTGGATGCCATGTTGCAAACGTTGCCCCAACAAATGGCACAGACTTCTATGGTCTGTCCGTATGACAAATTTCCTCCCTAAAAGATAGTGCCTCCACTTCTTGGCAGCTACAATCAGAGCCAATAACTCCTTCTCATAAGTAGAGAGTAGCAAATTCCTCCCCTTCAGCTTTGAACTGAGATAAGCTAAAGGCCTCCCATCCTGCATCAATACAGCACCATTACCCAGCCCCGAAGCATCACATTCAAGCACAAATTCTTTTGAGAAATCAGGTAGGGCAAGTACAGGGGCAGTGACTAAGGCTTCCTTTAATTTTTGGAATGCTGCCCTGGCTTCTTCAGACCAAGCAAATTCCCCCTTCTTCAACATATCAGTTAAGGGAGCAGCTATGCAACCAAACATTTCACAAATTTGCGATAATAGCCTACCAGTTGACGTGCGTTTATATTTCATATATTCACGCACGTTTTCTTTTGTGTTTCTCCGTGTTTTTCCGTCGTCTCTTATTCGTTTTCGTATATTTTCCCGTTTTCTTTCACTTTTCTTTGTTTATCCATGATTGCAGGGGTTCGACCACGTAGGGGACGTTTAATGATGATATCCCAAGTCCCCGGAGCAACGGGAGAAGTCACGCGTGATCCAGGGGGTCAAACGTCGAAGAATTCATCTTTCAGCCCCTCACCCGGTCGGTTGGTCATCTTCAACCGATCGGGTGGCACACGTGCACCACCCGGTCTCTACCGAAGCTCACAAAGAAGTCACCCGACCGTTCACAGACCGGTTCTGCGGGCGGCTGTTCTCTGTTTTTTCGAGCAGAATTCCAACCGATCGGGTGACTCTCACCCGATCGGTTCATCTGTAGCTGAAGAAGAAGAGCTGAAGACACGAGCGTCGAACCGATTGGTTCACCCGACTGCTCCAAGATCCAACCGGTCGCTCAAGAACTCACCCGACCGGTTCATGAGATCGGGTGAAAACTCGCTGTTTTCTGTTATTTATCTGTAACGGATCAACCGATCGGTTGACTTGTCAACCGATCGGTTGATGCGTAGGTCTATAAATAGAACCCCTAGGTTTCCAGAAACGAGAGCTGTTGTTTTTTCTACTGTTTTATTTCCTTGTGACGGCTGTAATTGTTACTCTTTTGTAAGTTTTCAGATCTTTCTAAAATTTTAGTATTGTCTTTATTACTCCATTACTTCCGCATTGCAATTGTCCGATTATGATTTCAACGGTTAAATTTCATTTAGATCGATTTTTCATGAATTTTTGTGAGTAGTTCCCAAATCTGGACTCCTTCTTGGAGAAGTGTGACACCTTCCGGATTAATGGTGTCACAACAGAGGCTATCCGTCTGAAGCTGTTTCCCTTCTCTTTGCGAGACAAATCCAAGCAATGGCTAAGGGGGAAGGACCCCAACACTTTCAACACCTGGGAGAAGCTCTCCAACGCTTTTCTGACAAAGTTCTTTCCTCCGGGGAAGACCATGAAGTTGAGGAGTGAGATCTCCTCCTTCTCCCAGGCCAGCCACGAGTCCTTGCATGAAGCTTGGATGAGATATAAAGAGATGCAAAGAAGATGCCCTCACCATGAGCTTCCGAAGTGGCAGATTATTAATCTGTTCTACAATGGGTTGAGGGATGACCTGAAATCTTCTATGGATGCCGCGGATGGGGGTTCCTTCATGTCTAGAAGCGAGGAAGATGCCGGACATATTCTAGAAAACATGGCATCGAACAATGGCGGTGGTGTGACGAGAGAGCCACACCAAGGTCTGGGGGTGTACACAGAGTCGAGGACGTCGATAAACTTTCAAGCAAGTTCGACTTGCTTTCGACCCAGATCTCCGCACTAATGGTAGGAGCCGGTGGGACCGATACACAGCAGATTTCAGCAGTAGAGTCCGGATTCTTCGGGGAATTCGACGGTGGTGACATCTCACCACCGTTGGATCAGGCGAGCGCACTATTTTACAACCCTACGGGAAATGCGCCATACCCGCCAAGGACAAATTCCAACCCGGCCTACTCTCCAAACAACCGGAACCACCCGAACTTCAGTTACCGGCCACCATTTCAGCCCTCGTCGCCTCAGCAGCCGCATCAACAAGCATATCAGCCGGCTAGGCCACAGCAGAGTCAGTTTCAGTAGCAACAATATCAGCAGCAACCATCTCAGCAACAATCTTACGCCCCCAGGAATCAGCAGCCGTTCCAGCAGCAGCAGCAGTATGGCCAACAAAGGGCCGTCTCTCCGGTTGAGTCTCTCTTGACTCAATATATTACCAACCAGGAGAGGATCAACCAAAAGCTGGAAATGGGTCAGCGGACCCTCACGGACCAAGTAACCCAGCTGGGGTTACAAGTGGCGAACCTTGCGAGGTCACAAAACCAATTACCGCCACAACCGGAGGTGAACCTGAGGGGAGCAACCCAAACATCGGCACTCGTGCACGAGCACGCAAATGTGTCCGCTATCGTTCTGAGAAGCGGGACACAAATTCCTACTAGAGTGCCCCCTAGCAACCCGGAAGCTCCATTGGTCGTTGAGAAACCGATCGAAAAATCAAACGACGCCGGTGCTTCGTCATCAAATCCTATGACTCCGGAGGGAGTCTCTGAAGAAGAGAAGGAGAAGGAGGAGGAAGAGAGCGCGAAAGCGTATAAACCCGTTGTGCCATTTCCACAACGGTTAGCTCAGGCAAAAATTGATGAGAAATATGGCAAGTTCTTCGCCATGGTCAAGGACCTAAGCCTGCAAATCCCCTTCCTAGAAGCAATCGAAACAATCCCCTCCTATGCAAAATTCTTCAAAGATTTGGTGACTAGAGGGTCTAGAAAGGAGAAAGTAGTGCTGACGGCAGAATGTAGCGCTCTTATTCAGAGGGCAAACCCGCCGAAACTCAAGGACCCGGGGAGCTTCTCTATTCCTTGCACGATCGGGGCAGTGAAGATTCATCGTGCACTCGTCGATCTCGGAGCGAGTGTTAGTTTGATGCCCTTGTCAATGTACAGAAGAATAGGGATGGGTGATTTGGAGCCCACCGGGATGACCCTACAACTAGCTGACCGGTCGGTCAAATATCCGGTAGGAGTTGTGGATGACCTGTCCGTGAATGTGAGAGGGGTGCATGTGCCTGTGGACTTTGTAGTCATGGACATGCCCGAAGACGCACACACCCCCATTATCCTGGGACGGCCTTTCATGGCCACTGCTGGCGTTCTAATAGATGTGAAGAACGGAAAACTCTCTTTGAACGTCAGCGGAGAGAAAGTTGAGTTTGATCTGGGATTATCCATGAAGCACCCCGATCCCCCTGATGACCATGGATGCAATTTGCTTGAGATAGAAGAAGAAAAAGCTGCAGAGGAGAGCTCCTGGGAGATTCTCCTGAGAAACCCCCCCCCCCCCCCCCCCCCCCGATGACTTGGGGGATTTAGAAGATGGAGGCGGCCCCGAAGACAAAGAAGCTGCTGGAAAATCGAGTGCAGTGAAAACGATCCCTCTCGGGTTCCCCAAGGCTCCTCCTGCGAGGAGAACGGAGAAAGAGCCCGTAGACCTCACTAAAGACGAGGTCCGGATCGTGAAAAAGATGGCGGGAAGCGCCAACACCAAGGAAAAGCCCCCGGATCCCAAGAACAAGGGGAGGGTGGTCGAGCAAGTATTTTTCCAGCCGCTGACTACTCCAAGTGCCTTCAGCTCCAACGAGAAAGAGATGCCGAAATTTGGGCATCACCCGTATCAGCCACCATGAGCATCTCTTGCGGGCGTCGAGCCAACGACGTTAAACAAGTGCGCTTCATGGGAGGCAACCCATGTTCTAAACTTTTTCTCCAATTTTTAGCGTTATTTTTTTTACTTTATTTTATCTATTTTTGTAAATAAAATCAGCCGCGAGAACATCCGTTCGGGGACTTAAACAAATCTATTGGTTTTTGCAGGAAACAAGCCCCAACCGATCGGTTGACAACTCACCCGATCGGTTGGGATGTATCAGATACATGCCGAGATCTGTCCCCATATGACCCGATCGGTTGAGTAATGAAGAGACCGGGTGGCAGACCGGGTGAGCTGGGGAGAACTCTCGGGAAATTTTTGGGAATATCAACCGATCGGTTGAGTTCGAGCGCGATCGGTTGACCTGACCGGGTGAGCAGCCCTAAGCTCTCGGGAAAATGAGTGGAGCGGCCAACCGGTCGGTTGAAAAGTCAACCGACCGGTTCGCCTGTAGCATTTCTTCGGCAAGATTTTCGACCTAACCGTCAACCGATCGGGTGACAAGTCACCCGATCGGTTCGACTTAAAACCCTATATAAACCCCCCGACACCCGCTCGTTTTCACCCTCGGCCGATCGTAAATTCCGCCGTCGTTTCGCCTTCTCCTCTTCCCCAACAACCGATCCTCACTCCCCCACGCCCTTTACTCCTCCATTACTCCCTCTCTCCTCCTCCTCCATTAATCCTTCCATCATCTTCACCCTCACCCCCCTTTTTTTCATCTCGGGTTTGACCTAATTTTCCCCAAACCGCCCCATTTCGAAAATTATTGCCGAAGGAGTTCACCGCGGCTCCACGCTACTCTCGTTGAACAGTGTGGGGACATCTACGAGCAAGCTCCGCCATTCCGCTTGGGTACACTCGCTCCTAAGCTTATATTCATATATTTGCCCTATATATTGTGCTTGCTCGTTTGCTTGTGTTAGTGTGCATCCACTGTTTTTGCACTCATTCATACACGCACACTCACACATGGCCAATGATAAGGACAAAGGAAAAGAAATTATGCGGGAAGAGGAGCCGCCTCAAAAGAGACGAAAACAAACGCGCCCTCCTTCCCGTACACGAGCTCTTACACTTGGCCCTCCTCCACCTATTATCCCCCCTGTGGACCCAATGTTGGGCCCGCATGGGTATATTTTTCGGAACCAGGAGCACAAAGATTTTTACCGTAGGCTTGATGCTCGAGGGCATCTTTCTACTAAATTCCCGCACGCACAAACACTTGTCGATCTCGGTGTCTTCACCGAGGTCGAATCTCTTTTCGGTAACTTAGGATGGTTGGCCTTCCTTAATGCATCCGCCATTTCCTACCCGGCACTCACCCTCGAATTTCTCTCTACACTCGTTTTAGAGTCCGGGTCGATCGTTAAATTTCGGGTGCGTAACTGCAGTGTCACCACAAGTCTGAACACGATTAATGATATATTTGGTTTCCCCATTCTTGGGGATGATTCCATCCGACACTACGGGTACACGCCTGAGTTTCAAGTTGATCAATTCTGGTTCCGCCTCACACTCATCCATGAATATCCCCGAGGTAAGGCAAAGGCATCCTCCATCATTCATCCCGTGTTTCGATTGGCCCATAGGATCATTTCATCTGCATTCTTTCCTAGGGACGAGTCAGGCACTGTGACTATCCCTGACCTTTTTATCCTTTGGGCCATGACTTTCCCCTATGTCCGGGATGATGATGGAGTTAGCTTCAGGGCCCCTACCGTCCCCATCCATGGCGGCGATTGGCTTGTTTACAAGCTTCTCGAGATCAGCCGGGCCGGTAAGGGAAAGTTTTGTTGTGGGGGCATCATCACTATCATTTGCTCTTACCCCCAATTTAATATTCCCCTCCCCAATAATCTTCCCGTTGCCGCAGGACCATCACGTCTAGATATTGACGTCCTGCGGCACATTCACATGATTAGACCCCACTCGGCTGGCCGCTTCATTTTCAATTATGGCCACCCCCAGCCCCTTACACCATTCTCCCCAACCCCGCTCGCATGACCATTGCTCTCGTGGGAGATTGGACTTTCCCACCTGATCCCGACTTCTTTGCGGGGTTGAATCTTCCTTTCCTCCCCGTAGGCGCACGCAGACCACCGTCCCCTACCGCCCACTTAGGCGAGCAGGATATCCCTGCGTCTGGGGGAGATTTAGGGGCTGGCCCGAGTCGTCCTGTTTCTGCTCCGGGACCGATCACGTCTGAGCACCTCTCTGCGGCCATTTCTGGCCTCGTCTCCTGTGCCGGCATGACCACTGCCGTCGGCACCTCTTCGACCTTACCTAGCAGCACCACCTCTGCCTCACGTCAGTCTACATCTTTTGGTTGCCGTCAGGTATCTGCCCGTCTGGGGCTTGAGAGGGAGGTCGCTGCCCTTCGTGAGCTCGCCATGTCCTCTGTTTCCTCGGACCCATCGCCATCCTCCTTTCTTACTCACCCACGTTTCCTCGCACTTGAGAGGAACGTGGCCGTCATTCTCCGCCTTCTTACTCATATCCACGGACCACCTCCACCATCACCACCTCCACCTTCACCACCCCGGTGATCTTCTCCACCACCCACTCACACTTCCCCACATGCATCACCCTCCTCACCACATTCTTCTCCTCCCTCTTCACATCACATCCAGGCATCCACTTCACCCCTCCCGACCACTTCCACTGCACCCACGCTACATCCCTCCTCCTCCGTCACACCATACGTGCGCCGGAGGAAATTGCCGGTGCGCTCCAGATCCCTCCCACCACCTCCCACTACCGTCACCACCGCATCTACTTCCTCCACTTCTATTCCTCTCACCACCGCCTTGATTGCCTTCCTACCACCACCACCCACCACCACCGACACTCCTCCCATTGTTCACACCACCACTGCCCCTACTCCTTCGCCTCTTTCCCCACTTCTCAGCACACCCCCAGCCTCCCCCGACCACCCATCCACACCCTCTTCCGAGGAGGACGAGGACTCAGCTCCTCCTGCTTTCTGACTTCACCTCTTTTGTTTTTGACTCCCCCTTGCACATCTCTGCATTTCATTGATCACATCATTTCGCTAGCACTTTCTGGTCTAGCTTGGGGGACGTCTACTTTGGTGTGCTGTCGTGTTTTGTTTGTTTTTCTCATTTTGTGTGTGTGTGTGTGCTTGTTTTTCATTTTTTGAGTGTCGTGTCGTGTGGTTTTATTTTTATTTTCGTATTGTTTGATTTTGATTTTGATTTTTCTTTCTTTTTCAGTTTTATCTGTGTGTTTTCCTCGTTTTCACTTCTTTTTGTGTCAGTGCGTATTCCTCCCCATTTTCATTGCCCTCCTGTGCTCACTCATATTGCATTGAGGGCAATGCAAACTTCAGCTTGGGGGAGTCGCACTGTGTGCGTCGTTTGAGTCCTTCTTTTTCGTTTTTTTGTGTCGTTTTCATCGTGTTTTTATTTTTTCTTTTTTTTCTTTTTTAGCTCTTTCTCCTAGAAATGACTCCTATGATGAATCGCCACAAAGTCACACACACCTAGCGTTGCATCGATAATCACACTCACTAACCCTAGGATTTCGAGTCCTCTTGCATTTCACGCATCGCAGGTCCACTTAGCTTTCTGTGAGTCGTGTGTCGTGACTAGCATTTGGTGTGCTTCTGCTTTGTGATTTTACTTTATATACATGTCCAGGAATGACCCTTAGATTATCATGCTCCGATTTGAATATGCGGTATATGTTTCCACTGTTTGCATGCTATATTTATATCGTATACTTCAATTCGCATGCGTCGGGATTCCACAACTAAGGACTAGGATAACCCATTTAGCCTACGCTCTATTTAGCGAGAATAGTTTCCTTTGCCCAAGTGTTTAGATTTCGACTTCTTTTTTGTTTTACTTGGTGCAAATCCCCTCGTCGTGTACCGTTCTCCCACTTGGGAGAGTACACATGTGTATAGCCAATATCCCAAAAATCCAAAAAAAAGGAGAAAAGAAAAGAAAAACCCAAAAAGAAAAGAAAAGAAAAATCTTGTATAGCCGAAAATCCAAAAAAAAAATACAAATACCCAAAACCCAAAAAAATTTCCGTGTGAATATTTTTTCATACTTGCCAAGAATAAAGGGAAGGCGAGAATTTGCACCGAGTGTTCTTCTCCACATCATCTCAACCCCCGTCGTTATCGAAAACACTTGGCTTAGGAACTTTTTAGCTAGTATCTAGGCTATAGTGGCGTGATTTCCTTAACCCTAGTCGTGGAGTCCCCGATGCATGATACGCTTCTATTCTAACTCTTCTCATGCATGCTTGAACTTATATTCGCCGCTTATTTCAATTCGGATCGATATTTTGGGTCGTATCTTGGATTTGTGTATATCGAGCCTCATAGCACATCGTAGAAAGCATCACCACTTGCTAGCACATGACGACGCTCACTCGTGCTTCACTGCGTGGACCCACGACACTTATTTGGACTCGCTTTCCTAGGTTTAGTGGTGTGATTTGGCGTTTGCTTGCTTGGTGTGTCGTTTCTGATTTTGGTGGCTCTGATGGACGATCTGGGGTTTAGAGTTTTCTTTTTCTTTCTTCCTCTCTATTTTCCCCTTCCGAGCTCCTACTCTCACTCGTCTTCCTCGAGGACGAGGAAGAGTTCAGCTTGGGAGATTTTGATGTGCGTTTATATTTCATATATTCACGCACGTTTTCTTTTGTGTTTCTCCGTGTTTTTCCGCCGTCTCTTATTCGTTTTCGTATATTTTCCCGTTTTCTTTCACTTTTCTTTGTTTATCCATGATTGCAGGGGTTCGACCACGTAGGGGACGTTTAACGATGATATCCCAAGTCCCAGGAGCAACGGGAGAAGTCACGCATGATCCAGGGGGTCAAACGTCGAAGAATTCATCTTTCAGCCCCTCACCCGGTCGGTTGGTCATCTTCAACCGATCGGGTGATGCACGCGTGCACCACCCGGTCTCTACCGCAGCTCACAAAGAAGTCACCCGACCGGTTCACAGACCGGTTCTGCGGGCGGCTGTTCTCTGTTTTTTCGAGCAGAATTCCAACCGATCGGGTGACTCTCACCCGATCGGTTCATCTGTAGCTGAAGACACGGGCGTCGAACCGATCGGTTCACCCGACTGCTCCAAGATCCAACCGGTCGCTCAAGAACTCACCCGACCGGTTCATGAGATCGGGTGAAAACTCGCTGTTTTCTGTTATTTATCTGTAACGGATCAACCGATCGGTTGACTTGTCAACCGATCGGTTGATGCGTAGGTCTATAAATAGAACCCCTAGGGTTCCAGAAACGAAAGCTGTTGTTTTTTCTACTGTTTTATTTCCTTGTGACGGCTGTAATTGTTACGCTTTTGTAAGTTTTCAGATCTTTCTAAAATTTTAGTATTGTCTTTATTACTCCATTACTTCCGCATTGCAATTGTCTGATTATGATTTCAACGGTTAAATTTCATTTAGATCGCTTTTTCATGAATTTTTGTGAGTAGTTCCCAAATCTGGGATTTTGGTGGAAACCCCTTCGGGGGCTCTTCCCGATGCGTCCATAGGGTTAGGAAATCGATAGGGAGTAGGAATCTAACGGTTACGCGGGGCGTTTCATTGTCATCGGCGGGAAAAAGACCGCCTTTGACCGTTGGGCCAAGGGGGAATAAACTTGGCGGTTGACTCCCTAGCCATAGCTCACGCCCTTAGCGTAGACGCCGAATCCTAGCACGCAGGAGCGGCAGGATGAGACGTTGGGAGATATCATTGCGGGCTTTGTGCTCCCGGGATCGATCAGTGTTAATGGACACAAGAGTGCCCACTGATCGAATCCAGGAAGTCCGGTGTATCATCCTGGGCACCGACCGGAATATCGGGCCCATGGGACACCGGTACCACTTTCAGAGGCAACGTCTCACCATTAGACCCTAATCCCGATCGCTATCCATACCCGTAGGCCGTATCGGCGAGAGTCTCTCGTCGGGTTGGAAACCAAAGTCCCGGGTTTACTTTCTTTTTTGTTCATACCCTTTTATTTCCTTTCATGACAACCATCTACCGATTCGGGCTAGCTCGCCCCTCGGGGTGATTTAGGTCCTACCTGACCCAAGCACAACCTCGCCTCCCTGAGTTCGATATTCCCGCACCCTACACTAACCGTGAAACTTGCGGTAAACGACACCGCGCCGCCGCGAAGCACGCGGGGCGCCGGTCACCAGTCCTAAAAAACCCCCCCTCAAGGCCTTCACTGTCTTAGGTTCACTCCAAGCCATTACAGCCTCTACCTTCCTAGGGTCTGCAGCCACACCCTTCGCAGAGATGACATGGCCCAAGTAGTCTACAGACTTCTGGCCAAACTGACATTTGGACTTCTTAACAAATAATTGATGAGATAGCAAAATTTGGCAGACTTGCTCAAGGTGTCCAACATGGTCAGGCAAATTAGTGCTATAAATCAAAATGTCATCAAAAAAACTAACACAAACTTCCTCAAGACTGACCTGAATATATAATTCATGAGTGATTGGAAAGTTGATGGGGGCATTGGTAAGTCCAAAGAGCATAACCACAAATTCCTAGTGCCCTTCATGTGTTCTAAATGCTGTTTTGTAGATGTCTTCCTCCAGCACTCTGATTTGATGATAACCTGATCTGAGATCCAACTTGGAAAAATAGGTAGCACCATGAAGATCATCCATTAATTCATCTATTATAGGGATGGGAAATTTATCCTTCACTGTTTGGTGGTTGAGAGACCTATAATCAACACACATCCTCCAAGTCCCATCAGACTTCTTCACCATAACCACAGGGGATCCATAGGGGCTGGTACTAGGCCTGATGACTCATGTGCTCAACATATCAGCCACTTGCTTCTCAATCTCTCCTTTCAGAAAGTGGGCATGTCTATAGGGTCTAGTACAGACTGGCTTGGCCCCATGCTCCAGGGGAATGTGGTGATCACAATTCCTGTGGGGGTGGTAATGCTTTAGGCTCTTCAAAGATTTTTGAGTACCTCTCAGTCAGCAGCTGCAATTCCTAAGGATGACTTGAAACTTCCTGAGCTCCACATGATATAGGTTCTGGGAACAGCTCCAAGGACCTCAACTAAATTAAATATCCACTACCCTACTGCTTCAAAGTTTTGCACATCTGCTACTTACTGCCTAGCTGAGAACTTCCTCTTGCTCCCTGCCACATACACTCCTTACCCTGGTCATTGAACCTCATCTGTAACTTCCTAAAGTTCATCACAATATCATCAAGCTGTTCTATCCATTGAGCCCCTAGTAAAATCTGATTACCCCCATAGGAAGTATGAGCAAATCCAAGGGAACTGCAATCCCTTGACACTTGAGCAACACTCCCCTACAGACACCTGCTCCTTCCAACTTCTCTCCATTAGCCACCAGGACATTGAAGTTCTTGGACTTTTCCACCTCCAGACCCAAGGTATTAGCCAACTTTGGGTGAATAAAACTGTGAGTAGACCCAAAATCCACTAACGTCTGCATAGATTGGCCCTTTATGCTTCCTTCCAATCTCAATGCATGAGCTGCTGGAATTCCATACATTGCCTGCAGAGAAATAGCAGCAGGGTTTTCCAGCACCTCCTCTCCTTTTTCTTGCCAAGACAACTCCATAGTAATGGGCTCAACATTCTCCTTGCAGTCTTCCTCTACTTCATCATCCTCCCATATCCCTTCCATAATAAACAGCTTCTTACATTTGTGTTCTCTACTGCACTTCTCATCACAACCAAAGCATATATGATTCTTGCATTCGTATTGAATTTCTTCTGGTGTTAATTTCCTGGAAATGGGGATTTGTGAGGTAATCTTGTTGTTACTGGAGTTAGATGGCTGATTACCCATAGGCCTAGCTGATGCTGCCATTGTCGGAGCTGTTCTGTTGGATTTTCTTCCATTGAGGAATTTTTCTTCAAAATTTTTAGCTAGCCTAATGGCATTCCACAAATCTATAGGCTCTGCAGCTGTCATTTCATAGCGAATTTCTTCCGTCAAGCCACCTATGAATTTATCCAATATGTATTTAGGAGGTAACTTGTCTAAGAAACCCGTTACCCTCTCCATCTTCTTCAAGTATTCACGAACGGACCCTTCCTGCTTCATGAACGAAAATACTTGAAAGGGTTTCTCCATCTTAGGTGGACCAAATATTGCCAATAACACTCTCTTGAAAGTGTTCCAAGAATAAAAGTCATCAGTGTTCACCTTCGCCCAATCATACCATTGTAGAGCCTCTTCTTTCAGACAAAAACCACAAAAATTCACCCATTCACTTCTGTCAGTTTTGTAATACTCAAAGATTTGTAGCACTTGATTTACCCACGGAATAATCTCCTCGCCGCCTTTGAACAAAGGAAATTTTGGTCGTAAAACCTTCGGTAGTCCTTCCCTTCTTACTCCATGAACCCTCGTCCTTCACCCAGTTGATTGTCCTCGAAAGAAGAAGTTCGATCCCCATGCGGATGTGAGAACCTGCTACCACCACCACCAGCCAGAATGGCTAGGGAGTTCTTGTTGAGTTCAACGATCTTACTTGTGATATCTTGAAATTGAGCATTGCTATAAGCCATCTGTTGATGCATCTGTTGCTGCATCTGTTGCTGCAAGATCTCACATCGATGATCTACTTGCCGATGCAAGGATCTTTGTTGTTCCTCAAGCCTCAAAAATCTTTCCGTCCATGTCTCGTCATTCATTGGTTCATCATCTGTACTCGACTCTTCTCCATGGTCCGAACCTGGAGTCTTTGATACCAATTGTGGAGATTGAGGAACCTCAGATCGCTCAACCGCCGGCTCCGCCGCTGAATCCACCGCTGTCGTCTCCTCATCTTGGCGCTTTGATCTTCTCACCATGATTTCCAGTAATCTGTAGCTGCAAAATTAGAGAACAAAGAAACAAACAAAGAAAGTTGAATTGAAATTGGAAATTGTTGATGGATTTGAGAACATTGAGAACTGATTTCAGTTTTCTTACAAAATCACGATAACCCCAAAAATTCCCCAACAAACTCCCTTTAATAATCCAATTTCTAACAGAAATTGGGCTACCCTCCAATTTCTAACAACCCCTTAAGCGCCAGCTCATCAAAACATCGAGACGGAACCCAAGGAATCCAATGGCAAATCAACGGTGAAGATCTCTTCACTTATCTGAGTGGACAGTCGCGATTATTTCATAATCGAGTGGTCAAGATCTTCATCCATTCGAACCAACGGCCCAACTTCATCCGCAACAGCTCTCATCGTCTCTTCCGAACTCCTCTTCGAAGGCACGGAAACAGCTCCCAGCTCAAGCTCCCCGGTAATGGCTACTTCCTCCGGCGACTTCCCCATCATAGCAGCCTCTACTCTCACAATTATCCTCATCTAACTTTCTAAAAGTAATATTAATCAAGATCAACTTAGAATTACATGCGTTGACATAACCTTCAACTTAACCATAAAAAATTAATTGTAGCCGGATCTTTTTCAGACTATTAAAAGATAAAAATCAAGATCCCACCAAATAATTGAAAAACCAAATCAAACTCTAAATCAGAAATCTCTTTCCAAATCCCTTTTGTAATCCTGATATACCACTTAATAACACATTCCCCCTAGTCAAACCCAAATAAAAGAATTGATCTTTTTAATGGTACAATATCATATATGGTACATTTTTTGCTGCTTCAGTCAGATTTGATATGAAAAAAAGGAGAAGCACAAAAAAGAGAATATGTGAAGAAGAAAAGGAGTGTGCTGAGCGCATGGCTGCGTTGGCTATGCTTGGTTATTGCTGCTAGCTTTGGCAATCTAGTAGAAGGTGGGCGGATGGTGACGATGGTTTAGGTTAGGGTTACCGTTTCTTTTTAATGATGAAAGGTCTTTTGTTTTGAGTTTAGATTTGGGTTTTAATCTTTGACTAGAGTTAAATTGGATTGGATTGAAATGGATTTATGTTGGGATTTGGATTTGAGTTTAATATGTTCGGATTTGTACAAGGAGTAAGAAAACGAGAGGATGGTGATAAAGTTGGCAATCACAATATGGATTTGTGCCCGAGTACCATGACGAAATAAAAAAGAGGCTACCTCAAATTGGGATATTTGTGATGTAATTGTTACTAATATAGCTGAGAAAATGCATAACGATCAGAACTCTTAGTCCAATTCTTAATTTTACAATATTCTAATTACAATTATAATCTATTATACAGATGAGGGAGGTTTTTGCTGACTGAGACAAACACAGTTGGCAGGATTTGTTTCATGTGGCAAGTGGATGGACACACCACCTCATCCTCCCCCCACATGGAAGTGAGGTTATGGTGCAATGTGGGGTGTTGGCACCCCCTCATTCCCATTAATTACAAGCTTGCCATTGTTTTTGCATAAATCCCCATGCCTATCCTTTTTCCACATATTTACGGGTTTGCCATCTTCTTTTTTCACTTTGACCCCCTGCGTTTTTTGTACTTTAACGCCTGCTTTTTCGCTTTTTATCTGCTTAGTTTGTGTGGATTTATTCACATTGTCCTCCAAAGTTTTTTTTGCAATTCAGTCCTTTTAACTCCCCAACAATATCCACACACCCCCCTTCTGCTTTTCGGTTGCATGCATACACTGCATCTTGTAGAAGTTTTTTCTTGGATCACCGAGCACTATGTGCATTATGTCATGGATGGTAATATAACTATAAAATACAAATTGTTATGAGTTGAGGAAGGCCCTTTGGCTACCTCCTCATTTATCCCTCCATTTACACCACCACCCCACTAAGCCTTTAGTGGGTGACTCTTGGGCTACTACAATGTGTATGTGAATAAATGTAGAACTATGGTGTTTGGACATGGTTACTCATTCCTATTGCAAGATAATTTTGTCTCTCTCACAACACGTTATCAGTACGACAGCTCTCAATTATTTAAGCTTTTTCTCTTGTATCCCCTCAAATTTAACCCTCTACACGCTAAGGAATCTATTTGTTGCGGCGATCCGGCTTGCGGCGAACTGTTGCGGGGATTTTTTGAGCAAATTAGGAGTGGGATTACTATCTACGGATTTATCTTATCACGATCGTCCCTAGATCTTTGATCTAGAGGTAAATTTTTCGATCCCGTAGATACTTACAAAATATTATTAGCTATGATTTTACATAAGCTTTACTATAAGCTTGTATAAATATGCAACATTTTGATATTCATCAAAATAAAAAATAAAAAAATAAAAAGAAAAAAAATAAACCCCCTGTAAAACCCTACCCCCGTAGGGGCGGCCTCTGATTTCCGTCCATCACCCCCCCCACGGTCGGCGGGGGGATTTGCTGTGTCGCCCCCCGAAGGGGCCTCTGTCTTCTGCCCTGACGGCGGGGGGTTTGCTGCCCCCGGCCGTGTTGGAAGCAACGATCTAGGATCTTGGTTTGATGATGACAAACGTGTCGTTATATCTGATGTGTGTGCATAGTGTGTTTCAGGATTGGCGAAACGATGATTCTTTCAACATTTGGGGAAATTGCTAATCATATAGCAACTGGAGAGAGGATGAAGTATTGTGCGCAAAGAAATGAGGACTGGGTCCAATATGGAGAGATGAAGCCAAATCTTATTTGGAGATTGGATCAAATCCTATTGGGATTCAAACTCTCTAGCCAATACCAATTCATAGTAAAATACAAATCTCCTATCATCTCATACCAAAGTCATCCTTTGACCTAGTTCTAACCCTAGCCAAATTGCTATTGCAAAAAACCCTCTCCCATATAAATAATCCACAACAACCCCAAAAAAAACAAGGGGGGCTCACAGCATACACAAATCAAAGTCGGCCAAGCTAAAATTCCCCAAGACATATTGCGGCATCAAAGAGAGAAGGGGAGAAGCTTGCGGCATCAAACAGAGAAGGGGACAATCAAGCAAAGGCCTTCATCAATTCTCCAAGAGCTAAGCCGCAATCCTTGACCAATTCAACCTGCATATGCCGCAACCTTGTTTCTCTAAGTAATAATTTTCGTTTGCAGGCCATCAAGGAGAAAGGGGCCGACATTGTTGACCAAACAATTTCAAAGGGGCAGTCGCAACTATTTTTTGGGGAGCCACATATGCAGCCAATTTCTTTGACTCCTCCATATGCGCACACAACCAATGAAGATCCCATGTGCATGCCATCAAGGGAGCCAGCCATTGTCTCAATAATATAGTGCACATAATTGTTAAAGAGGAGCTGCTCATTCACTTGCCAGCACTTTTTTAATATCTAAAGATCTCCTTTTTTTATTAAAGTAATTAAGGTTGGTTTGTTTTTTTTGGTGCAGGGCCGAAATATTGATGGAAGGGGCAAAAGCAAATTGAGGAGGAGAAAGAGATTAGAAAGAGACAAAGCCTGTACAAGCAAATCCCGTACACAAGTCAGGCCAAAAATTCTTTTTGGAGGAGATAGCCGCACGTCATTGTCTTCAAAGCCATGAGGCCGAATTAATTTTGATCTTTGCAAAATTCCAAGAGCAGCACTTTTTTTAATATCTAAAGATTCTTTTGTTCTTGGAGGCAGCCGAAAAACCCGCCTCACAAAAAATAGAGGACAGAGCCGGCACATGTTTTTTAAGGGTTGTGTTCTGCTTCTGTTTGACGAGCGCAACACAACAAATATCAGAGAGAGAGGAGGAGCCGTACAAATCCTTGTGTGCCATCAAATATCAGAGGAGCCGTGACTTGCAAAGCCCAGCACCACAAAGCCGAAACTTTATTTCAAGCCGCAAGTCACCAAAGGAGGAGAGGCAATCTGCAACTTGAGTTGCGAAGAGGAGCGAGAGACCACTACTACTTGCCAGACGACTTCTGGCCTGTGCTGATTGACGAAGACATCACCGCTACACGAACTGAGCCTTCTAAACTCTGTTCTTTATTATTTTGTGTAGTTGTTGTGTTAGATCTTCGTAGGGGAAACTTTACCTTTATCTTTGGATACTATTTTGGGACTTGTCTAGTTGGGGCTAAACAAGTGGGACCCAGCTAGTTTTGGACTAGCTGGTAGAAAGCGTTACTAGGATTGATAGTGAGAGAAAACACAATGAGTGGAGTACTGAGAGCCTGGCGAGTGTAGAGACGTAGAGGGTGCTCTGAGCGTGCTCTAACTTGTGGTTTTGTACCTATTGCGCTATTCAATACTAGTATCTGCTTTGGGGGCTGGAGTAGGTCGTTGGGACGATCGAACCAGGGTAAATCTGCTGTGTACTCTGTGTCTGTATTTTATTTACTCTGCTGCTGCTATAACTGCGTGTGCTTATTCGTGGGTTGCACGAATTATTTTTATAAGCCTATTCACCCCCTAGGCTAGGATCCAGATCCAACAAGTGGTATCAGAGCAGGTTTTAGGATCTAGCCTAGGATTGACCATGAATAACCATATGGATAGTGCTTTTGCTGAGGGTCAGTCTGTTTCCTGTCCCCCTATTCACCCCCTAGGCTAGGATCCAGATCCAACAAGTGGTATCAGAGCAGGTTTTAGGATCTAGCCTAGGATTGACCATGAATAACCATATGGATAATGCTTTTGTTGAGGGTCAGTCTGTTTCCCGTCCCCCTAGATTTAATAGAGGTGATTATGCTTATTGAAAAAATCGAATGAAAATCTACCTTATTTCTGTTGATTATAAAGCTTGGCAAATAATTGAAAAAGGATATAAACTGCCTGTTATTAAAGTAGAAAATGTTGAGATTGAAAAACCAAATGACAAATGGGATGATAATGATTGGAAATCTTATTCTTTAAATGCTAAAGCTATGAATGCTCTCATTTGTGCACTTGATAAATCTGAATATAATAGAATCTCACATTGTTTAACTGCGCAGGAAATATGGCATACTTTGGAGGTGACGCACGAGGGAACGTCACAGGTAAAGGAGTATAGACTGTCTCTTTTGAGTGCAGAGTTCGAGGGATTTCGCATGCTACCATCAGAGAGCATATCAGAGATGTATGCGAGGTTCACCGACATAGTCTACAAGTCTAGCTCACTTGGAAAGCCATATGATAGCCTCGATCAAGTGCGGAAGATCCTAAGAGCATTGCCAAACTCTTTCAGACCAAAGGTCACCGCCATCCAGGAAGCAAAAGTATTGTCTCAATTGAAGGTGGAGGACCTTATTGGTAATCTGATGTCCCATGAGTTGGAACTGCAAAATGTTGAAGCAAGAGAGAAACCTGAGGAGAAAGAGAAAGCCGTAAAGCCCCTTGCTTTGCAAGCTAGCGAAGAAGAGGATGACGACGACGACATAGCGCTAATGGTGAGAAACTTCAGAAAGTTCATCAAGACCAAGCATGGGAGAAACGAAATGGCACCCAGGTTTAATCGTTCTAACTTTAATAACTCTTCCAAGCAATTTAATGATCAGAAATCTACTGATAGAATGCAATGGTTTAAATGCAAGGGAAGAGGACATCTGATGAAGGATTGCCCAAATGAAACTGCTCAGCTCGTTAAAGGAAAAGGAAAAGCGAAGGTATTAACATGGGATATGGATAGCGAAGCTGAAAGCGAGGATGAACATGAAGCCCATTCTTGCATGGCTTTGATGGGCATCCAAGATGAGAAACCGTCAGGTAGCAAAGCTGAACTTCTTAAAATTTGTGAAGAAATGCAAAATCAAATAGTAGATCATGAGTTCACTATTGAATGTCTCCAAAATCAGAACTATGACAGGCAAGTTAGAGATGATAAGGTGTTTAAAGAGAATGAAAAGCTTAAAATTGAACTTAATGCATGTAAGTCTACTTTTGAAATCATGAAGAAGGAAAAAGCTAGCCTTGATGAAATTGCTTCTTGTATTTCTTGTTCCTCATTATTAAATCAAAATAGCATGCTTAAACAAGATTTAATGAAGCTCGAAGCTGAAATAAAAATGAAATAAGAGAGCTAAATGATAAATTCTGCATGTTGGATAATGACTTTAAAAGAAAAATGTTTGAATTTGAAAAGAAGGAAGAGGAAAACAAATAGCTTTTATTAGTAAATGCACGATGCTTGTGGAAGAAAATAAACAATTAAAAACCAAAGTCTCTCATCTTGAAGTAGCCATTAAGAAATTCTCTATGGGAAAACAATCGTTGGACACTATCTTAGAGAATCAATTATATGGCAATAATAGAAGAGGACTTGGTTTTGGTCTGAAAAACGTTGAAAAGCAAAAATTCAAGAAATTCCACAATGTACCCTCTATTGCAAAGAACAAATATGCCAAGTGCTTTACTTGTGATAGTGTAGGCCACACTTCATATTATTGTAAATTTAGGAACACAAATATCAAGGTTAAACAAGTTTGGGTTCCTAAATCTTTAATGGCTAACACTCGTGGACCTTGTTGGATTCCAAGGTCACACTTAACACCTTTCTTGTAGGTGTGATGGAGATTTGGCGAGGAGCAAAATGTTCAATGTCTCATTCTTTTAGCTCCTTCGTCAAATAGCGACGAGAAGGTATAATTTTTATCCCTCTTTGCATTTCATTGCATACCTTCATAGATTTTTTTTGTGTGCTTGTTTTTATTTTGTTTTGTGTGCTTGCTTGCATGTTTTTTAATGTTTTTATTTCTGAAAAAAAAATTGAAAAACCAAAAATAAAAAAAATGTGCTTAAAAGAATACCCTTTATGATTTATCTTAAGTGGTATTGTATGAATGTTCGAATCTACCCCTTGTAGAAGTTAATTCATTATTGTTGTAGCTACATGAACATGCTGTTCTCTTTTTAGTAGCCATGACAAGTCTCGTAAATTTCGAATTTGACTTCTACACCTACATTTGCACTTTCACGATAATTGACTCTTTAGTGCATTTGGAGATTCTTTTGAAGCATAATGGAAAGTGAATGTAGGAATGATTAATTTCTGTATTTTCTAAGGGATATGAAGTGTTTAGCCATGAATAAAAATTGAGCACAAAAGAATTGCAAATGAAAAAAAAATGAAAATTGCTCTGTATGAAAAATGGATACACTTCTTGGCTAATACACAACCCACAAGTATCCAACTTATGCTAAATGGGTAATCATTAGCGTTGGTGTATATTACTCGTCAAGCAATGCCACCCCACATTTAAAAGTCCTTTTAGGCCATGTTTTGGGGTTCGGTAACTTGAACTCATCTTTGATGAGGTGGGAAAAATCAATCCTAGTGATATGCATGAAAATTGGAAAATGCGGATTGATTTGGTTGATTTTCTGAAATTGAATCTCCTCTTGTACTTTATTGTATATATCACTACACTTACACTAAGGTGGAGAAGTCTTGTTATAAAATCCTATGAGCTTGGATTGCCTATTTTGTGGAGAACTCATGCAAATTGCACGCTACATTTAATAATGGTTTATTTTTGCATGGAATATTTTTGTGACTTCATTAATCCACTTTTGGTGATTACAAAGGGGGAAAAATAATTGGGGAAGATTTGAGACAGATTTGATGTCCGTATTATTTGTTGAAGGGGGAGCATGAAAAATAATGTTGAAGGGGGAGCTTGAGAGAAGGGGGAGCATGCTTTTATTTGGTATAATGTTGTGCATGCTATGAAGTAATACTTGAATACTTATTCCATGATTCATGTTGAATTACACCCTTCAACACACTTCACACACCCATACTTATTGCTCAAATCTTTTATGGGTTTGTCATCACCAAAAGGGGGAGATTGTTGGAAGCAACGATCTAGGATCTTGGTTTGATGATGACAAACGTGTCGTTATATCTAACGTGTGTGCTTAGTGTGTTTCAGGATTGGCGAAACGATGATTCTTTCAACATTTGGGGAAATTGCTAATCATATAACAACTGGAGAGAGGATGAAGTATTGTGCACAAAGCAATGAGGACTAGGTCCAATATGGAGAGATGAAGCCAAATCTTATTTGGAGATTGGGTCAAATCCTGTTGGGATTCAAACTCTCTAGCCAATACCAATTCATAGTAAAATACAAATCTCTTATCATCTCATACCAAAGTCATCCTTTGACCTAGTTCTAACCCTAGCCGAATTGCTATTGCAAAAAACCCTCTCATATATAAATAATCCACAACAAACCCAAAAAAACAAGGGGGGCTCGCAGCATACAAAAATCAAAGTCGGCCAAGCTAAAATTCCCCAAGACATATTGCGACATCAAAGAGAGAAGGGGAGAAGCTTGTGGCATCAAAGAGAGAAGGGGACAATCAAGAAAAGGCCTTCATCAATTCTCCAAGAGCCAAGCCGCAATCCTTGACCAATTCAACTTGCATCTGTCGCAACCTTGTTTCTCTAACTAATAATTTTCGTTTGCAGGCCATCAAGGAGAAAGGGTGTAACGCTCCGCTTCCCAAAAGACACTGGAAGCGAGAGCGTTACGCGGTCCACTTGAACTGGAGCGGTGAAGCTCGAGTTCAATAAGCGTCTGTGATAAAAACACAGAAAAGGGTCCTTGCATTTTGCGTATCAGAACAATCAGAAAACATTTCATTAAATAAAAAGGGCACTCCCAGAATTATTCATACAAGAAAATAATACAACTGGGCCTTAGCATAGCCAAAAAGGAAACAATGACAGAGCACTAATCCTACTACAAGGAACTAAACTAAAACTCAAAACAGTGACGAAGGCTCTAGTCTTCCGCAGAAAGCGGCTCGGCGTCTACGACCAACTCTGGCTCTCTGAGCCAGGCGTCACGTACGAATCCTCTGGGTACTCAAGCGCTGAATCTGACATACATCCACAAACAATGAATGTATGTCAGCAAGGTCTGCAAGGAAAGATTAGCAACCCAAGGCAAGATGTACAAATAATATGAATTAAAGAAGCAATAATAATATTTTAAGGAAACGACTTGCAGCAATTTAACATCTACAATTATAGAAACATGAATGAACAATCCTAGCATGTAGTTCTAGACGGTTGCAAGTTTAAAGTTAAGATTTCACTGAGTTTAATAGCATTTAAATTTTCAAGATGACCAAGTTAGCGTTGCAATGTCCATGTCAAGAATTCATATCTAATCTAGGGTTCTCGCCTTTAGGTCGTGATGAGAAGGTCGTTCCTCTCACGGGGGCTTACCGTGATTGACACTAACCCACCGCGTCGGGTGGTGCTCTTGAGGAGAGTACCTTTCATACGCCCAGTGGCCGCTCAACCCTAACCCCACCCAAAAGTTTTGCCGGAACACGAGCCGGCCTAGTCGACTCACACGACATCACGGTATCACGATACCACCTTTGAGGCGCACGATTTCACGATGTCATAATTTGTTAAGCATTCAAAAATGTCCAGACAAGTTATGTACCAATTTAACAATGTCATCTTTCCATTTGTACAACATCTTCAAACATTAAGAGAGGGTTGCCCGACATTTACAATAAATTAAGGAGAGTGTTGAACATGTGGGTTGAACGAACAGGTTGCGAAAACTAGATTTCTTTGCCAATGTTTAAAGTTGAACAATATCAGGTTATATGTCCAAAAGCCGCATTTTAGTTTAGAACATTATGGAAATAATTCCAAGTGTCATTTCACGTGCAATTTCAAGATATGCAGATTTAAGTAAAAATGACGCAAACAATCATTAAACTTCAAAAATTCATATTAATTGCACACTTGCCTGTTCCCGGTAAATTGGGTGACCCGATGATTGTAACGAGAGGCACGAGGTATATCTGCGTTAAGGAATATGCAACATCGAGCCATAAGTGATTCAACTAGCAAAATATTCAATTCTAACTTTGGAAAATATTCTGTTCATAACCCTAATATAATATATACTTACTGCCTATAACTTAATATGTATGAAGTTGTACCTATATATATTACTTATTATTATAATATAGGGTAATACAACATCTTTTTTTTTACTGTCCATGTTTTATGGTGTACGGTAGGGGGGGAGCTAACAAATTGGTACCCAGTTTCAATAATGAAAAAGTGAAAAGGGTCACCCCCTTACTGTAAATGTACTAGCATGTATATAACATGCTACGGATGTAATTAACACACTAACCCATATTCTAACTTATCAATAAATAAATAAATCGTACCATATCATTGTATCATCCATGTACTGCTACTTACCTATATTCTTGATGTTGACGTTAGCTCGCACGTGGCCCGAGACTTTGGACGACATCGGACGACAGAGCGGAGTGGCGGCTGTGGTTGCGGGTCGGAGGCTGCCGGCGGATCTGGGTGTGGTTGCCGCAAGGAGGGAGTTGCGCGAGCTGTCGTTGCGTGGAGAATGTGGTCAGAGGTGCCGTTGCGATGCCGGGGGCTGGAGGACCGAGGCTTGGTGCGGTAGTTGTCGAGTTCGTGAGGCGGGGAGATGACTGTCGGCGATGGGGGGTTGTGGTTGATGCTGCCGCTGGCGGCTGATGTGATGGCGAGGAGGGCTTAACGGCGGGATGGGCGTGTGAAGGTCGGGGCGGCATCGAGAGTGTCGGACGGCGGAATTAGGGGAAGTGGTGTGCGGTTGCCTGGGGCCGGTGTGATGCTGTTGTCGGATGGCGGCCTGGGGCATGGCGGAGGGGGCTTGTGTGGGCGAGGGAGATGGACACGCGAGGGGGCTGCGGGGTCGTGGGCTACGCACAGGGCGAGGCCGCGGCGTGATGGAGATCAGGGTGAGGGCTTGTGGGTTGCCGGATCGGGGAGGAGGGCACGGAAGAATAGGCGTCGGCGTCTGCAAGACTAGGGGGTGAGGCGGAGGATGGGTAGGCGGATGAGAGGGGCGGTGCGGCCTGTGCTCGTGGAGGAGAAGTTGGGGCGATGGCTGGGGTGCCGTGCGCGAATTGGGAGGTGGCCAGAGTGGGTCCGTGAGAGGGTCGAAGGTGGCGGACAGGTCTGTGACGGCGGCTGTGTTTGTAGGTGAAGAGAAATAGTAAGCAACCTAGGGTTTTTTTAATATATATATATAGGGGAGTAGGGTGCTGTGAGAGTTGGTTGCTAGGTTAGGTTGATGTAGGGTGAAGCAAAAGGACATCACGTGAAGCCCATCTTTGGGTTTCAAGGGCTTATTATTATATTACTTGTATGTGGGGTTTTGTTTGGGATGGCAGCACATAAAGGTTAGGCTTAGGTTTTAATATTTCTTATCATGTAGGCTTTTGTGTGAGAGATTGAAATGTACGCCAAAAACTAGGCTTAGGTTAAATATGGACAAGTGTAGGGTCATGTGATATAAATTTGCCTATGTTATCATTTATAAGGAAATGATGCAGGGGAGCCAGCACGTGGGGAGCCTTAGCCTCTATAGAGTTTTAATCAAGTGAAAAAGGGCCCATTAATTAGGTTTAAGTGGGTTTTAATAGGTCTAACAAAGAATGCTTTTCAAATGTTTAAAAAGTTTTAAATATTGAATTTGAAGTTTGAATCAAAAATTAAAACAATCTTTAAGAATAGACTTTTAAAATAATTCATTAGAAAGGATAAGAATAATAATAATAAGTTTTGAAAAGAATAGAAATGGGTACGGGTTCGGGTTCGTTATGACTTAACTACGGATACGAAGAAGGATAAACACACGGAGGAAAAAAACGGATAAAACGCATCGTGAAAACTGGTCGTTACATCCTACCCACCTTAAAACGATTCCGTCCTCGGAATCTCATCGGCTAAGGCATCGGAAAAAAAACATAAGGGTATCGCTCGCATCTCTCTTCTAATGCATACATACCATAACAACCATCATGCCATATCTAAGTAGTATTTCTAATACTAATATCAACACCAAAAGTATTACCACCGATAATACTAATCAACGCCCATGCTACTAATAGTAACTATACACATACACACATTACCAATTACGTATTTACATAACTTGTTTAATATCATCCCACAAATATAGTCCAACCAATATTATACTCGGGTGAGTAGTAACACTTTACTACACAACCACATCAAATTACTAGCTGTAAGTGTGCCATCACCTTGCACACTCACATTATTACCAATACACAATGCATTACCATATATCTTATACACTCACAATCTATAATGATATAGTTCCACATGTCAATTAAACATGCCTCAAACACATAAATACAATCATTCTAGTCTATTAACACTTCAATCGTACAACTACTTTTACGTACCGCATATTACCATGTACACACATAATAGTACAAATCACTACACATATATACATGCACGTAATACATTACACCACACTCAGATTTATACGAGCCTTACTCCTAGCACTAGGGTCATCGTAGTCTACCCACCTTAGGATCAAGTCCGTCTCCTGACTTCCTTAAATAGGCCGACGTAGAGGTGGCGGACTTAGACACTAAAGTCATTCTATCCTGGACACACATACATTATAAAGAAACCATATACATCCATATACACTCACTTAATCATATAGCACACACTTTCAAATTCCCATACATATATCAATTTCACATACGTATACATACGTACTCACACTACCCCACTCTTATCTCGCATCCATATAGGTCACATATACACTCACCGGCATACACAACCATAGTAATCTACATATGTAAGTATACTATTTCATACATTCACATATACGTAGCCACAAACATACGGCTATGCATACCTCCTGATATACACAAGCTCACACATCATCCCGTAGGGGTAATATTATAACCTTACTATGCATATAACACACTCATTCATACAATACATATATATACACACCTGTAACTAACTACATACATATATATGCACAAGTACACCGACATGCTATCACACAATAATTTGCACGCACAACTATGCGCACACCTATTAACATTGCACTTAACACGCATATCACTATACTAGCATCCAATTACAAACTTTAATAAGTACCACTTTGGTACATATACTCCTAGTAACTGGCCAAACTAAATTTAATATTCCTATAATGATATAGTCAATTACTCGCCTAAGTATAAGCATAACAATAACTATTCTATACTCGCCTATATACATATATATCACAAATTATCGCACATGCACATATGACACAACAGACCATCACTCCATGGTAATATCCTAAAGGTAAGCACACTCATTCATGGGTGGTATATAGAGATTAGCATACGCGGGTCCACAGTCACTATCTATATACATGCACCACAACACCATAATCAAGCTAATGGTCCCACTATACTTAAACTAAAGCTGACATAGGGAAAGATAAGCTCTAATGTGATAACTAAGCAAGGTGCAGGAATGGGGCAACGAGTTGATGTTGTGATGGACGGTTTCAAAGATGGTATGGTTAAGAGAGTAGTTTGGTTGAGTGACAAAAAATATTTATGAACCAAGGTACGAAGATAAGGATGATGTGTGTGGAAATAATAACATCGTAAAATAGCGAACATATGGTATAAGTTAAAATGTAAAATGTGATTAGTCAAATAATAGGTGAAGAGTAATACGTGCATAGTGATGTGGTGCTTGTATTGAAAATGGAAAATAGGTTTGTAAAGGGGAAAAATTTTTTTAAAAAAAAATTTGAAGTCTGATTATAAGACTGACGCACATGATTTTTATTTTTAAAGTTCTATTTAACTTAGGAAAGTATTTTAAAAGTCTATATCGATGACCGTTTCGAAATAAACTAGTAAGAAAGGAGGTGACATTTGAACTAGCGACTTAGAATAAAAGTTTTAAAAAGTTCATTGCTTGAGGGAAAATAGGGTAGTTATGTGAAACAGAAGTGTGAAAGATGTATGTGTGGAAGTCATTATATGATATTAACTAAGGGTCGCGTCAGAAGGGTTTCATAATCAAGTTAGGGTTTAAATCGACTGAAACGTAGAAAATCTAAGTAAAAGTTTTGAAAGGATTTTAAACTTAGCGAAGAATTCAATAGATGAGATATTGAAAATACTTTTCAGAAGGAGAGTTCAAGATTAAAGATGGCGGGTATGAAGAGTTTATGTGAATCGAGGACAGGGATCAGGTTCGACGATTGAAACGTAAGTACGATTAAGAAGTACTCTGTGGATACGCTACGATGGCTTCCTACGATCATTAACACGGAAGTGTAGTGATCGGAAAAGTAAAATCGGGTAAAAATAATCATTGATCGACTAAGGTTTAGCACTAAGGTTCGTCAAAGAACTAGACTGTGATAGGGAAGCCGAGGTGGTTCATAGAGGATCAAGGTCGGGATCTTATGGGTCTGGGATGCTTACGTCTCGAAGTCTACTCATTTGCAGGCGTCTCAGGTTCGACTTGCACGGCGATGATCGCTACGTTCGGTTGGCCCTAGATTCGGTGATTCTAAGCGAACGACTAACGAAACTTAATAAGATCAGAGAATAGCTAGGGTGACTCCGAGGATGATAATACTAAGTCGTGGCAAGGGTGTGTAACTAACGAGCACAAGCGTCTATCTATTCCTATCATCCTGGTATTGGTTTCCTATCGTGCTGAGACAAGACATTCGAGTAATTTCGCGTACGAACTAATTCTGGGAGTTTTGGCTAACGAAGAGTGTTCTCATTGTTCTGAATTTCGCATTTGCAAGACCTGCATGGGCCACCACTAAAACCTGTAACGCTCCGCTTCCCAAAAGACACTGGAAGCGAGAGCGTTACGCGGTCCGCTTGAACTGGAGCGGTGAAGCTCGAGTTCAATAAGCGTCTGTGATAAAAACACAGAAAAGGGTCCTTGCATTTTGCGTATCAGAACAATCAGAAAACATTTCATTAAATAAAAAGGGCACTCCCAGAATTATTCATACAAGAAAATAATACAACTGGGCCTTAGCATAGCCAAAAAGGAAACAATGACAGAGCACTAATCCTACTACAAGGAACTAAACTAAAACTCAAAACAGTGACGAAGGCTCTAGTCTTCCGCAGAAAGCGGCTCGGCGTCTACGACCAACTCTGGCTCTCTGAGCCAGGCGTCACGTACGAATCCTCTGGGTACTCAAGCGCTGAATCTGACATACATCCACAAACAATGAATGTATGTCAGCAAGGTCTGCAAGGAAAGATTAGCAACCCAAGGCAAGATGTACAAATAATATGAATTAAAGAAGCAATAATAATATTTTAAGGAAACGACTTGCAGCAATTTAACATCTACAATTATAGAAACATGAATGAACAATCCTAGCATGTAGTTCTAGACGGTTGCAAGTTTAAAGTTAAGATTTCACTGAGTTCAATAGCATTTAAATTTTCAAGATGACCAAGTTAGCGTTGCAATGTCCATGTCAAGAATTCATATCTAATCTAGGGTTCTCGCCTTTAGGTCGTGATGAGAAGGTCGTTCCTCTCACGGGGGCTTACCGTGATTGACACTAACCCACCGCGTCGGGTGGTGCTCTTGAGGAGAGTACCTTTCATAGCCCAGTGGCCGCTCAACCCTAACCCCACCCAAAAGTTTTGCCGGAACACGAGCCGGCCTAGTCGACTCACACGACATCACGATATCACGATACCGCCTTCGAGGCGCACGATTTCACGATGTCATAATTTGTTAAGCATTCAAAAATGTCCAGACAAGTTATGTACCAATTTAACAATGTCATCTTTCCATTTGTACAACATCTTCAAACATTAAGAGAGGGTTGCCTGACATTTACAATAAATTAAGGAGAGTGTTGAACATGTGGGTTGAACGAACAGGTTGCGAAAACTAGATTTCTTTGCCAATGTTTAAAGTTGAACAATATCAGGTTATATGTCCAAAAGCCGCATTTTAGTTTAGAACATTATGGAAATAATTCCAAGTGTCATTTCACGTGCAATTTCAAGATATGCAAATTTAAGTAAAAATGACGCAAACAATCATTAAACTTCAAAAATTCATATTAATTGCACACTTGCCTGTTCCCGGTAAATTGGGTGACCCGATGATTGTAACGAGAGGCACGAGGTATATCTGCGTTAAGGAATATGCAACATCGAGCCATAAGTGATTCAACTAGCAAAATATTCAACTCTAACTTTGGAAAATATTCTGTTCATAACCCTAATATAATATATACTTACTGCCTATAACTTAATATGTATGAAGTTGTACCTATATATATTACTTATTATTATAATATATGGTAATACAACATCTTTTTTTTACTGTCCATGTTTTATGGTGTACGGTAGGGGGGAGCTAACAAATTGGTACCCAGTTTCAATAATGAAAAAGTGAAAAGGGTCACCCCCTTACTGTAAATGTACTAGCATGTATATAACATGCTACGGATGTAATTAACACACTAACCCATATTCTAACTTATCAATAAATAAATAAATCGTACCATATCATTGTATCATCCATGTACTGCTACTTACCTATATTCTTGATGTTGACGTTAGCTCGCAGGTGGCCCGAGACTTTGGACGACGTCGGACGACAGAGCGGAGTGGCGGCTGTGGTTGCGGGTCGGAGGCTGCCGGCGGATCTGGGTGTGGTTGCCGCAAGGAGGGAGTTGCACGAGCTGTCGTTGCGTGGAGAATGTGGTCGGAGGTGCCGTTGCAATGCCGGGGGCTGGAGGACCGAGGCTTGGTGCGGTAGTTGTCAAGTTCGTGAGGCGGGGAGATGACTGTCGGCGATGGGGGGTTGTGGTTGATGCTGCCGTTGGCGGCTGATGTGATGGCGAGGAGGGCTTAACGGCGGGATGGGCGTGTGAAGGTCGGGGCGGCATCCAGAGTGTCGGACGGCGGAATTAGGGGAAGTGGTGTGCGGTTGCCTGGGGCCGGTGTGATGCTGTTGTCGAATGGCGGCCTGGGGCATGGCGGAGGGGGCTTGTGTGGGAGAGGGAGATGGACACGCGAGGGGGCTGCGGGGTCGTGGGCTACGCACGGGGCGAGGCCGCGGCGTGATGGAGATCAGGGTGAGGGCTTGTGGGTTGCCGGATCGGGGAGGAGGGCACGGAAGAATAGGCGTCGGCGTCTGCAAGACTAGGGGGTGAGGCGGAGGATGGGTAGGCGGATGAGAGGGGCGGCGCGGCCTGTGCTCGTGGAGGAGAAGTTGGGGCGATGGCTGGGGTGCCGTGCGCGAATTGAGAGGTGGCCAGAGTGGGTCCGTGAGAGGGTCGAAGGTGGCGGACAGGTCTGTGGCGGCGGCTGTGTTTGTAGGTGAAGAGAAATAGTAAGCAACCTAGGGTTTTTTTTAATATATATATAGGGGAGTAGGGTGCTGTGAGAGTTGGTTGCTAGGTTAGGTTGATGTAGGGTGAAGCAAAAGGACATCACGTGAAGCCCATCTTTGGGTTTCAAGGGCTTATTATTATATTACTTGTATGTGGGGTTTTGTTTGGGATGGCAGCACATAAAGGCTAGGCTTAGGTTTTAATATTTCTTATCATGTAGGCTTTTGTGTGAGAGATTGAAATGTACGCCAAAAACTAGGCTTAGGTTAAATATGGACAAGTGTAGGGTCATGTGATATAAATTTGCCTATGTTATCATTTATAAGGAAATGATGCAGGGGAGCCAGCACGTGGGGAGCCTTAGCCTCTATAGAGTTTTAATCAAGTGAAAAAGGGCCCATTAATTAGGTTTAAGTGGGTTTTAATAGGTCTAACAAAGAATGCTTTTCAAATGTTTAAAAAGTTTTAAATATTGAATTTGAAGTTTGAATCAAAAATTAAAACAATCTTTAAGAATAGACTTTTAAAATAATTCATTAGAAAGGATAAGAATAATAATAATAAGTTTTGAAAAGAATAGAAATGGGTACGGGTTCGGGTTTGTTATGACTTAACTACGGATACGAAGAAGGATAAACACACGGAGGAAAAAAACGGATAAAACGCATCGTGAAAACTGGTCGTTACAAAGGGGCCAACATTGTTGACCAAACAATTTCGAAGGGGCAGTCACAACTATTTTTTGGGGAGCCCCATATGCAGCCAATTTCTTTGACTCCTCCATATGCGCACGCAACCAATGAAGATCCCATGTGCATGCCATCAAGGGTGCCAGCCATTGCCTCAATAATATAGTGCACAAAATTGTTAAAGAGGAGCTGCTCATTCACTTGCCAGCACTTTTTTAATATCTAAAGATCTCCTTTTTTTATTAAAGTACTTAAGGTTGGTTTGTTTTTTTGGTGCATGGCCGAAATATTGATGGAAGGGGCAAAAGCAAATTAAGGAGGAGAAAGAGATTAGAAAGAGACAAAGCCTGTACAAGCAAATCCCGTATACAAGTCAGGCCGAAAATTCTTTTTGGAGGAGATAGCCGCACGTCATTGTCTTCAAAGCCATGAGGCCGAATTAATTTTGATCTTTGCAAAATTCCAAGAGCAGCACTTTTTTATTATCTAAAGATTCTTTTGTTCTTGGAGGCAGCCAAAAAACCTGCCACACAAAAAATAGAGGACAGAGCCGGCGCATGTTTTTTAAGGGTTGTGTTTTGCTTCTGTTTGACGAGCACATCACAACAAATATCAAAGAGAGAGGAGGAGCCGTACAAATCCTTGCGTGCCATTAAAGATCAGAGGAGCCGTGACTTGCAAAGCCCAGCATCACAAAGCCGAAACTTTATTTCAAGCCGCAAGTCACCAAAGGAGGAGAGGCAATCTGCAACTTGAGTTGCGAAGAGGAGCGAGAGACCACTACTACTTGCCAGACGACTTCTGGCCTGTGCTGATTGACGAAGACATTGCCGCTACACGAACTGAGCCTTCTAAACTCTGTTCTTTATTATTTTGTGTAGTTGTTGTGTTAGATCTTCGTAGGGGAAACTTTACCTTTATCTTTGGAGACTATTTTGGGACTTGTCTAGTTGGGGCTAGACAAGTGGGACCCAGCTAGTTTAGGACTAGCTGGTAGAAAGTGTTACTAGGATTGATAGTGAGAGAAAACACAGTGAGTGGGGTACTGAGAGCCTGGCGAGTGTAGAGATGTAGAGGGTGCTCTGAGCGTGCTCTAACTTGTGGTTTTGTACATATTGCGCTATTCAATACTATTATCTGCTTTGGGGGCTGGAGTAGGTCGTTGGGACGACCGAACCAGGGTAAATCTGATGCGTACTCTGTGTATGTATTTTATTTACTCTGCTGCTGTTATAACTACGTGTGCTTATTCGTGGGTTGCACGAATTATTTTTATAAGCCTATTCACCCCCCCTCTAGGCTTGGATCCATATCCAACAGGCCGAAGGGGTGCCTCTGCTTCTCACCCGGGGGAATTCTGTATCTTTATGTGCGTTTTGTTTCATCTAGGTCTTGTTATTAGCACTGTCATAATTCAACATGCATATTGTGGGGTTAATGCTTTTTCTTATGGGCTTTTTGGATAGTACTTGTTTAAGTTTTGCATTTGATTCTGTAAGAATTTTAGATTGAAGTGGTAATCTTCAAATCAATTCACAATCTGTGGTGAATTTGAGCTTATATATACTTTTCTAGTTGAGTTATCTCACTGTCTTTGGCTTTCTGGATGCATTTACATTGAGACGTTTATTATGCTCTTCGGATGGAAAGATTAGGACTTGTATATTGGGTGGATTGATTAGTTAGCCATATGAGGTCCTGGGGATTGTGTTAAATTTACTCTTAAAAATACAGCTCATGGGCCTGCAGCCTAAATCTTATTAATAAATTATTTTTTGCTGTTTTTTGGGTCAGAAGCCCATTTAATAACACTGACTATTAAAATGAGCATTATTTTGCTTATGGGCCTGCAGCCCAGATCAGAGTAAAAATTAATTTCGTCTACTTTATTTGGGCCTGAAGCCCAGTTAATCAAATTGCTAATATTATGTAAAACATCTCTCCTGCATTGTTAATTATTTATGGATTATTAGGATTTTAAAAAAATATAATTATCTTAAGGATCCAGCGATTGCTCTGCCGTTAGTCATCTAACCTAACGGTGTATGACGTCTCCTCGTGGTCCGAGAGATTATTATATTTTATAGTTTCTTTTTCCATATTATATATGCCTGAGTTATATGCGTGGTTGTCTCTTTGTGCCTGTAGCATATTTAAAACTGCGTAGATGTTTATATTAGTTAAAATGTGTTTTTGGGATCGGCCAGTTTGATATCTTTAATTTCCTTGCATTTTTATTTTCTTTTGAGAGAATTTGTAAGTGAGGATTGTATGTATAAATGCCAACAACCGGTGTACCAACATATGAAGACGGAGGTGAAATTTGCAAAAGATAGGGACCCCTTCTGGGTTTCCAAATTGTATTTTTATTTTCATTATGAACTGTAAATCGGACTTTGGACTTTGTACGTTTTTGGGTATCTGTCCGATCCCCACATTTTACTTATTTTATCTTTATGCATGAATTTACAATTTAATTAATTTATGCTTATTTTAAATTTCTTAGATTAAGGGCAAAATTGGAAAGCGTCGATTTCGAGGTTCTTGATGCTGCAGGAAAGAATTACTTGAGTTGGCGAGTGGACCTGAAGTTCCACTTGCGTTCGATGGCCCTCATTGGCTCAATTTTGGCTCCTTCATCGGCCCCAGCAGCGGCTGATGCTTCTGCTAGTAAGGCCCCAGAAGCAGCCCAATCATCTAGCAACACTCCTACCACTGTCTCTGATGTAGATAAGGCGAAAGCCATTATCTATATCAGGAGAAATATAGATCGGACCTTAAAGGCCGAATACCTAACAGTAGAGGATCTAATTGAGTTGTGGACAGCGCTTGAGGCACGGCATAAACATCAAATTGATGTAATATTACCACGTCCCAGTTATGAGTGGGAGAACCTCAGACTTCGGGACTATAAGTCCGTACTCTGCACTTCATAATATCACCTCACACCTGAAATTATGCGGTGAAGAAGTGACTGAGAATCGCATGTTGGAAAAGACATTTACCTCGTTTCACGAGAAAGATGCAATCCTCATGCAGCAGTATCGTGAACGCAACTTCACGAAGTTCTTTGATTTGATCTCTTGCCTCCTTAGGGCAGAGCAGAATATAGATTTACTACCTGCCACTCATAATTTGTGTCCTGCTGGTACTGCTCTTACCCCTGAAGCCCACCATGTTTCTCCCCAGCAGTGAAAAAACAAGAAGAAGGCTAGAAAGAACAAAGGGAAAGCTGTAATGAAGCCAACACGAGGAGCAGCACCCCAGACCAACAACAACAACAAATGAAAGAGAAACTTTACATGGAAGCGTAAGAACACTGATCAAGTGAAGAACTGGGAGAATAAATGTCATAGATGTGGCATGATTGGACATTGGTCCAGAAACTGCCACACTCCTTACCACCTCCAGGAACTGTATCAGGCGAGCCA
The DNA here is from genome assembly GCA_030789695.1 of Scilla litardierei. NCBI lineage: Eukaryota > Viridiplantae > Streptophyta > Magnoliopsida > Asparagales > Asparagaceae > Scilla > Scilla litardierei. The sequence continues at coordinate 76,849,614 of CM061136.1, forward strand.
GAAGTCTCTGCCTGAAACAAACTTGGCGGTTGTTCATCCGCAAACGAATTTCACTGCAAATGACTTCGAGAATGACGACCTGCTCGATTGAGCCCTATCTTTATATCTATGCATTTAAAATTACATGTAGCGTCATCTTTAGTTTGCTTAATTTTTATTTGAATGTCATTTTTCATTTACTTAAATAAAATTTCGTTTTGCTTATATAGATGAAGTATGAGTGCCTAGTGGACAGTGCCTCGACGCACACAATCCTTTGCAAATATTGCTATTTTAATAGCATAAATAAATATGATGGTCATGTTATCACAATTTCAGGACTGTCCAAAATAATCGAATGCTCTGGTGAAGCAATAATATTGCTCCCGAATAACACAAGACTTCAAATTAAGAATGCATTATTCTCTCCTAAATCAAATAGAAATCTCGTAAGTTTCAAGGACATTCGTTTAAACTGATATCACTTAGAAACTAGAGATGAAAATAAAGTTGAATATCTGTATGTAACTCGTTAAGAAGATGGCCAGAAGACCATCTACGAACGATTCAAGGGACTCCCGTCGGGTCTCTACCATACATATATTCAACCAATAGAAGCCAATATGACCGAGCACCAGACGTGCCCATCATTGCCAGAGTTCCAACTCTGGCACAACAGACTTGGTCACCCCGGATCAACTATGATGCGATGCATCATCAATGAATCCCGTGGACATAATTTGAAGAACATGAAGATTCTTTATAAGGGTGAATTTCCTTGTCCCCCTTGTTTTAAGGGAAAACTAATAATGAGACCCTCCCTCCTGAAAGTGGGATTAGAGTCTCATGGCTTCCTTGAGAGAATTCATGGTGACATTTGCGGGCCTATTCACCCCGCAAGTGGCCCATTTCTGTACTTCATGGTACTGATTGATGCATCCACTAAATGGTCTTATGTGTGTCTCTTGTCCACCCGCAACCTAGCTGTTCCAAAGCTATTGGCACAAATAATAAGGTTGCTGGCTCATTTCCCCGATAACCATATCAAGAAACTACGTCTTGATAATGCGGGCGAATTCACTTCACAAGTCTTCGAAGGCTATTTCCATGCAACTGGTATTGAAGTTGAACATCCAGTAGCACATGTTCACACCCAGAACGAATTAGCAGAGTCTCTTATAAAGAGACTCCAATGGATTTGACGTCCATTGCTTATGCAATCCTAGTTGCCCTTGGATGTTTGGGGGCATGCTATTTTATATGCCACTTATTAGGGTACGGCCCTCTGAAGGTCATACATTATCCCCGTTGCAAATTGCATATGGCGCACCTCCGGATATCTCTCATTTGAGAGTGTTTGGTTGTGCGGTATATGTCCCAATAGCACCACCTTAGAGGACCAAAATGGGTCCTCAGCGTCGTCTAGATATCTATATTGGGTTTGATTCACCCTCTATTATTAGATACCTAGAACCCCTCACAGGGGATGCATTTAAGGCACGTCTTGCTGACTGTGAATTCGATGAGAAAAGTTTTCCTAAATTAGGCACACATCTAAGAAGCCTGAAGCTACTGAGACCATTACTTGGGACCAGAAGTCTTTGTCCCTATATGATCCGCGTACTAATCTGTGTGAAGATGAGATCCTGAAGATCATTTACATTCAGAATACAGTACACCTTTTACCGGATAAGTTCACGGACAACCAGAAGATTGTATGTTCACACGTCTCTGCTGCTAACACGCCAGCCAGGATTGACATCTCCAAAAATGGATGCAATCCACCAGCAGCAGAATTGGCTGTACCTCAATTGAAAAGAGGACGCCCACCAGGTTCAAAAGATAAAGTTTCTCAAAAGAGGAAGATTCCTGGAGATAATAAGATTATCCCTCCACAAGATGCTGAGCTCAGACCAGCTACTTCTTCCCTCCTTATTTCTCCTGTAGAGAAAACAATAGGAGAAACATCATTAAATTTGTACGTACTGGAGAGGTACTGGACAGACATAGCACAATCATCATAGATGATTTTGCATTTGCTATTTTCGTTCACGTCGCTGAATACGATGATGACGTCGAACCACGATCTCTAGCGGAATGTAAACGCAAAGATGATTGGCCAAAGTGGGACGAGGCAATAAGAGTAGAGCTGGACTCACTCTTGAAACGCAAAGTCTTTAGACTAGTAGTCCAAACACTAGTAGGTGTTAAACCTGTGGGATATAAGTGGGTTTTCGTAAGAAAAAGAAATCAAGAAAATGTGATCGTTCGCTACAAGGCACGCCTTGTAGCCCAGGGTTTTTCACAAAGACCGCGGATTGATTATGAAGATACATATTCCCCGGTCTTGGATGCGAATACATTCCGATTTTTAATAAGCCTAACTTCTCTAGAGAGCCTAGAAATGCAGCTCATAGACGTTGTGACTGCATATCTATATGGAGATATAGATAAAAAGATCTACTTGAGACTTCCTGATGAGTTTAATCTACCCCAGAGATGAAAGAGATACCTCGGGATGTATTCTCTGTAAGGCTGCATAGATCATTATATATTCTAAAGCAATCGGGCAAAATGTGGTATAACAGACTTAGTGATTTCCTTGCACATCAAGGATACACAAATAATGAAGTCTGCCCGTGTATCTTTATCAAAAGAACATGAACGGGATTTGTCATCATAGCAGTATATGTTGATGACTTAAATCTCATAGGATCTCCTGCAGAGATCAATGAAATATCTGAAAGCATAAAGCATACTTTTGAAATGAAAGACCTAGGCAAAACAAAGTATTGTCTTGGCTTACAGATTGAACACCTACAAGGTGGAATCCTAGTACACCAATCAAATTATATAAAGAAACTTCTGCGTAAGCTTCATATGGATAAATGTCATCCTTAAGTACTCCTATCGTCGTAAGATCACTAGATGTACATAAGGACCCCTTCCGGCCACTGGAAGAGAGGGAGGAGATACTGGGTCCCGAAGTACCCTACCTCAGTGCCATTGGAGCACTTCTATATCTGGCTAACTGTACACATCCCGATCTAGAATTTGTAATTAATCTCCTAGCCAGACACAGTGCAGCGCCTACAAAGCGCCACTGGAAAGGAGTAAAGCATCTTCTGCGATACCTCCAGGGTTCACTAGATCTGAGACTTTACTACCAGAGAGGTGCCTCCCCCTAATTACTTGGTTATGCCGATGCAGGTTATCTTTCAGATCCGCACACGGCAAAATCACAGACAGGTTTTGTGTTTACCTACGGATTGTTGGATCCTGTCAAAACAGAGTTAGGATCGATAAATGAAGTTGAGACTTACGCTTGCGTATGCGGCACGGTAGTCTCGGAACTTCGCCTTCGGATTCACCACGACGGATCGAGTCTTCTCACGAACGGAGTAAGGCTACTAAATCCACAATCTAAATCTCTACTTTTAGATTAAGAACTTGGATAAAGAGAGAGGAAGGATTTCTGTAGAGCTTCGCTAGAATGAAATGCAAGGCATGAATACCATGCAAAAGTGTAAGGAAATGGCTAACCCTTGGGTCTTATTTATAGCCCCCAAGGTAGTTATTTTAGGAGTAATTGTTCCTTTGGAACAATTTAACTAAGGTGTACCATCATACATGGCACATTATAAGCTTAAGTTGTACCATATGCATGGTACAACATAAGCTTAAGATATTACCCCTTTATTAGCCATATGTCGCATGCACTTATGCATATATAATGCGACTTTCCCATTAATCTAGAGATCCTCTCCGCAAGGGAACAGATTCCCTTTGCACACGACTTTGTGTGTGCGACGTTCGAGGTCCGTGTTCCCTCGTACATCCCCTACAAGGGTGTACAAACGTCATCCATATCCAACATCTCCCACTCACACTTGAGGGGATTGTAAGAGAACGTCTTTCTCTTAGTTCTTTCATCTATCATACCGAGAAATAGACCGTGCGACCGTCATGCGCGTAGAGTCTGTTGTTGTGCACTTGTTAGAGATACACAACGACCTCGAAGGTGCAAAGTTGAGTAGTTCAACGCATGCTTTACCCTAGATTATTTCTTCACATTTCTTATACTTTATATTCAACAATTGAATCCCATCTGGATCACAATTGGCTGGCCAGCTTTGAATCATTAAAGTCCAAATGCGAATATGAAATCAATCTTCCTCTTCTTGCGAACCTTCTGATCTTGACTTGATTCGCTTTTCTAACGTGCCCCGCCGAGCCAAATTATCATAGCCCATTAGCAACACGCTAAGATAGCGATCATCTCGTCAAATCTAAAGGAACCAATTGGAGTCCTTGAGGGTAAGAGTTAAGACCCATATGGCCTTTGAGTCTCACATAATAGCAAACACTATTGCTACTAACTCAGTGGTCGTAATGCATACGTGGTATGAACACGTATTACACCATCACTCCTTTCCCAGGGAGAGTATGTCTTAATGATGTTGTACGGATGAAAGATCAGACACCACAGTGCCTATCTTTTGAGTCCCCTTACTACTCGTGAAATATTCCCGGACTCTCATCCTACATAAGACAGATAGGATTTAAAAAAATCCTATGAGATCTCTTTTAAATATCCTTGTGATACAGATCTCAGATCTTTTGTAAGCATCCATATGATGCAGATCTTTCATTCGACTATCTTGTTTAAGTCACGACTCTAAATCATTTGTCTGAGTATTTTGACTTTAAACTAGTCTCATCTCTATCTTATCCATCTGATAAGATAAGGCGGTTGCTCATGTGAGAGAGCCAACCTTAATCTGTCCGACATACACACAATAAAATAGCTGAGACTTAAACACAAATGTATAAAATCATTTGTAAGAAACTTGTATGCAATATATAAAAGAACTTCTTCCTTTTATTAAACTTTGATCTTCTATAGACATGGGAAATATTACATGATACAGCTCAGCACCTACGCATTCCCATAGATGATAAGTGTTTGTAGAACACATCTCTGGGGATCGCCTTAGTAAGGGGATCCGCTATCATCTCATGCGTGGATATGTATCCTATGTCTACTTCCTTCCGTTTGTCATAGTCCTTCGCAAACTTGAATCGAATATCAATGTGTTTGGTCTTACAATGAAATTTAGGATCTTTGACATAGGCAATCGAGGCTTGACTATCACTGTATATAGGAACAGTGCTCGAGTCAGTGGCATTTGTCAGCCTGTCTAAGAATTTCCTAAGCCAAACAGCTTCTTGGACCGCCATGCTGAATGCTACGAATTCGGCTTCCATGGTTGATAGAGCGATGCAGGTTTGCTTCTTGCTGCTCCAGGATATTGCACCATTCCCGAGCAAGAAAACAAAGCCTCAGGTAGATCTTCGCTCATCGAGATCACCTGCCCAATCAGCATCGGTATAGCCTTCGAGTCTCAAGGTATTGCCTTGATAGCACAACGCATAGTCCGCAGTCCCTTTGAGGTACCTTAATATCCTCTTCACCGCTTTCCAGTGTGCCTGTCCTGGGTTGGATTGGTAACGGCTTACCATACCAACAGCATAGCAAATGTCCGGTCTGGTACACATCATGGCGTACATCAGACTCCCGACAGCACTGGAGTATGGAACCTTTTCCATAGCTTTCTTTTCTTTTGGATCTTTGGGACACATCTCCAAACATAGACCCTCGCCTTTGCTTATTGGAGTATCAATTGGCTTGCAGTCCTGCATATTAAACCGTTCTAAAACTTTCTTTATATATGTCTCTTGAGAGAGAGAAAGAAGTTTCTTGGAACGATTCCTTGAGATCTTAACCCCAAGGATATATGCAGCTTCACCCATGTCTTTCATTTCAAAGACGGATGAAAGCCAAGCTTTGATATCCATGATAAGACGCTTATCATTTCCGGCTATAAGTATGTCATCTACATAAAGAGACATAATTACATACTTGTTCTTAATCCTCTTAATGTATACGCAGTTGTCTTCGTCGAGCATGGAGAAACCATACGACAAAACGACTTCTTGAAAGCGCATATACCACTGCCTTGAGGATTGTTTAAGACCATATATGGATTTACGAAGTTTACAAACCTTATGTTTGTTTTCTTCTTGTACGAACCCGTTTGGTTGTTCCATGTAGATCTCCTCATCTAGTTCTCCGTTAAGAAAAGCGGTCTTTACATCCATCTGATGTAATTCGAGGTCCAAACAAGCCACCATTGCCAGAATTAAGCGAATGGAGGTAAAACGCACGACAGGAGAGAAAGTCTCTTCGTAGTCTATTCCTTCCTGTTGCGTGAAACCTTTCGCAACAAGGTGAGCTTTATATTTCTCGATGGAGCCATCAGCCTTATGCTTGATTTTGAGAACCCACTTGTTCCCAATGGCTCTACGTCCCTTAGGTAAATCAACCAAGTCCCAGACTTGGTTTGTTTTCATGGATTGAAGTTCTTCTTCCATCGCCGCTATCCATTTATCTTTAGCATGGCATGTGACGGCCTGTTTGAAATTTGTAGGTTCGTCATCATCTTGTAGTAATGTCATGAATGTTTGAGGAAATTCATCCTCAAATCTCAGAGGTGTTAGCCTCGTTCGATTACTACGTCTTGCTTGAGTTTGATCACTCCCACTTGGAATGACATCACTCCCACTTGGAATAACTTCACTCCCACTCGGAATAGGATTGGTATCGTTCGTATCATCCATTGGTGAAGTTTGAAACGTATTTTCTTCTTCACCAAGGATTCTCCCACTCGAACGCTCCAATCCTTCTTGATCCCAAGTCTCAAACAAGGATAAGTCTTGACTTATCTCACCCTGTCTTGGAAACTCGTTTTCCAAGAAGACAACATTCCTCGATTCGAATTCTATTAGACCCCCATTGTCCTCTTGACCGACGAAAACATATCCTTTGGAGTTTTCAGCGTATCGGATGAAGATACACTTCCTCCCACGTGGCCCAAGTTTGCCATATTTGTGAGAGGATAAATGTGCGTAAGAGGCACAACCCCAAGGTTTTAGAATGCTTAAGTCTGGAGTTCTATTGTTCCACAACTCATAAGGAGTAGAACTTACCGACTTCGAGGGTACACGGTTTAAGATGAATGCTGCCGTCAATAATGCATCACGCCAAAAGGTGATGGGCAAATTTTCCCGAGACATCATTGATCGGACCATTTCCATCAATGTCCTATTTCTTCTTTCCGCAACACCGTTTTGTTGCGGAGTATAAGGCATAGTTATTGATGAACTATGCCTTTTTCATCACAGAGTTCCTTAAAACTCGTTGATTGATATTCTCCACCCCGATCGGTTCGCAAGACCTTTATCTTGCGATCTAGTTGATTTTCCACTAAACTCATATAGTTTTTGAAGCAAGATAAAGCTTCATGTTTGTGGGAAATCAAATAAATGTGACCGAAACGGGTGAAGTCATCAATGAAGGTGATGAAATAGGACTTCCCGCGTCTTGTCTTAACATTCATTGGACCGCAAATGTCCGAATGGATAAGCTGTAATGGAACTTCGGCCCTTGTGCCAGTTCCAAACGGCTTGCGACAAGTTTTCCCTACAAGACAATGTTCGCAAGTTAACATTTCAACTTTTGAAACATTAGATAGCAAGCCACTTTTGGCAAGTCTATCCATTCTAGTTGGTCCAATGTGACCAAGTCTTGCATGCCAACAAATGATCTCAGATTCAGAATTAGAAGCATTTGTCAAATGGAAACTTTCATTAATAGAAGAAGAATCATCATACATAGTGTTCAAAACAATCAATCCATTACAAACATTACCCGACCCAATTAAAGAACTATTACAAACAAGGTCAACCTTTTGTTCATAGAACCTCCATTCATAACCTAAAGACATTAACATGACCACAGATATGATATTCCTTCGAATATCTGGAGCAAAGAGGACGTCGTGCAATAATAGAGTTCGGCCGTTGTCGAGAACTAGCTTGCATGTTCCGACGCCTTTGACTTCAACACGAGTGTTGTTGCCGACGTATATCCACTTTGTTTCTTGAGTTATCATTCGATACTCTACGAAGAACCTTCTGTCCTTCGCTACGTGGTCCGTGGCCCCTGAATAAATCAACCAAAAATAGTTAGATTCAGCAAGAAACATGGAACTAGAAACACATATGTAACTGTCCTACAAGTTACCTTATCACTTCCATCCGTACATGTACGGGCGAAGTGACCGTACTTGTTGCACTTAAAACACTTGATCTTCTTCAAGTTTTTCTTCTTTGAGTGCACATTCTTTTGCCACTTTTTGTTCTTAGTCGTCTTTGAGGTTTTCGGTTCTTGCTTTCGTTCGTCCACAAACCTTAAGCGTTTATCCTTTCGCTTCTTTCCTCCATGTGAGGAACTAGCGGCCATGTGCACTTCGGCACTAGGTTTTGCGGCTTGAATCCGCTCTTCCTCGAGTTCGAGGTGTTTGGATACATCGCTTAACGTTTTAATGCACTCATTATGAGTGAGGTGCATTTTCATGTTATCCTAGCTATCTGGGAGTGAACGAATGACTGCTTGGATCTGTTGTTCGTCAGACAGCGTAAGACCCGCATCCTTCAATTCAGCTATGAGATTCGCCATGTGGCGAAGATGCTTTTTCATAGATTGATCTCGTCGCATTTTGTACGAGTCAAATTGAATATTTAAGGAGCGGAGTTTGGTTATCAAAGTTCCACCAAACTTTATTTCTAGCCCAGACCATATGTCTTTGGCTAGGTCGAATTCCCAAAATAGACGCATTATGTCATTGTCCATTGCGGACAGTAATGTAATACGTGCTATTTTGTTCTTTCGAGTCCAAGTCTCATAAGCTTCCCGGTCCCTCTTGTGTTGGGCCGTATTGCCCAACTCAGGTTCTTCCATTATGTTTTGGAGTGTTTCAAGCACATCTTGCTCCTCCAAAACATATTGGATTTTTATTGACCAAAGTTTATAATTGTCGCCGTTGAGCTTCTCACCTTTGTTGAGCTCGGCGATAATGTTCTTAGAAGCGGTAGACATATTCGAATCAAAAAACTGCAAAGAAAATGAAAAACACGATCAAAATTCTATGCATAAAGTTTCGATTCTTTAAACACTTGATAAGTTCCTTGGATGCGCTGAAATGTTACTCTAGAATCGAGAAGTTCACTACGTTCCCAACTACCATCTAGAAGTAACTTTCAAAGTATCCCTCTTACTTATCTCATGTAAAAAGAAATCAGAAATGATACCCGTATGGTACCAGTAGCGGAAAAAATACTTTTGAAAAACATATCTTTCAAAATGGAATAGGTGAGAGTTTGCGCAAAGAATTTTAGCGCAACAATTGCCAAGCCACGAGACCTGTTCTACACACCCATGGGTTAGATAACCATGGCCGGATCGTGGTAGGACTTGGAATTCTAAATTGCGCTATCCCGATTAAGGACGGGACATAACCTATTTGAAAACATCTTTTTCAAAAAATTTGAAATACATTGACTAATCTCCGTAGAGTAGAGCACAACGTCATAAGTACATTGGCTAATCTCCGTAGAGTATAGCACAATGACATGGCTAATCTCGTATGAAGTAGAGCACTATGGATAATCTTCAAGGAGTAGAGCCCAAGAAAAAACTTTATAATATGTTAGCCCCGTATGGGCTAGTCGGCACATTCGTGTTTGACCAAGGCCTTTTGACACCCCGTATGGGCTAGTCGGCAAGTTCGTGATCGACCAAGACCTTATGCCGGATTGGTCGACCAAAACACACAAATTGGTCGACCAAAAATTGGTCTACATCACTCCCGGCCAGGGCCCCTGCCCTGGCTGAGGCTGGCCAAGGGCCAGCCAAGGGCCTCTGCCCTGGCCGGCCAGGGGCGGCCTGCGGCAGCCCTGGCCACTGCCAGGGCCAGGCCACTGGCCTGGCCTTGGCCAGAGGCAGGCCAGGCCTCGGCCAGAGGCCGGCCAGGCCTCGGCCAGAGGCCAGGCCTCGGCCAGAGGCAGGCCAGGCCTCGGCCAGAGGCCGGCCAGGCCTCGGCCAGAGGCCGGCCAGGCCTCGACCAGAGGCCGGCTGCCAGGCCTCGGCCTGAGGCCGGCCAGGCCACTCTGGCCTGGCCTGGCCTCGGCCAGAGGCCCCTGCCTGGGGCCAGAGGCCCCTGCCTGGGGCCAGGGCCCCTGCCCTGGCCTCGGCCAGGGCGGCCAGGCCCTGGCCGGGCCAGGGCCCCTGCCCTGGCCTCGGCCAGGGCGGCCTGGCCCTGGTCGCGGCCAGGGAGGCCAGGCCCTGGCCTGGCCTGGCCTGGCCGCGGCCAGGGCTCTCTGGCCGTGGCCATGGCCGGCCATGGCCTGGCCATGGCTTATTGGCCTTGACCGGCCATGGCCCTTTGGCCATGACCGGTCTCCCCCCTTTCATGGGGTGGCCGCATGCCCCCGCCGGAGGGGGTTGCCGTGGTGGTTATTGGCCGTAGCCAACCCCCTCCGCATGGGGAGGGGGGTGCATGGCCTTTATAGCCCATTTGGCCATGGTGCACATGCACCAAAATTCATCTTCCCCGATGGAAATAACTACCACCTTCTTCTCCGGTGAAGTACCCGTTCGTCGAGGAAGTAGTTATCCTCCAATGGCCGTGTGCCAAAAAAAATTAACCCACTTCAAAAATTCGTAAACTATGCGCTCCACATGAAGAGAGCGCCCATTCCCTATGAATGGAGACTCAGCATCCATGAAGAGAGCGAGTTTGACGATATGAACGGTCGGTTCTTCCCGTCACGGAGAGTTCCTGCCATATCCGTAATGACAGAAGACCCTAACGTGAAAAGAACAACCGCTGCGTTCTCTCCGTCACGAAGCGTTCCTCCCATATCCGTAATGGTAGGATACCCATTCGTGAAAAAGACAACGACTCGTTCATAGTTTTGATGGGGCGACGGTTCTGACCGGAGCGAATCCGTATGGCTCTGATACCAATGTTGGATCCTGTCAAAACAGAGTTAGGATCGATAAATGAAGTTGAGACTTACGCTTGCGTATGCGGCACGGTAGTCTCAGAACTTCACCTTTGGATTCGCCACGACGGATCGAGTCTTCGCACGAACGGAGTAAGGCTACTAAATCCACAATCTAAATCTCTACTTTTAGATTAAGAACTTGGATAAAGAGAGAGGAAGGATTTCTGCAGAGCTTCGCTAGAATGAAATGCAAGGCATGAATACCATGCAAAAGTGTATGGCTAACCCTTGGGTCTTATTTATAGCCCCCAAGGTAGTTATTTCAGGAGTAATTGTTCCTTAGGAACAATTTAACTAAGGTGTACCATCATACATGGCACATTATAAGCTTAAGTTGTACCATATGCATGGTACAACATAAGCTTAAGATATTACCCCTTTATTAGCCATATGTCGCATGCACTTATGCACATATAATGCGACTTTCCCATTAATCTAGAGATCCTCTCCGCAAGAGAACAGATTCCCTTTGCACATGAATTTGTGTGTGCGACGTTCGAGGTCCGTGTTCCCTCGTGCATCCCCTACAAGGGTGTACAAACGTCATCCATATCCAACACGGATGTACTTCTATCTCCTGGAGATCGGTAAAGCAAACCACAACAGCTACGTCATCCAATCATTCAGAGCTCATTGCGATCCATGAAGCAAGCAGATAGTATTATTGGCTACGCTCCGTCGTCCAATACATTCTTCACTCCATTCGCCTGAAGAATGGTGATTTGGAGCCAACTGTCCTGTTTGAAGACAACGCCGCATGCATTGCTCAACTTCAAAAGGGCTACATCAAGGGCGACAGGACGAAGCACATATCTCCCAAGTTTTTCTGGATGCACGAGCTAAAAGAGAACAAGCAGATCGAAGTTCAGTAGATCCAGTCCTGCAACAACTTAGCTGACCGTTTTACTAAGTCTTTGCCCAGATATATTTTTGTAAAGCTTGTAAAGAACATTGGTATGCGACAGCTGAAAGATCTACAAGCATAGGGCTTGTATAGATCAGGGGGGAGTCACCTATGGGGTGTACTCTTTTTTCTTAAGCTGACGGTTTTTTCCATTGGATTTTCCGCAGCTAATGTTTTAATGAGGCAACCTCGGTGGCTCAGGATCCAGAAGTATCCACCCTACTAGCTTTATGAATTCTGAAGAATTCATAGGCCAAGTCCTATAGTAATGGATGGATAAAGGGGAGTGTTATGAGTTGAGGGAGGCCCTTTGGCTCCCTCCTCATTTATCCCTCCATTTACACCACTACCCCCCACAAAGCCTTTAGTGGGTGACTCTTGGGCTACTACAATGTGTATGTGAATAAAGGTAGAACTATGGTGTTTGGCCATGGTTACTCATTCCTATTGCAAGATAATTTTGTCTCTCTCTCAACACAAATGAATATAAAATAAATATTATATAATTTTTAGTTATAATATTACCAAGTTTACTCATACTTCTGTATATTGCTTACAGATCGGACATAAATGACATTGGAGTGTGCATATGTGCATATTTGGCTATGCCAAAAACAATATCCATCTTTATGTCTTGTCTTCATTAACACCAGGGAGAATATGCATGGCAAGCATGAATGTTGGTTGTGTTATTTTTCCAGTGTTTCTCATAAAAATTAACGAAAATAAGTAAAACGATAGTGAGCATTATTGTGCTGAATGTTCGACAACAGAGGTGGTTTCTTTTAAGAAAGTAAAATCAACGCAAGTAGAACTTCATCCGCAACTTCACATGATAACTTCGAGGAAACCACAGTCCTTTGCTTGTCACCCGCAAGTCTCTGAGATTATTTCCATAATTTTTTTGCAAAGAGTGAAACTATTACATCTGAACACAAAATGTCAAACTGATGAAATTGTTCGTAGTATATATAGATAATTTTCTTCTATGATAGCTTTTAAAGATTTTTTTGGCCGGTTTAGATAATATAGGTGATACGACCTGACCCCTCAAAGAGGATGGGCCATGACCGTGACACAAGCCCACGAGCCCGGGGAGAACGAGGCATCCACAAAGACTCAGAGTCGGGCCGGCCTCGGACCGAAGTGGGCGCTACTACTAACCCACGCCAGCAAGAGTCAACCGTTCCCCTTAAAATATGCCCCCTTAATCACCATTAAGGGGCCCCATTACGCCCACTTTCACGAGCCATGAAGGCACCATCAAAGTGGCAGATCGTCGGGGCGAGATGTGGGGATGTTAAGGAGACGTAGCCGGGGAGGACTCCTATAAAGCGACTCGAAGAACAACATGCAAAAGGATCACTTCCTGAATACCCAAAAACACTGAGGTATTCCTCTCTAACGACCTTGTCTTCCATCTTATAATTCTCCTCCACAGCTCAGCCCGAGGACTTGCATATCGATCTCCCCGTGAGCCATACCGATCCCACCGAGCATCCTTCAAATCCGTTATGATTAGGCATCAAAGGGGACTTGGTCGGAACCAAGGTCTGACCCCCCTGACGAGCTTTCTCGTCTGTTCAGGTCCGGTAGATCCAGCCGCAGCGAGGCTACCCTTCGGCGCTCAGCCAGCCCAGAGTCGAACGCGCTCGCCCCCAAGCCCGTTCATCTCCACCCCTACAGAGATTGTCGCCTTGCCGAGGATCCTCCTTCGACATGCCGATGCATGGATTCGAATGCTCTTCACCGAGTCGAACCCGCTGCGCCCGTCTCCCGGAGGCCACGCGCACCCCCGTGTGATCGTGTTGACCTACAGCTCTCCAGTCAACAAATCCGTGGTAAGAAAACACCCCGAAACATTTGGCGTCGTCTATGGGAAGAGAAGAAGCACCCAGTCAAACAACCGCATTCTAGATGATGCGACCACGCACCTCTAGACACAGGGGTGCGACGACAGTAACATCAGTGCCGGGGCCGACCAACGATCGCCTAGGTAAAGCCGCAACTATCCGGTGCCTACCCCGAGCTGAAGGGCCAGCTGCACCGCGGGAAGGACCAATGGAGGTAGATCGTGGAGGAGCCGAGGGCAACCGCCAGCCCATCTTTTTTTCGTAGAGGACCTGAAGGAGGTAGAGCCACCACACGACGAAGCATTAGTCATCTCAGCTGTCACTGACACCACCTTGATCCGATGACTCCTCGTCAACATCGAAAGCTCCTGCGACATCCTGTTTATGTCAACTCTAGAGAAGATAGGGCTACGAGTCGAAGACCTGGAGCCTTGCTCTGGGCTTATGATTGGCTTCACTGGCCACTCCACTCCCATTGTAGGGATCGTCCGCCTCCCTGTCATGCTCGGGGAGCCGCCCATCTCGACCACCTGATGATAGAGTTTGTGGCACTGAGGATCGGGTCAGCGTACAACTGGATCATCAGTCGACTGCTCCTCAACGCGGCCTAGGCCGTGGTCTCAACCCTCCACAAAATGGTCAAGTTCTCGACCCCGAGAGGAGTCGAAAAGATTAGAGGCGACCCGACGAAGCATAAGATCTGCTACCAACTAACCGACTCAGACTATGATGCGAAGAGCTGCAACCCAATGGACCCATCTCGACCCAAGATACGGCCCGAGCGACATGAGATTCGCACCCATGGAAGAGCCAGAGCTCATCCCCACGGACATAGGCGGTAGATTCCTCTCTATCGGGTCAGAGCTCGACCTGACCCTGAGGGGCGAGTTGATCGGATGTTTGGAGGCCAACCTGGACATCTTCGCCTGGTCGCCTGATGACATGCCAGGCGTGGACCGCCAAGTAATCACCCACCAGCTACACGTCGACCCTAATTTTACACCGGTTAGGTAGAAGAAGAGAAACTTGGGCAGCGAGAAGATGAGGGCCGCCTCCGAGGAAGTGTAGTGCTTGCTCGACGTGGGCTTCATCCGAGAAGTCTGGTATCCAGAGTGGATGGCCAACGTCGTGATGGTGAAAAAAATCTAGCGGCAAGTGGCAGATGTGCATGGACTTCACCGATCTCAATAAGGCCTGCCCCAAAGATAGCTACACGCTGCCCCGCATCGACCACCTCGGGGACAACGCCTCGAGCTACGAGATGCTCAGCTTCATGGATGCTTATCTGGGTACAACCAGGTCCAAATGGACCCGGAAGACGAAGAGAAGACATCATGCATCACCGACCAGGGGACCTTCTGCTACAAGAAGATGCCCTTCGGCCTAAAGGATGCAGGGGTGACCTACCAGAGGATGGTCAATAAGGTTTTCGGCTCCTAGATAGAGAGGAACCTCAAGGTCTACGTGGACGACATGCTGGTCAAGTCTAGGGACCCCGCCACCCACATTGCCGACCTTCGAGAGACTTTCGAGCAGCTACGAAGGCACAACATCAGACTCAATCCCTCTAAATGCACGTTCGAGGTAAAGTATGGAAAATTCCTCGGCTTAAAATCACCAACCGCTGTATTGAGGCCAACCTCGACAAGATCGAGGCTCTGGTCAACATGAGGGGCCGACAATGATCAAAGAGCTGTAAAGGCTGAATGAACGAATCGTTGCCATAGGGCGCTTCCTGTCCAAATCCACAGAGAGATCTCTCCCCTTCTTCAGGACACTGAGGAAGGCTCTCACCAAACCCACTGAGAAGAGGAAGGCCGTTGAATGGGATGAGAGCTGTGCCCGAGCGTTCGCCGAGCTAAAGGAATACCTCTGCAGTCCCCCACTCCTCTCCAAACCCAGGGAAGAAGAACCGTTGAGCCTTTACCTTGCCAATACCGGAGAAGCGATGAGCTCGGTGCTGATCAGAGAGGATGACAGGGTGCAGAAACTAGTGTACTATACTAGCCAAATCCTGATTGACACGGAGGGGCAATACAGCCCCATAGAGAAACTTGCATACGCCCTTGTGCTCTCAGCATGACAGCTCCGCCCTACTTCCAGGCCCACATGATCGGGGTCCTAATCGACTCCCAGCTCGAGTAGAATCTTAAGAGGTTCCACTAGATGGGGAGGATGTTGAATTGGGGAGTAGAGCTATATGAGTTCGACCTTCGATATAAGTCGCGGACAGCCATCAAGGGACACGCACTGGCGGACTTCATCGTCGAATGCACCGTTAATGGAGGAACGCCTCCCGACGGGACGAACCCGAACATGGTAACGCCACAACCCCTGTTTTTCCTTTTGGCTGACGCTGTTCTTACCGATCGACCAGGGGACAAAGAGGCATGGGTAGTCCATGTAGATGGTTCGACTATCCAGGCAGGAAGCGGGGCCAACATTGTCATCCGATCCCCCGACGGGAACACCATCGAGTATGCACTCCAGTTTGAGTTCCCGACCACCACCAACGTGGCCGAGTACGAGGTTGCCATCAATGGCATGAAGCTAGCCCTGGCACTGGGGGCAGATTCTGTACGCCTCCTTAGCGATTCCAAACTCATCATCAACTAGTTGTAAGGGGATTATGTGGCTTGAGAAGAGGCGATGCAACATTACATAGTCTCGGCCAAGACTGAGCTGTCCAGGTTCAAACACACCGAGACCTTCCACCTGCCGCAATTGGAGAACACCCACGCAGACGCCCTATCAAAGCTGGCTTCCTCCTCTCTTAAGGAGCTGGGTCGTACCATCAATGTCGAGAACCTCCGGACTCCTAGTACGGAGGTAAAAGAGCTGATGGTCATCGATGCAGAGCCCACTTGGATGGACCCGATCATGCGGTACATATCCGTCGGAGAAGTCCCGACGGACCAGGACGAGTGTCGAGCGCTGGAACAAAAAGCCCCCCAATACGTGCTCCATGATGGAGTGCTATACAGAAGACGCTGGACAAAAACCAACGTCCTCCCCTACCTTAAGTGCCTCGGTCCGGGAAGCCGACTACGTCATCCGGGAGATCCATGAAGGGAACTGTGGAAATCATGACAGGGGCAAGACGGTCGTCATGAAAATCTTAAGGCAATGATACTACTGGCCGACCTTGGCCAACGACTAGACCGAGTACATCCAGAAGTGTCCGGAATGCCAGCATTTCAACAAGCTCGGCTCGTCTCCCCGGTGGAACTCGTCCCGATAATCAGCCACGTCCCCTTTGCCAAGTGGGGGCTGGACATTCTCTGTCTCTTCACCTTCGGGAGAGTGCAGAGGAAATTCCTGATTGTGGCGATGGATTACTTCACTAAGTGGATCGAGGCTGAGCCGTTGGCCACCATCACCTGGAAGAAGGCAAACAGCTTCGTATGGAACTCCATCATCTCCAGGTTCGGGATACCTCGATCCATCGTCACAGACAACGGAAAGCAGTTCGATTCCATGGGATTCAAAGATTTCTACGAGCAGTGGAAGATCAAACTTTTGCTTGCCTCCGGGGCACACCCCCAGACTAATGGGATGGCCGAAGCCGCTAACAAATGCATCATCGAACCACTTCACAAGAAGGTGACGGAAGCACAGGAAAAATGGCTGAAGGAACTTTCTGGGATACTCTGATCATACCAGACGATCCATAAGTAGGCCACATGTGAGACCCCTTCATGCTTGCCTACGGCACGGAAGCAGTTGCGCCCGTTGAGGTGGGCGAGGAGTCCCTCTGCCTCAGACATTTCGATGAAGAGAGAAACTCGGAAGGCTTGGAGCTCAACTTAAAGCTCGTGGATGAACAGCGAGACCAAGCCCTGGCCTCGATCGCCAGCAAAAACAACGTGTGGCCTGCTACTACAACCCCCGGGACAAAGGAAGAAGTTTCCACCAAGTGGATCTGGTCCTCAGGAAAGCGATTTTTAATCTAGAGGTTGCCCACAAAGGGAAGCTTTCTGCTAAATGGGAAGGGCCCTATAAGGTCACTGAGACCCTCGGCCCTGCCACATATCGACTCTCTACTCTAGGAGGGAAGGCGCTGACTCACACCTGGAACGTAGAGCACCTCCGCAAGTACTATCAGTGAGTGTGTACAATGTTTCACCTCCCCCAATTTAAGTGAATGTACTGAAAGGAGAACAATCATGAGCTTTTTCTGCATCTAGTCGTTTCTAAGGCCTAGCTGGGGACAACCTGCCCGACATACATATCATCGGGTCGACCGTAAGGCTCGGGGCAACTCCCCCAGCGGGCCGACCTGCCGATTGATCGTAAAGCTAGGGGCAACTCCCCCAGTAAGCCAAACACCGGCTCGACTGTAAGGCTGGGGAAACTCTCCCAGCGGGCTGATCTGTCGATCGATCGTAAGGCTGGGGGGGCAACTCCCCCAGCAGGCTAATCACCAGCTCGATCTTAAGGCTGGAGGCAACTCCCCCAGTGGGCCAATCCGTCGATCGACCGTAAGGCTGGGGATAGCTCCCCCAGCAGACCGACCACTGGCTCGACCGTAAGGCTGGGGGCAACTCTTCAGCGGGCCGATCCACCGATCGACCATAAGGCTGGAGGCGACTCCCCCAGCAGGCCAATCATTGGCTCGACCGTAAGGCTGGGGGCAACACCCCCAGCGGACCAATCCACCGATCGACCGTAAGGCTGAGGACGACTCCTCCAGTGGGCCGATCACTGGCTCGATCGTAAGACTGGAGGCGACTCCCCCAGCGGGCCAAATACTGGCCCAACCTAAGGCTGGGGGCAACTCCCCGAGCAGACCGATCCATCGACCGACCATAAGCCTGGGGGTAGCTCCCCCAGCTGGCCTACTGACCTGGTCGACCGTAAGGCTGGGGGTAACTCCCCCTGTGGGACGATCACCCGATTGACCGTAAGGCTGGGGGCAAGTCCCCCAGCTGGCCGACCACCCGATCGATCGTAAGGCTGGGCGCAAGTCCCCCAGCAAGATGATCCCCCGTTCGACCATAAGGCCGAGGGTAACCCCTCGGTAGGTCGAACACTCGTTCGACCATAAGGCCGGTGGCAACCCCTCAGTAGGCCGAACACCCCTTCGCCCATAAGGCCAAGGGCAACCCCTCGCCAACCCGAACGCCTGTTCGGCCGTAAGCCTGGAGACATTTCCTCGGCACAGGCCCAGCAGACCGATCATCAAGCAAGTCGGCGCGATTCCCCCAAGCCTATCTGCTCAAACATCGCGACCGGGATTGCATGATGGGGCTTATCACCACGACGCAAAAAAGGAAAGCTTTATTAATATGGCCGGTGCAAACCTGTATATTACAGAAACCGACAAAATGTCGAAGGTCATGTACAAAGCGACAAGACAAAAAGAGGAAAAGCTAAATGGGCTAAGCCCCTCCTCCTTCCTGGACGGCCAAAGCATCCGCGGGAGCATCATTCGGCTGATCAGCACCCTCAGGGCGGTCGACGTCAATCTCCTCCCCGCCCTTGGAATCCATCCGAAGCTCCTCAAATGAGATCCCTGAATGGGAGAATCTCCGCTGGATCTTGCTCTGGTAACGGGCGAACCCCCTCTTAAACGCCTCGTACATCCCCACGGTGACAAAGTCATGGCATACTCATCCACGACCTCCTTGGCGATTTGTGCGGGGTCCACCGCCTCCAGCTCATTAATCCGGGCCTCAAGGGCAGCGACCTGATGCAGATGCCCCGCCTGCTCTTTCTTGCTCTCTCGGGAGCTGACGTCCCCTCGTTTGTGGCATGCAAGTGTGCAATAATATGTGATTGGGGACGTGAGATTAAAATATTTATAAACGCAAGCGCACGGTGTTGTAGTGTGGCTTGGGGGTCGAACACAGAGAGGCGTGGTTGTGCTTGTATCAGAAAGGACCGAATTCACCATATGGGCGAGCTAGCCCGAATTGGTGGATGGGTTGTCACAGAAATAGAATGCGAGGGATAAACAATATAAAGGGAAACACGGGACTTCGGTTTCCACCCTATCATGTGATTCTCGGTAATACGGCCAATGGATGGGATAACGATCGGAATTAGGGTCTAATGGTGAGACGTTGCCTCTAAGAGTGATACCAGCGTCCCATGGGTCCGATATTCCGGTCGGTGCCCAGGACGATACGCCGGACTACCCGGGTTCGGTCAGTGGGCATTCCCATGTCCATTAACACTGACCGACTCCGGGAGCACTAAGCTCGCAGCGATAACTCCCAACATCTCATCCTGCCGCTCCCGCGCGCTAGGATTCGATGTCTACGCTAAGGGCGTGAGCTATGGCTAGGGAGTCAGCCGCCAAGTTTATTCCCCCTTGGCCCAACGGTCAAAGGTGGTCTTTTTCCCGCCGATGACAATGAAACACCCCGCGTAGCCGATAGATTCCTAATCCCTATCGATTTTCTAGTCCTATGGACGCATTAGGGAGAACCCACGAAGGGGTTTCCACCAAAATCCCAGATTTGGGAACTACTCACACATTTTAGGTAAAAAGCAATCTAAATGGAAATCGATCGTTAAAAACATAATCAGATGATCGGAATGAAGTAATAGCAATGCAATAAAGATAATATCAAAGTTTGGTTAAGATCAGAACACTTACAAATAACAAAGAAATTACAGCCGTCACAAGAGAGAAAAACAGTAAAAAAATACAACTCTCCATTTCTAGAAACCTAGGGCTTCTATATATAGAAAACGACGTCACCCGATAGGGTGAAGAATCACCCGATCAGTTGACCTGCTTCGTTCTTCGACAGCGATCTTCAGGGCTTCACCCGGTCAGGCGACACGGTCGGTTGGCGGAAGCTCCTAGCCGTTTGGATCTTGGCATCGTCGGGTGAACCGATCGGTTGATAAATCAACCGATCCGTTGGAATTGTCGCCCAAAAGACAGTAACTTCGAACGTTTTGGCACGGTCCGCTGGCGGTCGGGTGAGCTGTCTGGGTCGTGTCTTCGAGGAAACGGCTACAGGTGAACCGATCGGGTGAAGATCACCCGATCGGTTGGATTTTAGCTCCAATTTTCCGAGAAGTTCGTCGGGTTGAACCGGTCGACGACCCGGTCTCTTGATACCTACATCGCTTCAGCAGCTATCTGGGTGGTGCACGCATGCATCACCCGATCGGTTGGCTGTGTCCAACCGATCGGGTGGGGGTTGAAAAGTGGCAATCTTGGTCGTTTGACCCCCTGGATCACGCGTGACTCCTCCCGTTGCTCCAAGGACTTATGATATCTTCGCTACGTGTCCCCTATACTGTCAAATGCCTGCAATCATACAAAAACACGGAAAAGTGAAAGAAAACGAGAAAATACGAGAAAACGGATACGAGACGACGGAAAATAACGGAAAAACACAAAAGAAGACGTGCGTGAATATATGAAACATAAACGCACGTCAAAATTCCCCAAGTTGAACCCTTCCTCGTCCTCGAGGAAGACGAGTGAGAGTAGGAGCTCGGAGGGAGAAAATAGAGAGAAAGAGAGAGAAAGAGAACTCTAAATCCTAAATCGCCCGTTAGGGCCAACAAAATAAAAAACGACACACCAAGCAAGCAAACGACAAATCACCACACTTAACCAAAGAAAACGAGTCCAGACAAGTGCCATGGGCCCACGCCATGAAGCGCGAGTGAGTTTGGTCATGTGCTAGCAGTCGGTGTCACTATCTCGATCATGCAATAAGCTCCATATACACAAATCCAAAAAACGACCCAAATATCGATTCGATTTGGAATAAGCGGTGAATATATGGCTCAAGCATGCATGAGAAGAGTATGAGGATAGAAACGTATCATGTGTCAGGGACTCCACAGCTAGGGACTTAGACATCACCACACTATCGTCTAGATAATAGCTAGAAATTCCCTAATCCAAGTGTTTTCGAAGGCGATGGGGGTTGAGATGATGTGGAGTAGAAAACTCGGTGGAAATTCTCGCCTTCCCTTTATTCTCGATAGGCAGGGAAATATTCACACTGGATTTTTTGGGTTTTGGGTATTAGTATTTTTTTTTGAATTTTTGGCTATACATATTTTTTTCTTTTCTCTTTTCTTTTCTTTTTTGGGTTTTTCGTTTCTCTCTTTTTTTGGATTTTTGGATATTGGGATATTGACGTGCGTTTATATTTCATATATTTGCGCACGTTTTCTTCCGTGTTTTTCCGTATTTTACCGTCGTCTTATATTCGTTTTCTCGTGTTTTCTTGTTTTCTTTCACTTTTCCATGTTTTCTGTATTTTCAGGAGTTTACTGGCATTTGGGGCATAAAACGATGATATCATGTGTCCCCGGAGCAACGGGAGGATTCACGCGTGATCCAGGGGGTCAAACGACGAAGATTGCATCTTTCAGCCCCTCACCCGATCGGTTGATCATCTTCAACCGATCGGGTGATGCACGCGTGCACCACCCAGACGCAGCTTGGAGCTCACGAGAAGTCACCCGGTCGGTTTAATGACCGGGTCAAAAGCTCAAAGTCTCTGGAATTCGAAGCTGATTGCCAACCGATCGGGTGACCTTCACCCGATCGATTCACCTGTAGCCGAATTTCAACAGCCAAGACACGAAGATCCAACCGGTCTCCTCACCCGGTCGGCACCAAGATCCAACCGACCACATCCAAGATCCAACCGACCGGTTCATCCTGACCGGGTGAAACCCCGCATTGCGCTATAATTTTGTGAAGCAGTTCACCCGATCCGTTGACTTGTCAACCGATCGGGTGATGTCGTTTTCTATAAATAGAACCCTAGGTTTCCCAGATTCGGGAGTGAGTTATTTTTTGCTGTTTTCTTCATTTTGTGATGGCTGTAATTTCCCAGTTTTTGTAAGTTTTCAGATCTTTGTCAAACTTTAGTATTATCTTAATTGCTTTACTACCATTGCATTTCTATTGTCTGATCATGATTTTTACGGTCGATTTCTGTTTAGATCGCTTTTTCCTAAATATGTGTGAGTAGTTACCGAATCCGGGATTTTGGTGGAAACCCCTTCGTGGGTTCTCCCCGATGCATCCATGGGGTTAGGAAATCGATAGGGATTAGGAATCTAACGGTTACGCGGGGTGTTTCATTGTCATCGGTGGGAAAAAGACCGCCTTTGACCATCGTGCCAAGTAGGAATAAACTTAGCGGTTGACTCCTTAGCCATAGCTCACGCCCTTAGCGTAGACGCCGAATCCTAGCGCGCGGGAGCGGCAGGATGAGACTTTGGGAGTTATCGTTGCGAGCTTAGTGCTCTCGGAGTCGATCAGTGTTAATGGACATGGGAGTGCCCACTGATCGAACCCGGGAAGTCCGGAGTATCATCCTGGGCACCGACCGAAATATCGGGCCCATGGGACGTCGGTACCACTTTCGGAGGCAACGTCTTACCATTAGACCCAAATTCCGATCGCTATCCTACCCATAGGCCGTATCGGCGAGAATCGCATGATGGGGTGGAAACCAAAGTCTCGGGTTTTTACTTTATATTGTCTATACTTTACATTCCGTTTATCGTGACAAACCCTCATTTGATCCGGGCTAGCTCGCCCATGGGGTGAATTTGATCCTCTCTGACACAAACACATCCACGCCTCCCTGAGTTCGACCCCCAAGCCACACTACAACACCGTGCGCTTGCGGATACAAATATTTAAATCTCACGCCCCCGATCCTATCGTTGCACACATCTAGCATAGCAAAGGCGGGGGGCGTCAAGCTTTATGGCGCCGTTGCCGGGGAGGCAACGTGCTTGTTATTTTTGGATTTCATGAACCCTTGTGTCTAGTTCTCATCCCTACCTCACGATAATTTTCGCATTCTTCTTTTTCCTTTTTATCTTCTTATTTTTATTTTTATTTTTATTTCGTATCTTATCTGTTTCTTTCCCACTTCTCGCTTCACGGGTGTTTGTTGTTTTTCATGCGCAGGAGTTCAAGAAGTCTCGACGACTTGATCCCCGTTGATCCAGAGATAAACGCCACCCTAAGGCGATTGGCCGCCGAGAAGCAAAGAAGAGAGGATCCTGAAGCCATGGGGGAGAACACCCCGCCTCACAAGTCCCTGTTGGAGTACTCGATGCCTTCCATCGAGTCCACCTCCGCCATCTGTCCTCCAGCTATTACAACCTAAAGCTTCGAGCTTAAGCCATCTTTGGTGACGTGGATCCAGCAGGATCAATTTTTGGGTGCACCCATGGAGAGACCGATTGACCATTTAGACTCCTTCTTGGAGAAATGTGACACCTTCCGGATAAACTGTGTCACAACTGAGGCGATCCGACTGAAGTTGTTCCCCTTCTCCTTGAGAGATAAGACCAAGCTGTGGCTTAGGGGGAAAGACCCGAATACATTCAACACCTGGGAGAAGCTATCAAATGCTTTCCTGACGAAGTTCTTTCCCCCGGGGAAGACCATTAAGCTGAGGAGTGAGATCTCCTCCTTTTCCTAGGCCAGCCACGAGTCCTTGCATGAAGCTTGGACGAGATACAAGGAGATGCAGAGAAGATGTCCCCACCACGAGCTCCCAAAGTGGCAGATCATAAATCTGTTTTATAATGGGTTGAGGGACGATTTAAAATCTTCCATGGACGCTGCGGCTGGAGGGTCCTTTATGTCGAGAAGCGAAGAAGATGCCGGACAGATTCTTGAAAATATGGCATCTAACAATGAGCGGTGGTGTGACGAGAGGGCCACACCTAGATCTGGGGGCACCCATAGAGTCGAGGACGTCGACAAATTGTCAAGCAAGTTTGATTTGCTATCGACCCAGATCTCCGCATTGATGGTAGGCGCCGGTGGCACCGGTTCACAACAGATTGCTGCGGTAGAGTCCGAAGTTTTTGGAGAGTTAAACGGTGGTGACATCTCACCACCGTTGGATCAGGCGAGCGCATTATTCTACAATCCTACAGGAAATGCGCATTTTCCACCACGAACCAACTCCAACCCAGCCTACTCTCCCAACAACCGGAATCATCCCAACCTTAGCTACCGAGCGTCTTATCAACAGCCAGCTCAGCAACAACAGCAGATATATCAGCCGGCTAGACCGCATCAGCAGTTTCAGCAGCAGCAATTCCAGCAGCAACAACCTCTACAACAGTATCAACAGTATGCTCCTAGGAATCAGCAGCCCACCCAGCAGCAGTACGGCCAGCAGAGAGCCAGCAGAGAGCTAATGACGACGGTGCCCCGTCGCCAAAAATTTTGGCTCCGGAGGGAACCCCCGAAGAAGAGAAGAAGAAAGAAGAAGGGAATTTGAGGGTATTCAAGCCCGTTGTGCCCTTTCCACAACGTTTGGCCCAGGTAAAAATCGACGAGAAGTATGGCAAATTTTTTGCCATGGTCAAAGATTTGAGCCTTCAAATCCCCTTCCTAGAAGCTATTGAAACGATCCCCTCCTATGCAAAATTCTTGAAAGACTTGGTGACACGGGGATCTAGAAAAGACAAGGTCGTGTTAACGACGGAGTGCAGTGCCCTCATTCAGCGCGCAAATCTGCCCAAGCTCAAGGACCCAGGAAGTTTCTCCATCCCTTGCTCTATTGGGGAAGTGCAAATCCAGAGGGCGCTCGTCGATCTAGGAGCGAGCGTCAGCTTAATGCCCCTATCACTGTACAAGAGAATAGGGATGGGAGACTTGGAGCCCACCGGCATGACATTACAACTTGCTGACCGTTCGGTGAAGTATCCGATGGGAGTAGTGGACAACCTCCCCGTCGATGTGAGAGGAGTACAAGTACCGGTTGATTTTGTGGTGATGGACATGCCAGAAGACAAGCATACCCCAATTATCATTGGACGGCCCTTTATGGCAATCGCCGGAGTTTTGATAGACGTGAAGAACGGGAAGCTTTCCCTCAATGTGGGCCAAGAAAGAGTCGAATTTGACTTAGGCTTGTCGATGAAGCAACCAAATCCCCCGGACGATCCTAGTATCAGTATGCTGGAGAACGAAGAGGATAGAGCTATTGAAACAAGTGCCTGGGAAGTGCTCTCGAGGAATCCTCCCGATAGCTTGGGGGACCTTGGAGAGCATGTTGGCTCCCCAAAGAATGAAGTTGCTGATGAGGCGGTCGTGTGACATGTGATCCCTCCTGGATTCCCTAAGGCTCCTCCTACGAGGAGAAAGGGGAAAGAACCCATGGACCTCACTGGTGATGAGGTCCAGATCCTTAAAAAGATGGCGGTAGACGCCAATTTGAGGGAGAAGCCCCCGGATCCTATCGACAAGGGGAGGGTAGTTGAGCAAATCTTCTTACAGCCGCTGACTACACCAATAGCCACAAGCTCTGGAGTTAAAGAGATGCCGAATTTTGGGCATCACCTGTATCGCCCACCATGAACATCATCAACGGGCGTCGAGCTAAACGACGTTAAACAAAAGCGCTTCATGGGAGGCAACCCATGTTCTAAACTTTTACTCCCGCTTTTTAGGACTTTTTCTTAACTTTATTTTATCTATTTTTATAAATAAATCCAGCCGAAACAACTTCCGTGAAGGAACTTAGGCGATTTTTGGGTTTTTGCAGAAAACAAGGCCTCAACCGATCGGGTGATAACTCACCCGATCGGTTGGGATGTATCAGCTAACACCCGTATCATCCACTAAATGAACCGACCTGGTGAAGAAAGAAGAGACCGGGTGACCTGGGGAAATTCTCGGGAAAATTTCAGGGATTTGTCAACCGACCGGGTGACAAGAAGCGAGACCGGTTGAGGGACCGGGTGAGAAACCCTAAACTCTCGGGAAAATCTGTGGAGCGGCCACCCGATCGGGTGAGTTATCACCCGATCGGTTCGCCTGTAGCACTTTTTCAGCCAAAAATTACGACCTAAAGTCAACCGATCGGGTGACTTATCACCCGATCGGTTCGACTTAAACCCTATAAATAACTCCCGATTCCACCCGTTCACAACCCCTCGCCCGATCGCCTCTTCCGCCGTCGTTTCTCCTTCCAGCTCCTCCCAACAGCCAAAAACTCCCCTCCCACTTCCTCCACTCCTCCATTAGCCTCTCTCTCCACCTTCCCCTTGCATCTCTCCATCCATTTCTCTCTCTCTCTCCTATTTCACATTCTTCTACCCTAATCCCCAACATCCACCCCCACTTTCGTATTTTTGCTGAAAAAAGAGTGCCGCGGCTCCACACTTCTCACATTGCACGGCATTGGGTCGTCTACAAGCGAGGAACTCGAATTTCTACGGGGTAACTTCGCTCCACTTTTCAAATCTCAATTTTTACCCTAAATATTTGATTTGCTTGGTTGTTCGTGTGTGTGCACTTTGATAGTATTTTGCACTCATTTGCACCACTCACACGCACACATGGCCCGAGAGAGAGATAAAGGGAATGGTATAATGCGGGAGGAGGAACCGTCCCGAAAGAAACGTAAACATACACGTCCCCCTCCCCGCACACGTGACCTGACACTAGCCCCTCCCCCTCCTATTATCCCCCCTGTGGACCCCATGTTGGGCCCGCATGGGTACCTATTTAGGAACCAAGAGCAGAAAGACTTCTACCACAGACTAGATGCTCGGGGGCATCTATCAACCAAGTTTGCCCACACCCAATCACTCGTCGACCTCGGTGTATTCACCGAGGTCGAGACTCTCTTCGCAAACTTAGGTTGGTTGGCCTTCCTGAACACCACTGCGTTGTCTTACCCGTCCCTCACACTTGAATTTCTTTCATCACTGGTTTGTGAGTGACGTGCGTTTATATTTCATATATTCACGCACGTTTTCTTTTGTGTTTCTCCGTATTTTCCGCCGTCTTTTATTCGTTTTCTCGTATTTTCTCGTTTTCTTTCACTTTTCTTTGTTTCTCCATGTTTGCAGGAGATTGTCCACGTAGGGGACGTTTAACGACGATATCTCAAGTTCCCGGAGCAACGGGAGGAGTCACGCGTGATCCAGGGGGCCAAACGACGAAGATTTCATCTTTCAGCCCCTCACCCGGTCGGTTGGTCATCTCCAACCGATCGGGTGATGCACGCGTGCACCACCCGGTCTCAGCTGGAGCCCAAGAAGAAGTCAACCGACCGGTTCACAGACCGGTTCTGCGGGGGCCTGTTCTCTGTTTTTTCGAGCAGAATTCCAACCGATCGGGTGACTCTCACCCGATCGGTTCATCTGTAGCTGATGCTGAGGAGCTGAAGACACGGGCTCCCAACCGATCGCTTCACCCGACTGCTCCAAGCTCCAACCGGTCACTCAAGAACTCACCCGACCGGTTGAGGTGACCGGGTGAAAGCTCCCGAAGGCGACGGCCGAAGCTACAAGCCGCTCACCCGATCGGTTGACATTTCAACCGATCGGGTGGCCTTTTCGTCTCCTTTCACGCACCGCTGCTCATTCATTGAAGATCTGCTATCATTCCAGAAGGATTTTGGGTGATCTCTTATTTTTCTAGCGTCGGCATCGTCGTTAGCTTTCCAACGATAGGTCGCATGCCCAAATCCGATTTTTTTTCCTGGAATTTTCTGAGCGCAGCTATGTGCTGAAACTGGCTGCTGTCTGAAATTTCA
Organism: Scilla litardierei; assembly: GCA_030789695.1. NCBI lineage: Eukaryota > Viridiplantae > Streptophyta > Magnoliopsida > Asparagales > Asparagaceae > Scilla > Scilla litardierei. The sequence continues at coordinate 76,877,840 of CM061136.1, forward strand.
CTTCAACCGATCGGTTGACTTGTCAACCGACCGGTGAGATTTGTTTCTGCGAATCTGAGCTCTCTGTTTATTCCACCCGATCGGGTGAGTTTTCACCCGATCGGGTGGGCCTTTTTTGACAGTTTTGAACCCGACCCAAGAGGGTTTTGAGGGGTTTTAAATAGAGGTTGGGGGGCACGATTGAAGGGAGTTCTTCTCAGTTTTTCTAGGGCTTTTTGCCCCTTTCTCTTGTAAGTTTAGATTAGGTTTTCTTTGTTAATAAATCTTGTATTGGATTGAAGATTCAAGTTCAAGATAAGTATTTTCTTCTCTCATTTTCCATTGTTTTGTGTTGTTTTCATTGTTGCTTGATGGTGAATGTTTGTTTGTCATTATTATTGCTTTCTATCATGTTCTTCACCATCGAGTAGTGTTTGATGAACCCTAATACGGGTTAGGGTAGGATTGATGCTTGGAAATTTACATTTGGCTTGGTTGCATGGCATGTGTTCGATGAAATGTGTCAATGGGGATTTCTAGCAATCTGGGTCCAATTCGTATGGCAACACACTAGATGTGTTGGGGATTGGGGTCCGGTGCTTGTCCTGTCAAGATCCGCTTCGATGTATTGCTAGAAATCCCATTTGACCTATTTGGCCATTAGGGTTACGCGGGGGCGTTTCATTGTCATTGGCGGGAGAAAGACCGCCTCTGACCGTCGGGCCAAGGGGGAATAAACTTGGCGGTTGACTCCCTAGCCATAGCTCACGCCCCGAGCGTTGACATCGAGTCCTCGCGCGTGGGAACGGCTTGGACAAAATGTTGGGAGTTATCATTGTGGCCTTAATGCTCTCGGTTGCGGAAGGTGTTAATGGACATGGGAATGCCCACCGTCCGGAACCGGGTAGGCCTAGCGTGCTTGGCACCGACCGGAATATCGGGCCATGGACGCTAGGTACCACCTTTTGGGGCAATGTCTCACCCTGGGTCAAGTCAAATGCCAAGTGTCATGAGTGCTCTAGCCCGTGTTAGCGGGGATTCATTTCGTGTCTTTTTCATTTCTTTCTTTTATTTCTACACTTCCACCCACACTATCCGCGTAGCTAGCACACGACCTAGGCGAGGCTAGTAGCCACTCAAGCCATCCACCTCCCTGTGTTCGATAAACCCGCACCCTACACTAACCGTGCACTTGCGGTAAAACGACACCGCGCCCATACCGTAAACGGGGCGCCGGTCAAGTTTTTGGCGCCGTTGCCGGGGAGGCGTTCGGTTTGATATTAGCTTAGCTTGGGTTCGTTAGACTACGCATAAAAACACAAAAAAAAATTTCTTTTTCTTTTTTTTATTTTAAAAATATATATATATTCAATAAACAAGAAATTTTTTTCCCCCACCATTATATTATCTTTTTGTTATTCTCTTGTACTATTGACGCTCCTCTCTAGTTTCTTATTTTTGTTGTCCAGGTATCTTTGGTGTAACCATGTGGAGATCAAATTTCGATGCTCAGATGGGAGGATACGATCCTTATTCAGTTGTGGTTTGTGAGACTTGTGGGATGGTGGGGCACATGTATTATGATTGCCCATTTACGCTTGAGAGCCTCCCCCGCTCCAAGGCCAAACATTTTCCCACAACCTTAGCCCAAACACCTCCCATCCATTTCCTCAACCTTATACCCCTCCACAAACACAAGAAGAATCAAGCCTCGTGTCTCTCCTTGAAAGTGCCATGTTTAGCCAAGGCCAAATATTACAAAACTTGATGGTACCAATCACCGAGCCGACATCGAGGAGAGGGGATGAAGGAGAGGATATACCCACTTTCATGGTTGAGACCACCATGCCGTCGGTCACCATAGACACATCTCAAGCCGATACCCCATTTTTCCATCACTACCACTTGGATGACGAAGCATTTTTTGATGATGATAGTGAGGATGGGGAGATTTATCTAGGATCTGTGGGAGAGATTTCTTGTCTTGATTTGGATACCCCACATGAGTCCTATGAGAGCACTGAGGAGTTTACAGAGATTATGCATTCCGGCGAGGAGGATGTGCGTGAGGACAAGGACACCACGACCACATACGAGGGGTCCGCTCCACATCCACCTCCACAGCCATCTCTGTCACAGCTTCCTCATTGGTCGGTGGTCAACCATGAGGATGTCATTCAGGACATCGGGCAGATGGAGGAGCAGGAGCATATCGTCGAGGAGGATGTGCATGAAGGCTTGGATACGATCGTCCACTTCATGGAGCCCGAGCCACATCTACCTCTACCGTCACACTCCACTTCTTCTGCGGCTGAGCATCTACTTGAGCATATTGCCCCTATTCAGGGAGATTTTCATACTCACTCTCACTCCACATTTGAGTCTCGTTTTTCACGTCCTATTTCTTTAGACTCATATATATTTGACACACCATATCTCTCGCAGGACACAGGATCGACTTCCCTTGAGGTATGCTGCGGTGTGTCACCACCTAGAGAGCCACTTCTCATGGAGAGCGGGGATTTGATCGTCGCTAGCACAGAGGATAGCATACCATTTCCAGGGAGTGTTCGCCACATTTCATATATTTTACCATCATTTACCGGCGACTATCTCTGGGATACATTTATTTTGGGAAATAATTTCTTGCCATGGACTAATGCACCTCGTCCTTTGCAGGTCACAGGTGGACACCTACGAGGGATGCTTGGAGGTGCATTGCTTGGGTCCATTGGCACACGTGGCACAGTGCTTCTGGCGGAGCCACAGAAGGAGCAGTTAGAGCAGCTACCTGCCCCACTTCAGATCTTGGATCCGCCTATGCTCAGGTGTATCCTAATCCAGTAGTGTAAAAATTTACCACTTTCTAGTTTAGATTTGAATAATCTCGTCTCCTCTCATTAGCGAGGGGAGCGTATCTAGGATTTGCTTTTGCATCTTAATAACCCTTCATGTCGTGCCCTTCTATCATTTCACCCCACATCCTCTTTCGAGGAAAACGAGCAGACTGTCTCTCCTGCATTCTGATTTCTTTCTTTTTCGATTTTCCCCCTAGCATATCTCTACATCCCCATTGATCATATCATTTTGCTAGCATTGTCATGTTCAGCTTGGGGGAAATCGACTTTTGTGTGCATGTTTTCGTGTGTCGTTGTCGTGTGTTTGTGTCTTTGAGTCCTTCGTCGTGTTTTATACCTTTTATTTGAGTGTTTCTTTTTCTTTATTTTTTTAGTTTCGCTCATGTGTTTTTCATGTTTTTCATTTTTTGTGTCGGTGCGTGACTCCCCCCCATTTTCATTGCCCTCCCGTATTCACTACTATTGCATTGAGGACAATGCAAGTTTTAGCTTGGGGGAGTCGCACTTCGTGCGTCATTTGTCTCTTTTTCTTCGCTATTTGAGTCATTTTTCTCTGTCTTTTTCTTTTTTTTTTCTTTTTCTTTTCTTCTTTTTGTCTCTTTTTCCTAGAGATGAACCCTATGATGAATTGCCACAAAATCACGCAAACACCTAGTATGGCATCGATAATCACACTCACTAACCCTAGGATATCGAGTCTTCTTGCATTTCACACATCGTGGGTCCACTTAGCTTTTTTGTGAGTCGTGTGTCGTGCCTAGCCGTGTGGTGTGCTTCTACTTTGTGATTCACTTTATATACCTGTACAGGAATGACCGCTAGATTATCATGCTTCGATATGAATATGCGGTACTTATTTCTACTGTCTGCTTCTTCTGCATGCTATATATATATCGTACGCTTCATTTCGCATGTGTCGGGATTCCACAATTAAGGACTAGGATAACCCACTTGGCCCATGCTCTAATTAGCGAGAATAGTTTCCTTTGCCCAAGTGTTTAGATTCCGAATTCTCTTTTGCTTTACTTGGTGCAAATCCCCTCGTCGTGTGCCGTTCTCCCACTTGGGAGAGTACACATGTAAATATCCCGATACCCAAAAATCTAAAAAAAAGGAGAAAAGAAAAGAAAAACCCAAAAAGATGAGAAATGAAAAGAAAAAAAATACAAATACCCAAAACCAAAAAAATTCCCGTGTGAATATTTTCTTACTTGCCGAGAATAAAGGGAAGGCGAGAATTTGCACCGAGTGTTCTTCTCCACATCATCTCAACCTCCATCGTTTTCGAAAACACTTGGCTTAGGAACTTTTTAGCTATTATCTAGGCTTTAGTGAGGTGATTTCCTTAACCCTAGTTGTGGAGTCCCTGACACATGATATGTTTCGATTCTCTCTCTATTCTCATGCATGCTTGAACTATAAATTCACCGATTTATTCAATTCGAATCGATATTTGGGTCATATCTTGGATTTGTGTATATCGAGCTTTATTGCACAATGTAGATAGTGACACCGTTTGCTAGCACACGACCACGCTCACTCGCGCTTCACCGCGTGGGCCCACGGCACTTGTCTGGACTCGTATTCATTGGTTTAGTGATGTGATTTGGCGTTTGCTTGCTTGGTGTGTCGTTTTTAATTTGTTGGCCCTAACGGGTGATCTAGGATATAGAGTTTTCTTTTTCTCTCTTTCTCTCTATTTTCTCTCTCCGAGCTCCTACTCTCACTCGTCTTCCTCGAGGACGAGGAAGAGTTCAGCTTGGGGGATTTTGACGTGCGTTTATATTTCATATATTCACGCACGTTTTCTTTTGTGTTTCTCCGTATTTTCCGCCGTCTTTTATTCGTTTTCTCGTATTTTCTCGTTTTCTTTCACTTTTCTTTGTTTCTCCATGTTTGCAGGAGATTGTCCACGTAGGGGACGTTTAACGACGATATCTCAAGTCCCCGGAGCAACGGGAGGAGTCACGCGTGATCCAGGGGGCCAAACGACGAAGATTTCATCTTTCAGCCCCTCACCCGGTCGGTTGGTCATCTCCAACCGATCGGGTGATGCACGCGTTGATCGCGCCCCGGCGTACACGTCCCGAGGCGACGGTTGTAGTTTTACCGCAAGCGCACGGTATAGCGGCGAGCGGGTATCGAACACAGGGAGGACGAATGACCGTGCTTGCTCCTAATCAACCTGGCTATTTAGAGGGATAATTGCCTTGGGCGATCCTGTCACAATCGTCAGACAAAAGTGCGAAATATCAAATCAAATAGAGAACGCCTAGGGAATAGGGAATCCCCACTACTCACCGTATTTCACAAATGTGGTTCGCCGGTATCGAAATCGCTAGGATGAGAATTTGGATGAACTAGTTGCAACTAAATGTGGAACCAAGCTCACGCTCTCGCGCTGTTGCCGGTCTATAGCTATCCTAGGTTTGGGTCCAATCTCTTGCAAACCCTAGCCTAGGGAAGCTAGCAGTAGGATCAACATCATCGTCCAATTGCGCACCGAGCCCAATCTCTTGCAAACTCGGTCCACAATCTAGATTAGGATAGTTCCTACCCGTCCAATCTCTTGCAAACGGGTATCGGCACGGAATTGCAACCGGAGATCCTAGCATCGGTCCAATCTCTTGCAAACCGATACTTCGAAAATCCGACTCCAACCCAATTCGGATTTCTAGGGCTTCCTATCGAATTGGGATCCAATCTCTTGCAAATCCCAATTGATGTGAATACCTAGCTATCCGTAGTAATTCGATCCCAATCTAATCCCTAATAACAATCCTAGCTCAATTTCTACCAATTCAACACAAATACGAAATTGGGCTTGTAGGGTTCATCCCCACGCCCCAAGACGTGGAGACTACTCACTAATCATAGCAATAGCACAATAATTAGCAATGAAATAGACAATGGAATTCATCACAACAATGATATAAACAATAAAAATAGAGTTTTTGGGGAAGAGAAGTGCAAACCAATGTAGATCTTCAATCAACCCAACAAAAATCCAAGTTTTTCTCTTCTCCAATCACAATTAATAAAGCTAAAAAGTAGACTCAAAAAGCTGCAAAAAATCTGAGAGGTGGCTCCTCAAACTAGGGTAAAAACAGGGCTTAAATAGCCCCAAAAATCGTCCCAAAATCCTGACCAAAACGCCCCTGCACAGCCTGTTTTCCGCAGATTTCGCTACAGGCAGCGCATCGCACTCGGCCGAGTGACAAAAGTCGCTCGGCCGAGTGAAAACCCTGTAATTTTCCAGTAAGTCGGGGCTTTCAGGGGTCTTCAGTTCGGAGGTGGCTCGGCCGAGTGAGTTGTCGTCACTCGGCCGATGGCTTTACTTCACTCGGGCGGACGGATTTACCACTCGGCCGAGTGGGTCTTCTGAAGCTCAGGTGGCCGAAAAACAGTAACTTCGATACTTTTGAGGGCCTTCGTCTGGGCGCCACTCGGGCGGACGTGGTATAGTCACTCGGCCGATGTGGTCTCCGTCGCTCGGCCGAGTACACATGGAAAACGTGTCTGAACGGGTCGGCCGAGCGGTGTCTCGCTGGTCGGCCGAGTGGCTCCTCCACTCGGCCGAGTGGGACACAAAAAATGCCCAAACTGCTTAATTTGGCCTCCCCGTCGCTCCTGCGGCGTCCATTCTTCTTCCGCTCCTCTCCAACAGCAAAATACTCCTCGGGGAGGTCGTTGGTGGCCGTCTAGCGTAAGCGTATCTCGAGATCACTCCAAATCGCGCCAAATCACCTGAAATGCGACAAAAACAACAAAACGTGAAAAGCATCGCAATATCGTCGATAAATCGTAAAAGACGTGATTTGGGCGATCTAAATGGCATGCAAACATGCGGAAAAAAGGTGTAAAATAAGGAGTGATCAAAATCCCCCAAGCTTGCCTCTTACTCGTCCTCGAGGAAGATAAGTAAAAGGCGAACCCGGTGGATTCGGAAAACGAAAACGGCGAAAAAACGAAAAAAAAGAAAAACGAAGAAGAATGAAAACGAAATGAAAATAAAGAAGAAAGAAGGAAGCGAAGAGGTAGGGCGCTAGATCATTTTCTCAGGACGTGGGTTTCACTTACTCATATAGCATGCACCGAATGTGAAATACATGTCAAAGAATTTTATTTTGATATCATAGTATAATAGTGCAAATAGAAATAGAAAACCCACGAACAATGGTGTAATCATGAAGAACGGAATAATTTTAAGATTAACATCGTCTGAATCATTTAAAGCGGTATACAAATCACAGATCACACACTTTTCAATCAAACGCTTTCTATCTGGAGTATAAGAATATCACACTATAGAATAGAGAGAATAGAAAAGTATGGATTTCATGAAATGAAAGCTAGGCTTAGATTTCTGGATTTCGTAGAGCTAGAAACGATCTCACCGAGTATAGAATATTACTTAGCCTAGGTTGTCGTGCAATGTCAAGTAGTCACTCTCTCACACATCAATGGATCTCCTCCCCCAAGCTTATCTATAAGCGTGGTGGCACAAAAATATTTACATCCCCATTTATGTATACATATAGCTCCAAAATCAATGAAGAGAAAGAAGAGAGAAAGAAAGTGAGATGGGATCTTTTATTGAGGATTTTTCCTCTTTTCTTTTCTCTCTCTTTTTTTTTCTTTTTTCCTTTTTTTTTAATAAGCAATATATTCACAATGATCCCAACTCAGAGAGAGATAATGATATGCAAGTATGTTTTTCTCCCTTTCATTCATTTTTTTTTTGGAATAGAATAGGGGATTTGGAGCTAGGAATTAATAGCGGGGGAAATGCCATAAAATAGAATCACTAAGGGGAGATTCACCAAAGATTTTAAAAGTAGAGAAATGATGTTCAAGATTTGTGGAGAAAGAAATATATATAACTCTCGGCTCACTCTATAAGACATGCACGACAACTTCAGCAGGGTAATCTAATCTACTCAGTTTTGATCACAAAAAGCTAACTAATCCCGATATATCATAGCTAACATCATTCAATCATCCTGAAGTGAAGTGTACAATTCATGCATATAGAAGTGATAAAGGAAAAGAAATCAGTACTCCAGATATAGGCATTCAATGCGTGAATCTTGGTGTGTTTTCTGAGATAGCATACATATGAATATTCAGGCTCAGCTAATAATAAAACTTCATCCATTTTCATGTGAAAAAAAAGGTGTGGGTTACCATTTCTAAATGCAAGGCAAGTCATAGCGTATGATATCAGATATAAAACCTAAGACATGACAAATATAGCATGCATATAGAATAAGCTGACTCCACGTAGACATCATCACAGAAAATTCATCTCTAGCATGAGATGAAAAAGAAACGAAGTAAAGATAAAAGGAAAAATAGAACTATGCAATGCGGCACACAGGAAAATAAGAAAAACGTGATGCATGGCAAGATAAATGAAAAATAATGAAAATTAAGTGCAAAAGTGAAAAACGGTGTGAAAAACTGAAAATAAAGGTGGCTAAACGAAAAAAGAAAGTGAGGACTCACTCCCCCAAGCTAAACGGCACAGTGTCCTCAATGTGCAAGGTGTGGGACACCGAGAGACAAGAAGTGTGAGGGGCAAGTGAGGATGCATGCATGGAAAAATGAAAATAAAAAGAAAGAGAAAAAAAAAGAAAGAAATGAAAAAAATATGATGCGGACATGATGCATGCACGAACAGGAGTGATATGAAAATAAATACAGTACCAAAAACGCTCCCTCTCTCCCAAAAAGATATATATAGATGTGATCAAAATGAGAATCCCAAGTAGATATGATATGATATGCACATAAAGATATGATCAAAAATATAATCCCAAAAATAGTGAGGGGGAGGGGGGGTGGATAAAAGTGCATCAGGACCCAGCAAAGACGGGCAGCACAACGGCAGGAATGGATAAAGGCATCAAGAGTGCCTAAGAAGGCGGTGTCGCGCCGTCTCCGTCCTGAGGTGGAGGTGGTGGTGGTGGTGGTGTGGGCTGCTGAGCTTGGGTGGAAGCGGAAGCAGGTCTAGTGTGTGTGGAAGTGTGTGTGGGAACCTGCTGGGTGGGCTGGGGTACGCGAGGGAGACGCTCCAGCACCTGTGTAAGGCAGTAGTGGATCTGGGGTATCAGGTCGAAGCGTCCAGCCATCGCAGAGACGGTGGAGGACAGGGTCCTAAGGTCTCCTCTAAGACCACTCACCGCCAACTCAAGAGCACGTATGCTCTGCAGTGTAGTGTCGGGCGGGGGTGGTGCAGAGGGACGCACCGGTCTAGGCTGCGCAGGGCGAGGCTGGCGTACGCGAGTGGAGTATGTGACGGGCTCAGCAGGGAAGGGGACAAAAGGTGCCGCGCCTGGAAAAGTGGGCCTGGCCTCGGTGCGAGGCCGGGACACCGGCTGGTGAGAAGTGGAGGCGGCGGCAGCAAAGGAAGCGTGCAAAAGAGGCAACGAGGTGGCCAAAGAGGTCTGTGGCACAGAAGTGTGGACAGACGCCACGACACTCTCGGAGAAGACGGCGGCAGTGGAGACAGAGGAATCTCCCGCTGGGGTAGAAGTGTGTGCTCCAAAAGGTGTAGCCCCAGCGGAGATCATGCTAACCATGGTCTCCACGACCGAAACGAACGAGGGCTCTCCGTACTCGACTACGGTCGGCGGGCGCTCGGGGAAGGCAGAAGAAAGAGGCTCGACAGACAAGGGGCCAGTGGCGGAAGTGGGAGTTGTGGTAGTGGGCTCAGCAAGAGTACTCTCGACACTGGCAGAGGTGAGGACAGAAGTGTCAAGAGCAGCAGAAACGACAGGTGTGGGCTGAGGGGCCACAGGGGCGACAGGGTCGGCAGCAGGCTCGGCAGGGCGTGCAGCAGGGTCTGCGGGGGCAGCGTGGGCAGCGTGGGCCTGCTCGGCCTCCTCGGCCTCGAGCACGTAGGCGGCGGGGATGAGGACATCCATATCTGGGAGCCAGTCAACGTGGGCCGATGCAATCTGGGTCCGAGCAGGGCTCGGGAGAATCATGTAGTCGGCACCGAAAGGGCCGTGCAACCAGACCCAGTGACGCTCACCATGCGGACGCAGCATCTTCATCAGGGCCATAACATCTATCGACAAAGAGGTGGGGCCCGGGACGCGTCACAAGTCGTCGGGGAAGTCCTCGCCGGTCATAAGAGCCAGCAGGGTAATCAGGCCGCCGCAGCATATCGGTGAGCGAGCGCCCACCGATACAATGATGCGGTCTAAGTACCATGCCGCGATATCGATCACGACGGCGGGGACAAGCTCATCTCCATCCCTAGATAGAGCTCTGGGACGGGTCATCGCGTAGAGCATGTAAAGCTCCGGCGTAGACATCGTGCCCGGCTCATATCTGGCCAAAAAGGTAGTCGCCATGAGGCGCTGGGCAATGCGTAGGCAGGGGTGGACTATGGCCGAGGCCTTGGCCCTACTAGGGTCAAAGGCGGCGTGAAGACCTGTAATCCGGGCCCAGAAGGCACCGGCGTCGAAAGAAGGTGGGGGATATGGGTGGGGCCATAACCGCGATCGGCTCCGGGGACTGCGGGCCAAGAGAAAAACGCTCTCATCATATCGAGAGTGACCTGGCACTCTCGATCCATGAACCGGAATGAGCATCCCTCATCGGTCCGGGCGATCGAACTCAAAACCTCAAGTGTCGGACGGGTAAAAGTATCCGCCGACACCTGCAGAAAATTTCGCCAACCCACGTTGTCGTACAACGTGAGCAGTCCCTCGAGTACCCCCAGGCGTCCAAGGTCAGCGAGGTGTGCAAACCTGGAGGGTACGATCGAGCGCTGAGAGATACGGTCGAAGACGGCGCGGTGTGCGTCGTCTCGGAACGTGATCCCGAGCGGCCCGACCAGTGGAGCCGGTGGTGGTGGCTGTGCAGCGGCGGGGAGTGGCTGTGCGGGCTGTGGGTGCGCTGCAGGCTGTGCGGGGTGTGCGGGGCCTGCAGGCTGTGCTGGGTGGACGGGGTGTGCGGGAGAAGGCGGAGGAGAGTCCTCCACCTCGTGAGCAGGGCCGGCCTCGTCCGATCGCTTCCGCTTGGCGGAAGCTCTCGTCGACCTCGGTCGTGTCCGGGGCGGCATGTCGGCCCTGAACGCGCGCCGAAAAGTGAAAAGTACGGCGTGTGCAAAAAGAATGGAAAGAGTATACCTGAACACGCCGTGAGTGCTAAGTAGTGGAAGCGTGCGAAGTCCGCGCCTCCACGAAGTCCGGAGCAGCCCGTAGAAGCTCCCCTGGCCTCCCCTAAGCTCCAATAAGCAGCATGCGCGTGAAAAAGCGATATCAGCGAGTAATAATCAAAATGTATGGAGCAATAGGGGTGCAATAGATAGATATAGGAATTGATTTGGGTTAGGGGGGCGTTTAGCACATGGATCCTCAAAAAAATACACGAGGAGAGGAGAAAACGGTGAAAATAAGCGAACCGGAGGTGATCGGAGGCGGGGCTGCCGGCGGCGACTCGGGCAGGGTCCGGCGATGGTCGGCCGGCGATGGCAGGCCGAGCGGCGGCGCGCGCGGGCGAGTGGCTGTTGGGCGAGGCGAGATCGGGCGAGGGAAAGCTGAGGGGGCGCGGGCGAAGGGGTTTTTTTCGTTTTCGAAAACTGCGCCCCCCCCCCCCCCCCCCCCCCCCCCCCCTCGGCTTTATATTAAAAAGTTACGACTCGGCCGAGTGACTTTACTCACTCGGCCGAGCGAGGCAAATAAAAATTTCTCCCCGATATCGCTTCGGCCGAGTGGCTTTGCCAGGATCGGCCGAGTGGAGTAAGTCCATTCGGCCGAGTGACTCAAGCTACTCGGCATAACTCGCCCTAGGAGGGTATCCGATTTACTCGGCCGAGTGAATATATATACTCGGCCGAGTGGCAGTTCTTATGAAATGAGAAAAATAGACAGAGAGTTGGGTACAGCAGACTTCCCTCGTTCGTGAGCGGCTCGGCCGGACGAACTTATGGACTCGGCCGAGTGACTAGTATACTCGGCCGAGTGAGCCTTAATTTCTGCTGTTTATCTTCGTTTGGGCTCTAAACTCCGTCTTTCTTCCTCCAGTCGATTTCATGCTCCTCCTAAGCGTCGAACGCCTTCTTTGGGCGCTCCTCGTCGCCTCGTTCATCCTCCACATGATGGATCTACCTATCTCCTCTCCTGTCAAGAAAAATGGGACCCGTTATCACAAAATTTTTGGCGATCGACTCAAAACACTAAAAATTTCTAAAACAAAAATAAAGAAAAAGTAAAAATAAAGCAAAAACCGTCAGGTTGCCTCCCGACAAGCGCTCGTTTAAGGTCGTGAGCTCGACCCCCTATAATTTTCAATCAATGCGGGATGTTGGGTGCATACGGGATGCACCCGTCAAACTTTCCGGGGAGCGCGCTTGGATTCGAACGTGGCGGCGTAGCGTTCTCCCGCGGTGGTCTCCTATCTCGAATAGTGTTGGGGGGAGGCTCCCCCAAGCTAGCATTTGCCCCGGCCAACGGCTTGACCGGCGGTGCCGATTTCCGTGCCGGCGGAGCTTTCTTTGGAGACTTTAATTTCGAGAGCTTGTAGAGCTCTCGAATCCTCGCGACATCAGCGTCGCCTTCATCTTCATCAGCGGAGAAGTCGGGGGAATCGTCTTTAATCTTTTCATCTTGGCCTAAATCCGGGCCTTCATCAAATTCTTCATCAAAAAGGGCACCAATTGAGTGAGGAATCGCCTCCTCTATTACCTCATCGAGGAGGTCCATGTAGTCGAGTTCCTCGTGATAAGGCATATGCTTCATAGCCTTAGGAATGTGGAGCTCCACCTCAATGTTTCCGACGTTTAAGGTTAAGGTACCTTCGCGCACGTCGACGATGACTCCGGCGGTGGCGAGGAATGGGCGTCCAAGTATCAATGAGGTGTCTCCTTCCTCCTTAATGTCCATGATGACGAAGTCACATGGCAAGCATATTCCACCCGGTACTTGAAGTGGGATGTCTTCGGCGATCCCCACCGGCCTTGTTATCCGTCCATCGGCTAATTGAATGCGCATGTCGGTGGGTTTCAACTTCGTCCCGGTGTTAAGCTTTAAGAACATGGAGAGAGGCATGAGACTCACACTAGCCCCAAGATCTACCAACGCCTTTTGAAGAGGCACGCCGCCCAAAGTGCAAGGAATCCGAAAACTCCCCGGATCTTTAAATTTTGCCGGCTCCTTTTCTCTCTTGGTGAACCAAGAGCCCTCCTCGGCTAGCATGATCTTCTCCTTACTCTTCCTCCCCGAAATCAAATCCTTCAGGAATTTGGCATATGTGGGGATCTCGATGATGGCGTCAAGAAAGGGAATATTTAGGCTAACTCCTCTTAGATACTCGAGGAATTTCGCTAGCCTTTTCTCCATTTTCGCTTTCGCTAGTCTTTGGGGGAATGGGACCGGTGGCATGAAGCGCCTCTCCTCAATTAATAGCTCCGCCCTAGATTTCTCCTTGTCTTGTGGCTCCTTCTCCTTTTCAATCTCAATTACCGGCTCAACCGGCTCCAAACTTTCCTCCACGGCCTCCTCAATAGGAATCATGGTGGGGGTGGTGTCCTTCCCGCCTCTAGTTGTGACGGCAACTACGGCGTTGATGTGGCCCGTGTTGCCTCGTGGGTTTTGCTCCGGTTGCGCCGGCAATCTTTGAGTGTTCCGGTTGAGCAACGCTAATTGCTCCGAAATTTGAGCCACTACGGTATTGAGAGAATCTTGCCCCGCCTTCAAAGTAGCATTCACCTTATTTTGCTCGACCATGAACGCCTCCACTCTAGTTTCGAAATCGGATCGTTGTGGAGCTTGTGGAGGGTTTTGGTTTTGATTCCTCCACCCTTGGTTGTATCCGGGAGGCCTATAAGGTGGGACTTGTTGCTTTGGTTGGAAGTTTTGTTGTGTAGGTCCCCTCGGCGGATAGTATTGTTGTTGGGGTGGTGGTGGTCGAGCTTGATTAGGCGGTTGTTGTGGCGGGTTCAAAGCTCCTTCATTGTTGGCGTAGGAGAATCCCGGGTGATTTCTTGCGGCCGGATTGGACCAATAACCTTGGTTCCCCGCAACATATTGCACTTGCTCCAAGGATCCTTCTCCTTGCTCTCCTCCCGAATACATGGCTTGAGATTGGTCTTGCCAATCACTCATTTGGCTTGCCGGCGCGGAGGTGGAAGGGCTTCCTTGGGGCTCCGTGATGAATTTCTCCAATCTCTCCACCACCTTGTGGAGAGAATCAAATTTGCTCGTAAGCTCCGCTACGGCCTTTGCCTCGTAGATGCTAGTCGGCTTTAAGGAGGACATAGAGTGTCCTCGCTCATCGCCCCATTGTTGGTTATTAGAGGCCATCTCCTCAATTAGGGCCGTAGCTTCCTCGGGAGTCTTTGACAAGATTGCACCATTCGCCGCGGCATCAATAATTTGTTTGGTCCCCGGTTGGAGACCGTTGTAGAAGCTATGCACTAACTCCCAATCTTCTATACTGTGGTGCGGGCACTGGTGCTGCAAATCCTTAAATCGCTCCCAAGCTTCATAGAGCGTCTCATGTGGTCCTTGCTTGAAGGACATGAGAGCGCTCCGGATCTTCACCGTCTTGGATGGTGGATAGAATTTATCAATGAATGCATCCGCCAACCCGTCCCAAGAGGTGAAAACTCCGTCAGCTTGCGTCCTCAGCCAATAGAGTGCTTTGTCCTTTAGCGTGAAGGGGAAGAGGCGCAGTCTGATGGCATCGATCGGGACCCCCGGCATTTGGAAAGTGGCGCACTTCGACAAGAATGATTGGATGTGGTAGTGGGGGTTCTCGTGAGCGTTCCCATGAAATGGGTCTTGTTGCATCAAAACCACCAATCCCGTCTTTAGCTCGAAGTTCTTGTCGGCCACCAACTCCGGCACGGCGATGGATGACGTAGTAGAAGAGGTTTTAGGCCGAAGCCTATCGCGAATAGAAATTATTCTCGCCATTCTCCCCGCCAATTCTTCGGGAGTTTCCCGGTTGGTCATAAACCGCCCTTCCGGATATTGTCTCCTTTCCGCTCTGAGTCTCCGCGCGGTACGTTCGATCTCAGGATCGAATAATAAGGCTTCGGGGTCCGCCGTAGATCTCGTGTACATGCACAGGGAAAACAGAGTTTCAAAGAGATGATTAGTACCGTGGAAGGGTTAGGTAAGAATAGCAAAGGAAATAATAATGGTAAAAGAAATAAAATAAAAAGAAAATAAAAGAAAGAAATAGCTAAGGTGAAAAAGAATCAAACGCAATCGCCTCCCCGGCAACGGCGCCAAAAACTTGATCGCGCCCCGGCGTACACGTCCCGAGGCGACGGTTGTAGTTTTACCGCAAGCGCACGGTATAGCGGCGAGCGGGTATCGAACACAGGGAGGACGAATGACCGTGCTTGCTCCTAATCAACCTGGCTATTTAGAGGGATAATTGCCTTGGGCGATCCTGTCACAATCGTCAGACAAAAGTGCGAAATATCAAATCAAATAGAGAACGCCTAGGGAATAGGGAATCCCCACTACTCACCGTATTTCACAAATGTGGTTCGCCGGTATCGAAATCGCTAGGATGAGAATTTGGATGAACTAGTTGCAACTAAATGTGGAACCAAGCTCACGCTCTCGCGCTGTTGCCGGTCTATAGCTATCCTAGGTTTGGGTCCAATCTCTTGCAAACCCTAGCCTAGGGAAGCTAGCATTAGGATCAACATCATCGTCCAATTGCGCACCGAGCCCAATCTCTTGCAAACTCGGTCCACAATCTAGATTAGGATAGTTCCTACCCGTCCAATCTCTTGCAAACGGGTATCGGCACGGAATTGCAACCGGAGATCCTAGCATCGGTCCAATCTCTTGCAAACCGATACTTCGAAAATCCGACTCCAACCCAATTCGGATTTCTAGGGCTTCCTATCGAATTGGGATCCAATCTCTTGCAAATCCCAATTGATGTGAATACCTAGCTATCCGTAGTAATTCGATCCCAATCTAATCCCTAATAACAATCCTAGCTCAATTTCTACCAATTCAACACAAATACGAAATTGGGCTTGTAGGGTTCATCCCCACGCCCCAAGACGTGGAGACTACTCACTAATCATAGCAATAGCACAATAATTAGCAATGAAATAGACAATGGAATTCATCACAACAATGATATAAACAATAAAAATAGAGTTTTTGGGGAAGAGAAGTGCAAACCAATGTAGATCTTCAATCAACCCAACAAAAATCCAAGTTTTTCTCTTCTCCAATCACAATTAATAAAGCTAAAAAGTAGACTCAAAAAGCTGCAAAAAATCTGAGAGGTGGCTCCTCAAACTAGGGTAAAAACAGGGCTTAAATAGCCCCAAAAATCGTCCCAAAATCCTGACCAAAACGCCCCTGCACAGCCTGTTTTCCGCAGATTTCGCTACAGGCAGCGCATCGCACTCGGCCGAGTGACAAAAGTCGCTCGGCCGAGTGAAAACCCTGTAATTTTCCAGTAAGTCGGGGCTTTCAGGGGTCTTCAGTTCGGAGGTGGCTCGGCCGAGTGAGTTGTCGTCACTCGGCCGATGGCTTTACTTCACTCGGGCGGACGGATTTACCACTCGGCCGAGTGGGTTTTCTGAAGCTCAGGTGGCCGAAAAACAGTAACTTCGATACTTTTGAGGGCCTTCGTCTGGGCGCCACTCGGGCGGACGTGGTATAGTCACTCGGCCGATGTGGTCTCCGTCGCTCGGCCGAGTACACATGGAAAACGTGTCTGAACGGGTCGGCCGAGCGGTGTCTCGCTGGTCGGCCGAGTGGCTCCTCCACTCGGCCGAGTGGGACACAAAAAATGCCCAAACTGCTTAATTTGGCCTCCCCGTCGCTCCTGCGGCGTCCATTCTTCTTCCGCTCCTCTCCAACAGCAAAATACTCCTCGGGGAGGTCGTTGGTGGCCGTCTAGCGTAAGCGTATCTCGAGATCACTCCAAATCGCGCCAAATCACCTGAAATGCGACAAAAACAACAAAACGTGAAAAGCATCGCAATATCGTCGATAAATCGTAAAAGACGTGATTTGGGCGATCTAAATGGCATGCAAACATGCGGAAAAAAGGTGTAAAATAAGGAGTGATCACGCGTGCACCACCCGGTATCAGCCGGAGCCCAAGAAGAAGTCAACCGACCGGTTCACAGACCGGTTCTACGGGGGCCTGTTCTCTGTTTTTTCGAGCAGAATTCCAACCGATCGGGTGACTCTCACCCGATCGGTTCATCTGTAGCTGATGCTGAGGAGCTGAAGACACGGGCTCCCAACCGATCGCTTCACCCGACGGCTCCAAGCTCCAACCGGTCACTCAAGAACTCACCCCACCGGTTGAGGTGACCGGGTGAAAGCTCCCGAAGGCGACGGCCGAAGCTACAAGCCGCTCACCCGATCGGTTGACATTTCAACCGATCGGGTGGCCTTTTCGTCTCCTTTCGCGCACCGCTGCTCATTCATTGAAGATCTGCTATCATTCCAGAAGGATTTTGGGTGATCTCTTATTTTTCTAGCGTCGGCATCGTCGTTAGCTTTCCAACGATAGGTCGCATGCCCAAATCCGATTTTTCTAGATTTTTCTGGAATTTTCTGAGCGCAGCTATGTGCTGAAACTGGCTGCTGTCTGAAATTTCACTTCAACCGATCGGTTGACTTGTCAACCGACCGGGTGAGATTTGTTTCTGCGAATCTGAGCTCTCTGTTTATTCCACCCGATCGGGTGAGTTTTCACCCGATCGGGTGGGCCTTTTTTGACAATTTTGAACCCGACCCAAGAGGGTTTTGAGGGGTTTTAAATAGAGGTTGGGGGGCACGATTGAAGGGAGTTCTTCTCAGTTTTTCTAGGGCTTTTTGCCCCTTTCTCTTGTAAGTTTAGATTAGGTTTTCTTTGTTAATAAATCTTGTATTGGATTGAAGATTCAAGTTCAAGATAAGTATTTTCTTCTCTCATTTTCCATTGTTTTGTGTTGTTTTCATTGTTGCTTGATGGTGAATGTTTGTTTGTCATTATTATTGCTTTCTATCATGTTCTTCACCATCGAGTAGTGTTTGATGAACCCTAATACGGGTTAGGGTAGGATTGATGCTTGGAAATTTACATTTGGCTTGGTTGCATGGCATGTGTTCGATGAAATGTGTCAATGGGGATTTCTAGCAATCTGGGTCCAATTCGTATGGCAACACACTAGATGTGTTGGGGATTGGGGTCTGGTGCTTGTCCTGTCAAGATCCGCTTCGATGTATTGCTAGAAATCCCATTTGACCTATTTGGCCATTAGGGTTACGCGGGGGCGTTTCATTGTCATTGGCGGGAGAAAGACCGCCTCTGACCGTCGGGCCAAGGGGGAATAAACTTGGCGGTTGACTCCCTAGCCATAGCTCACGCCCCGAGCGTTGACATCGAGTCCTCGCGCGTGGGAACGACTTGGACAAAATGTTGGGAGTTATCATTGTGGCCTTAATGCTCTCGGTTGCGGAAGGTGTTAATGGACATGGGAATGCCCACCGTCCGGAACCGGGTAGGCCTAGCGTGCTTGGCACCGACCGGAATATCGGGCCATGGACGCTAGGTACCATCTTTTGGGGCAATGTCTCACCCTGGGTCAAGTCAAATGCCAAGTGTCATGAGTGCTCTAGCCCGTGTTAGCGGGGATTCATTTCGTGTCTTTTTCATTTCTTTCTTTTATTTCTACACTTCCACCCACACTATCCACGTAGCTAGCACACGACCTAGGCGAGGCTAGTAGCCACTCAAGCCATCCACCTCCCTGTGTTCGATAAACCCGCACCCTACACTAACCGTGCACTTGCGGTAAAACGACACCGCGCCCATACCGTAAACGGGGCGCCGGTCAGTGAGTCGGGGTCGACTGTCATATTCCGGGTGCGTAACAAAAAATCCGCACCAACCTGGATACGATCAATCGTATATTTGGTTTCCATATTCTAGGGAATGATGCTATCCGACACTACGGATACCCCCCGGAATTTGACGTCGATAACTTTTGGTTCTGCCTCACCCTAATAGGTCGCTATCCCCGAGGTAAGGCCAAGGCCTCCTCCATCATCCATCCCATATTTCGTCTGGCCCATAAGATCATATCCTCTGCTTTTTTCCCGCGGGATGAGTCAGGCACCGTGACTATCCCCGATCTTTTTATTCTCTGGGCCATGACTTTCGCTTTTGTTCGTGATGATGATGGGATTAGCTTTAGGGCCCCCACTGTTCCCGGCCATGCCGGTGACTGGCTCATTTATAAGCTCCTAGAGATTAGTCGGGCCGGCAAGGGCAAGATTTTTTGTGGGGGAATTATCACCGTCATTGCCTCTTACCCCCAATTTAATATCAACATCCCTCGTGGTCTTCCCGTCGCCGCAAGACCCTCACGTCTAGATATTGACGTCAGACGGCATATTCATATGATTAAGCCCATTCCCGGTCGTCGTTTCCAATTCAACTATGGCCACCCCCCTCGCCCCTACACCATTCTCCCCAACCCCGCCCGCATGACTATTGCTTTACGGGGAGATTGGACTTTTCCGCCCGACCCCGAGTTCTTCGCGGGGTTACACCTTCCTTTCATTCCCCCGGACGCACGCAGATCACCATCCCCTGCCGCCCACTTAGGTGAGCAGGATATTCCTGTGTCCTGGGGAGATATCGGGGCTGGCCCAAGTCACCCTGTTTCTGCTCCTGGTCCCATCACTTCTGAGCACCTTTTTGCGGCCATCTCTGGCCTTATGTCCAGTGCCGGCACGACCACTTCCGCCGGCACTACTTCCTCTCCACTTGCCGGCACCACTTCCGCCTCACGTCAGTCCACCTCCTTTGGTCGCCGACAGGTCTCTGCCCGTCTTGCTCTCGAGAGGGAGGTCGCTGCTCTCCGTGATCTTGCTAGGTCCTCTGCCCCCTCGGACCCATCACCATCCTCCTTTCTCGCTCACCCACGCTTCCTCGCACTTGAGAGGAATGTGGCCGCCATTCTTCGCCTCCTCACTCACCTCCACGGACCACCACCACCCACACCACCACCTTCACCACCTCGACGATCTTCTCCTCCACCCTCCCACACATCCCCACCTCCATCACCTCCCCCGTCACATTCTTCTCCTCCACCATCCCTGTTGAGTATTGGACTCCCCGGATTTGGTTTTGGATGATGAGCAAACATAAATATATCATGAACTAACAATTTATGAGCGCAGTTATGGAGATCGTCGCCAAATTCATGTGAACATCCAAAGCAACGTCTCAAGACTTCTCAAAGCACGTGATCGCATGCCTAAAGCTTCGTTGAAGCTCAAGGACCTTTATTGAAGTCAAGAATGAAGATTGAAGCTCATGAAGACGGATCGTCAAGGTTTATTTATAGTCATCTAGCTTCTTTACTTAGAATGTTAAGCCTTGAGTAGGACTTACATTATATACTTCATTTCGCTCATATCTTAGAGCTAGGATATTCATAGAAGCCATTAGAAACTTTCCCGAAGCCTATCGTTTCTTCCCTCGGCTTTGAGTGCATGTTAGTTGGTTCAAGAAGAGTCACCAACCGACTAGATGACGATTTAGTCGGTCGGAAACTCTACTTCAACCGACTAGTTTGCCTTCTCTCATTCAGCTCTTTCTATGACTACAGTTAGTCGGTCAAAGAAGGGTCACCGACCGACTAGATGACGATTTAGTCGGTCAGAAATCCTTCTTAGACCGACTAGTTGTGATCAGTCATTTTCAGCCTGAGCTACTGTTTCGAGTTAGTCGGTCAAAGAACGTTCACCGACCGACTAGTTGAGAAACTAGTCGGTCAGCATTTGTTCTTAAACCGACTAAGTCATCTTGAAGTCAACCTATTCTATTTCGACGTTAGTCGGTCAAAGATCATTCACCGACCGACTAGTTGTGAAACTAGTCGGTCGGCAAGTCTTCTTAGACCGACTAGTTGTCTTTGCTTGTACTTCGATCGTTTGGCTGTTCAACCGTTAGTCGGTCTACGTTGTATCATCGACCGACTAGTTGATGAACTAGTCGGTCAGTGATCCTTCTTTGACCGACTAGTCTGGTTCAGAATAGAGCCGTTGGGATCTTTTTGAACTCGTTTTTCCTTGCCCCTTTAAATAGAATCCTGATTCATTTCTTGAAGGGGTTAAGCAATATATTAGAGATATTTTCAGATCAAAAGAG
The DNA here is from genome assembly GCA_030789695.1 of Scilla litardierei. Lineage (NCBI taxonomy): Eukaryota > Viridiplantae > Streptophyta > Magnoliopsida > Asparagales > Asparagaceae > Scilla > Scilla litardierei. Next base: position 76,898,836 of record CM061136.1, read on the forward strand.
AAGAGCAATCAACTCTATTTCCAAGCTCTCTCTTCTCACAAGAATCTCTCCCTCATGTTCTTGAGCCCTAAATCCTCAAGAGAGATTCTCTCCATTGTGAGCCATTCAAGCTAGAAGCTTGATTCTAGGTCACCATCTCCACCCTAAGCTTCCATTGCTGGTAATCTTCTTGAAGCTAGGGTTTGGTGCCATCTTCCTCCATCAAAATCCTCTTTGCCCTAATTTGGTAAGAAATCTCAAGGCATAGGTATTTTGTTGGTAAGCATTTCATTTCAGTTATATTTGAATTGTATACTCTCGGTTGTGAGAGTTTGCGTGATCCCGGGTTGTGGGAATCACGGATATCGATTGTAGGTCGATTGCACTTGCGAGGTTTTCGCAAGTGGGCATATTGGAAATCTTGAGTTAGGGTTTCTAACTCAAGTATCCGGAGGGGATCCGGGTGGTTGGAACGTAGGATCACCAGGAACAAGTCGGGGAGACTTGGGTGGATCCGAACCCATTAAACCATTTTGTTTGCATTTGCATTATTTCTTGATTGTTGTATTATTCCGCATCGTTGTTTGTTAATTGCACGATAATTAGGAATAACTCTCCCTATTATTTAAAAGTACTATTCACCCCCCCTCTAGTACATGTGCAGTGGCTATACAACGCACAACAATTGGTATCAGAGCCAAGTTCAAAGCTACACATAGCCAAAGTTGAGAGCTATGACGAACAACGACTACAACGTCTTCAAGAACCGCGATGGAGCTTCTTCAGTCATGGAAGGACTATCCTCCGTCAGGCCTCCACACTTCAACGGTACCAACTACGGGTACTGGAAATGCCGGATGCAAATTTTCCTCCGGGAGCGCTTCACTATGGAGAGCCACCATGACGGAGTATGTCGAGCCTTCCGAAGAAGATTTTGCGAAGTGGACTCCCGCGGAGGTCGCCGCAGAAGTAGCCAATGCCAAGGCAATGAATGCCTTGAATTGTGCGTTGGAGCCCGAGGACTTCAACAAGATATGCACATGTAAGAGTGCATATGAAATATGGAACCAACTCCTCATATTGCATGAAGGATCGAGTACGGTAAAAGATTCTAAACTCGTCGTTGCTAATAAAGAATTTGAGTTGTTCCATATGGAGCAGGGCGAAACCATGAAGGAATATTACGCTCGCTTCGTGGATATATCAAACGACTTGGAAGCTCTTGGGAAGGTCTATACCCAAAAGGAGAAAGTTGCGAAGATTATCGACGGTCTTCCATCATATTGGGAAAAGCGTACCTTCGCCATCGAGGAAGGTAACGACATGAATAAATATACCGTCATACAACTAATGGGTACATTGTTGTCTTACGAGGTACGCAAGGATAGTAAGATCCGAATGAAGGAAAAGATGAAAGCGTACTTGAAGCAAGATGAGCCAAAGAAAAAGACGATTGCCTTCAAGGCCGCTCCATCTACCGAAGATGAAGAATCGGAAGACGAATTGGACATGGAATCCATTGTCCGTATGGCAAGGAAGTTCGATCGATTCCTCTGAGAAGGTATATCTTTGAATAAATCTAAAGTTAGTTCGACTAATGCTTCTACTCCCGTGTGTTATAAATGCAACAAGCCAGGACACATCAAACCGGATTGTCCTCTCTACAAACACAAGGAGAAAGGGAAAGCATCGAAGTACGACAAGTCGAGAAAGTACAAGAAAGGACTTGTTGGCACATTCACCGACTCCGAAGAGGATTCCTCAAGTGGAGAGTCGGATGATGGAAGAGTGGAGAAAGCAAAACTTTGCTTCATGGCTAATGAGGCAAAAGTTCGAAAGTCCTCATTCGATGATAGCGAGGATGAAAGCGAGGATGGTAGCGAGGATGGAAGTGGAGAACCTACTATTGATGAAATGAGGTTAGCAAACCAAGAAACTTGGTCTAAATTTACTAAATTAGTAGATAGATATAATAAGACCAAAGATGAACTTGTTAGCCTCCAAACATCTCCTAAGCCTACCATCACCAACAATGACACCATTGTTGAGACACTCGCCAATGAGAAAGCAAGTTTGCTTACTCATAATGGCTTGTTGAGAAATGAGGTGAAGTCCCTCAAATCTCAACTTGAGCATGTTCTTGTTGAGGATTCGGATGAACATGTGATAGCGGATTTGACGTCTCAAAACTCAACTTTGAGTATTGAGAATAAGAATCTCAAATCACGTGTTTATGTACTCACATCGCAAGTATCCACTTTGGATGCTTCTTTGCATTCTCTCAAAGAGAAGTATGAGTGCACGTTAGGCCGTATCAATGATTTCAATAAAGGTAAGGGCCATTTGGATAATATCCTAAATGACTTACTTCCGGCCAAACACCACATTGGCTTGGGGTATAAAATGGGAGACTCATCCAAATCGCTTACCACCTTTGTTAGGCCGACATCCGATGCCTCGACGAGTGGGAGCAAACACCCCATTGGTAGTTCTCCTACCAATAGTGCTTCCACTTCGTACACACCCCCGATTGGAAAGAAACCCACTTTGGGTAGACCTCCAAAGAGGGGGTCATGCATTTTTGTACTTTCGTGCTATGCCACGTAGGAACACACATCCTACTCCACCGGTGCATACTAATAATGATTTTTATGCTCCGCACCCACGAGCACGTGCAAACACTCATATGAGACACCCACGTGCACGTAATCATGCTCATGCACATCCTAATGCTTATGTTCACACATCTAATCCACATGTGAATGCCTTCTCTCATAATCATCCTCATGCATACACACCTCATGCTTATCCACGTATGTATGCTACACCACATCATGGATCTCATGCTCCTAGGCCACATGCACCACATAGAAATCAACCTTTTGTGCATGCAACCACTAGGAAGAGGATTCCCAAAATTTACACTATTTGGGGTCCCAAGAACACTAGCAATCATGATATGAATGTTTATGTGCAATCCTATATTAACGATGTTATTTTGAATGATGATGTTGGGAAGTCAAGTTCCTCTTGGACTTGGTTTCCGAAGGGTTAGTTCCTTTAACTCTTCAATGCTTGGTATCATGAGTTTATGATCATGTTATGGGTACCAAGGCATTTGATTATAAGATTGATTTTGATTACATTAACTCATGGGTTATAATTATTTTAATTTCATATTTCAAAAATTTGTTGTCTAACCCATTGGATCCAAAAGGGTTTTTGGATACCAAAATGAAGTTTTCTAGGTTCAATCCACCGTGGGATACCAACCTTACCAACTCCTCGATTTGCGAAGACTTTCATTCAAACGGAGTTGATGGTGCTTAGGTAATGCACCAATGTAGTGGGAGCTTAATGTTGTAAGTATGATATTACATTTGGTATCCATGAGGGTTGAATGCATGCTTGGTTAGAATCTATTTCTTTACATTTGGTAGCATTCTGTTTCTTCTAGCATGATAGAATTGTGAATGCCATAAATGCTTTGAAATTCATATCTAATTTTGGCATGACATGTTTTTGAAAATTATTATGATAATTTTCGTATTACTTTTATCACCTTGTCACTTCTCATCGCACACTTCACTTAGTTTTGATGTGCTTTTACTTTATGTTCATTTTCGATCGATATTGTGACTTTTGATATTCTATGATGTGCACCACTCTTTTGATGATTCATTCCTTTGTGCACATTTTATGTATGTCTCTGATATTGATTTCGTCGCTCGACGATTTGTTTTGTTTCAATAGCTTTAGTTGTATGAAAACATAGAATTGTTTTCCATGCACTAAGATAGCTATAAATGTTGATATTGGAGAGTAAATTCATTTCTTCAATAAGTGAATTCACATTTGATATTTTGATGATTTAAGTTTTCGATTTTCGACTATGGTCTCATTGACACGCTTTAATTTTATTCGAATTTTATTTTGGTGTCATATGAAACGTGGTCGTATTCTTAGACTCACATGCTTAATGAATTATTTGGCCATGATTTATTGTCATTGGCTTCCTCCCTCTCTTTTTGGATTATGCCAAAGGGGGAGAGATATAATAATGGCATGTGCTAAATGATAATTTACCATGAATCTAATTTGATATGTTAGATTCAGGGGGAGTTAAGATATAAAAATGGATTTTCATATACTTTCACCGTCTGCTTGATGTATGTGCTTATTATTTCATATGGAACTAATGTGTCATCAATGCAGGGGGAGTAAGTATATTCCATTTAGTTCATTATTTTTTATTATTATTTATGTTGGTTTGTCATCACCAAAAAGGGGGAGAATGTTGAGTATTGGACTCCCCGGATTTGGTTTTGGATGATGAGCAAACATAAATATATCATGAACTAACAATTTATTAGCGCAGTTATGGAGATCGTCACCAAATTCATGTGAACATCCAAAGCGACGTCTCAAGACTTCTCAAAGCGCGTGATCGCATGCCTAAAGCTTCGTTGAAGCTCAAGGACCTTTATTGAAGTCAAGAATGAAGATTGAAGCTCATGAAGACGGATCGTCAAGGTTTATTTATAGTCATCTAGCTTCTTTACTTAGAATGTTAAGCCTTGAGTAGGACTTACATTATATACTTCATTTCGCTCATATCTTAGAGCTAGGATATTCATAGAAGCCATTAGAAACTTTCCCAAAGCCTATCGTTTCTTCCCTCGGCTTTGAGTGCATGTTAGTTGGTTCAAGAAGAGTCACCAACCGACTAGATGATGATTTAGTCGGTCGGAAACTCTACTTCAACCGACTAGTTTGCCTTCTCTCATTCAGCTCTTTCTATGACTACAGTTAGTCGGTCAAAGAAGGGTCACCGACCGACTAGATGACGATTTAGTCGGTCAGAAATCCTTCTTAGACCGACTAGTTGTGATCAGTCATTTTCAGCCTGAGCTACTGTTTCGAGTTAGTCGGTCAAAGAACGTTCACCGACCGACTAGTTGAGAAACTAGTCGGTCAGCATTTGTTCTTAAACCGACTAAGTCATCTTGAAGTCAACCTATTCTATTTCGACGTTAGTCGGTCAAAGATCATTCACCGACCGACTAGTTGTGAAACTAGTCGGTCGGCAAGTCTTCTTAGACTGATAGTTGTCTTTGCCTGTACTTCGATCGTTTGGCTGTTCAACCGTTAGTCGGTCTACGTTGTATCATCGACCGACTAGTTGATGAACTAGTCGGTCAGTGATCCTTCTTTGACCGACTAGTCTGGTTCAGAATAGAGCCGTTGGGATCTTTTTGAACTCGTTTTTCCTTGCCCCTTTAAATAGAATCCTGATTCATTTCTTGAAGGGGTTAAGCAATATATTAGAGATATTTTCAGATCAAAAGAGAAGAGCAATCAACTCTATTTCCAAGCTCTCTCTTCTCACAAGAATCTCTCCCTCATGTTCTTGAGCCCTAAATCCTCAAGAGAGATTCTCTCCATTGTGAGCCATTCAAGCTAGAAGCTTGATTCTAGGTCACCATCTCCACCCTAAGCTTCCATTGCTGGTAATCTTCTTGAAGCTAGGGTTTGGTGCCATCTTCCTCCATCAAAATCCTCTTTGCCCTAATTTGGTAAGAAATCTCAAGGCATAGGTATTTTGTTGGTAAGCATTTCATTTCAGTTATATTTGAATTGTATACTCTCGGTTGTGAGAGTTTGCGTGATCCCGGGTTGTGGGAATCACGGATATCGATTGTATGTCGATTGCACTTGCGAGGTTTTCGCAAGTGGGCATATTGGAAATCTTGAGTTAGGGTTTCTAACTCAAGTATCCGGAGGGGATCCGGGTGGTTGGGACGTAGGATCACCAGGAACAAGTCGGGGAGACTTGGGTGGATCCGAACCCATTAAACCATTTTGTTTGCGTTTGCATTATTTCTTGATTGTTGTATTATTCCGCATCGTTGTTTGTTAATTGCACGATAATTAGGAATAACTATCCCTATTATTTAAAAGTACTATTCACCCACCCTCTAGTACATGTGCAGTGGCTATACAGGGCACAACAATCCCACCTATCCCCTCCACCTTCACCTCCACCTAGGCGATCTTCCCCCCTCCCACATCTATTCACATCCCCGTTTCCACTTCTCCTCCCACGACCACTTCTCTCGCCCCTCCACCACCTCCTCCCTCCTCCACCGTCACTGGTTATGTGCGCCGCAAGAAATTACAGGTGCGCTCCAGATCGCTTCCACCTCCACCCAGTACCGTCACCACCACGTCTTCTCCCCCCATTTCTATCCCTTCTACCACAGCCTTGATCGTCGTACTTCCACTACCACCCACCACCACCGACACTCCTCCCATCATTCACACTACCTCTGCACCTATCCCTCCACCTCTTTCCCTACTTCTCCGCACACCCCTCATCTCCCCATCCACCCACCCCTTCCGAGGAGGGCGAGGATTCGCCTTCTCCTGATTTTTGATTTCACTTTGGTTTTTTTGACATCCCCCTTACATATCTATGCTTTGTCACGTTCATATTTCATTGCTAGCATTGTCATGCCTAGCTTGGGGGAAGTCTATTTTGGGTGTATTTTCGTGTTTTGTTTTTATGTGTGTGCTTGTTTTATTTTTGTATGTCGTGCCATCTTTCTCTTTTTCTTTATTTTTCTATTTTTCTGTCGTGTGGTTTGATTTTGATTTTTCTTTATTTTCATTTTTCGTATCTATGTTTTTCTTCTTTTTCGTGTCTTTTTGTGTTTGTGCGTATTCCCCCCCATTTTCATTGCCCTCCCGTACGCACTCTTATTGCATTGAGGGCAATGCAAGCTTCAGCTTGGGGGAGTCGCACTTTGTGCGTCGTTTGAGTCTTTCTTTTTCGTTTTTGTGTCGTTTTCTTCGTGTTTTTATTTTTTTTCTTTTCTTCTTTTTATCCCCTTCTCCTAGAGATGAACCCTATGATGAATTGCCACAAAATTACACACACCCATCATAGCATCGATAATCACACTCACTAACCCCAGGATATCGAGTCATCTTGCATTTCACGCATCGTGGGTCCACTTAGCTTTTTGTGAGTCGTGTGTCGTGCCTAGCTGTTTGGTGTGCTTCTGCTTTGTGATTTTACTTTATATACCTGTCCAGGAATGACCCCTAGATTATCACGCTCCGATATGAATAATGCGGTATTTGCTTCTCTTGCCTGTTTCTGTATGCATGATTATATATATATATATATATCGTACGCTTCATTTCGAATGTGTCGGGATTCCACAATTAAGGACTAGGATAACCCACTTAGCCCATGCTCTAATTAGCGAGAATAGTTTCCTTTGCCCAAGTGTTTAGATTCCGACTTCTTTTTTGTTTTACTTGGTGCAAATCCCCTCGTCGTGTACCGTTCTCCCACTTGGGAGAGTACACATGTTTATACCCCAATATCCAAAAATCCAAAAAAAGGAGAAAAGAAAAGAAAAACCTAAAAAGAAGAGAAAAGAAGAGAAAGAAAAGAAATGAAAAGAAAAAAATTTGTATAGCCAAAAAGACAAAAAATATACAAATACCCAAAACCCAAAAAAATTCCCGTGTGAATATTTCCCCTACTTGCCTAGAATAAAGGGAAGGCGAGAATTTGCACCGAGTGTTCTTCTCCACATCATCTCAACCCCCATCGATTTCGAAAACACCTGGCTTAGGAACTTTTTAGCTATTATCTAGGCTTTAGTGTGGTGATTTCCTTAACCCTAGTTGTGGAGTCCCGGACGCATGATATGTTTCGATTCTCTCTCTATTCTCATGCATGCTTGAACTATATATTCACCGCTTTATTCAATTTGAAACGATATTTGGGTCGTCCCCTGGATTTGTGTATATCGAGCTTTATCGCACATCGTAGATAGTGACACGGACTGCTAGCGCACGACCACACTCACTCGCGCTTCACCGCGTGGGCCCACGGTACTTGTCTGGACTCGTACTCCTTGGTTCAGTGATGTGATTTGGCGTTTGCTTGCTTGGTGTGTCGTTTTTGATTTTGTTGGCCCTGACGGGCGATCTAGGATATAGAGTTTTCTTTTTCTCTCTTTCTCTCTATTTTCTCCCTCCGAGCTCCTACTCTCACTCGTCTTCCTCGAGGACGAGGAAGAGTTCAGCTTGGGGGATTTTGACGTGCGTTTCTATTTCATATATTTGCGCACGTTTTCTTCCGTGTTTTTCCGTATTTTACCGCCGTCTTATATTCGTTTTCTCGTGTTTTCTTGTTTTCTTTCACTTTTCCGTGTTATCTGTATTTTCAGGAGTTTACTGGCATTTGGGTCATAAAACGATGATATCATGTGTCCCCGGAGCAACGGGAGGAGTCACGCGTGATCCAGGGGGTCAAACGACGAAGATTGCATCTTTCAGCCCCTCACCCGATCGGTTGATCAACTTCAACCGATCGGGTGATGCACGCGTGCACCACCCGGACGCAGCTTGGAGCTCACGAGAAGTCACCCGGTCGGTTCAGTGACCGGGTCAAAAGCTCAAAGTCTCTGGAATTCGAAGCTGATTGCCAACCGATCGGGTGACCTTCACCCGATCGGTTCACCTGTAGCCGAATTTCAACAGCCAAGACACGAAGATCCAACCGGTCTCCTCACCCGGTCGGCACCAAGATCCAACCGACCGCATCCAAGATCCAACCGACCGGTTCATCCTGACCGGGTGAAACCCCGCATTGTGCTGTAATTTTGTGAAGCGGTTCACCCGATCGGTTGACTTGTCAACCGATCGGGTGATGTTGTTTTCTATAAATAGAACCCTAGGTTTCCCAGATTCGGGAGTGAGTTATTTTTTACTGTTTTCTTCATTTTGTGACGGCTGTAATTTCCCAGTTTTTGTAAGTTTTCAGATCTTTGTCAAACTTTAGTATTATCTTAATTGCTTTACTACCATTGCATTTCTATTGTCTGATCATGATTTTTACGGTCGATTTCTGTTTAGATCGCTTTTTCCTAAATATGTGTGAGTAGTTACCGAATCCGGGATTTTGGTGGAAACCCCTTCGTGGGTTCTCCCCGATGCATCCATAGGGTTAGGAAATCGATAGGGATTAGGAATCTAACGGTTACGCGGGGTGTTTCATTGAGATCGGCGGGAAAAAGACCGCCTTTGACCGTCGGCCAAGGGGGAATAAACTTGGCGGTTGACTCCCTAGCCATAGCTCACGCCCTTAGCTTAGACGCCGAATCCTAGCGCGCGGGAGAGGCAGGATGAGACGTTTGGAGTTATCGTTGCGAGCTTAGTGCTCTCGGAGTCGATCAGTGATAATGGACACGGGAGTGCCTACTTATCGAACCCGGGAAGTCTAGTGTATCATCCTAGGCCCTGACCGGAATATCAGGCCCATGGGACGCCGGTACCACTTTCGGAGGCAATGTCTTACCATTAGACCCTAATTCCGATCGCTATCCTACCCATAGGCCGTATCGGCGAGAATCGCATGATGGGGTGGAAAGCAAAGTCTTGGGTTTTTACTTTATATTGTCTATACTTTACATTCCGTTTACCGTGACAAACCCTCATTTGATCCGGGCTAGGTCGCCCATGGGGTGAATTTGATCCTCTCTGACACAAGCACATCCACGCCTCCCTGAGTTCGACCCCCAAGCCACACTACAACACCATGTGCTTGCGGTTACAAATATTTAAATCTCACGCCCCCGATCCTATCGTTGCACACATCTAGTATAGCAAAGGCGGGGGGCGTCAGATATATACTTGTGTACTCTCCCAAGTGGGAGAACGGTACACGACGAGGAGATTTGCACCAAGTAAAATAAAAAAGAAATCGGATCCTAAACACTTGGGCAAGGGAGATTTTTCGCTCATCAGAGCATAGGCTAAATGGGTTATCCTAGTCCTAATTGTGGAATCCCGACACATGAGACATGTAGCATATGATATATATATTCATGCATATAGAAGCAGATAAGATAGGCAAATACCGCATATTCAAATCGAAGCATGATAGTCTAGAGGTCATTCCTGGACAGGTATATAAATTAAAATCACATAGTAGAAGTGCACCAAACGCTAGTCATGACACACGACTCACAAAAAAAACTAAGTGGACCTACGATGCATGAAATGCAAGAGGACTCGGCTTCCTAGGGTTAGTGAACGTGATTATCAAAGCCGTGCTAGGTGTGTGTGTGATTTTTGTAGCAATTCATCATAGGGATCATCTCTAGGAGAAAGAGAAAAAAAGGAAAGAAAGAAAAAGATAAACACGGAGAAAAACGACTCAAAACGAAGAAAAAGACACAAATGACGCACGAAGTGCGACTCCTTCAAGCTGAAACTTGCATTGCCCTCAATGCAATAGGAGTAAACACGGGAGGGCAATGAAAATGGGGGGGATGCACCGACACAAATAGAAATGAAAAACAAGAAAAACACACATACGAAACTGAAAAATAAAAATAAGGATAAAGATCGCACCACACGACATATAATCAGAAAATAAAAATAGAAAATCACACGACACAACATATATAACAAGCACACAAAGAAAACATCACACGACGGCACAGTAAAATTGACATCCCCCAAGCTAGACGTGACAATGCTAGTGATATGATGTGATCATGAAAATGCAGAGATATGCAAGGGGGAGGTCAGAAAACAAAATGAAATCAAAAAGCAGGAGAGGAATCATCCTTGTCCTCCTCGGTGGAAGAAGTGGGGGATGCGGGAGAGTGGGCGGGAGAGGTGATTGGTGTGCGGAGAAGTGGAGAAAGTGGTCGAGGTTATGGATCGGTGGGTGTGGAGGAAGTGTGGACGATGGGTGGTGCGGAGGTGATGACGGTGAGTGGAAGTGAAATGGCGACCAATGTGGTGGTGGATGGTGGGGGTACGGGGGTAGGTGAAGATGAAGGTGGTATGGGGGTAGGTGAGGATGGTGGGAGAAGTGATCGCGAACGCACCTGTAATTTCTTGCGACGCACATATGGAGTGACAGAAGTGGAGGGTAGTGGAGCTGTGGGGGCGACAGGGGAGGGAATGGAAATGGTGGGAGTAGATGAGGTAGTGGGGATGGAAGTAGTGATAGGAGGGGATGGTCGCCTAGCGGTGATGGTGGAGGTGAAGAATGTCGAGGGGGTGAAGGTGGTGGAGAGGGGTGTGGTGTGGGGGTGGTGGTCCGTGGACGTGAGTGAGAATGCGGAGGATGGTGGCCACGTCCCTCTCAAGTGCGAGGAAGCGTGGGTGAGAGAAAATCCAAGGGGATGGGTCTGAGGGGGTTTTTCATGTATGGATTTTATTATAAATATTTATATGTTTGGTTGCTTTCCCTTGTTGAGATTTCCATTTCCGTCTCCGTAGTTTCATTTTCGTTCGTTTCGTCGTTATTCTCTAGATTCTTCCGTCGGTCGGCGTGTTTGAAGTAAGTCATTCGTGACGGGCTTCATAACGTCGATATCTTAGAGTTAGAACGAGCCTAGGAGACTTAGGAAACCATCCCGGAGCTTCGCGCTCCATTTCAGAACTTTTGGTGCACGTTAGCTAGTATAAGAAGGGGCACCGACCGACTAGATGACGATCCAGTCGGTCGGAAAACCTTCTTGAACCGACTAGCGGGCTTGAAAAGTTATTCAAGAGTTACTGTTCGTCGTTAGTCGGTCTAAGAACGTTGGTTGACCGACTAGGTTGCAAACTAGTCGGTCGGCATTGCTTCTTTAACTGACTAACTCATTTACTATTTTCTTGGTATCAGTACTGTTTACTCTTAGTCGGTCTAAGCACGTTCATCGACCGACTAGATGCTAAACTAGTCGGTCAGTAATTGTTCCTTGACCGACTAAATCTAAATCCTAATTTTCTTATGGGTTACTGTTTACTCTTAGTCGGTCTGCGTTGGTCAACCGATCGACTAGTTCTCAAACTAGTCGGTCAGTGGTTGTTCTTTGACCGACTAACCAGTGCTGTAAACCCTAGTTTTACCCTAGCCGCCACCAAACTCTATAAATACCCCTCCAAACGTTTTCTTCTTCTCCCTCACGACCTAAAACCATAATTTCTCCCCCATTGAGCCCACATCTTCCTCAAACCATTAATCCTTCATCCCAAGCTCATCATCCATCATCCAAACCCTCCCTTGTCACAACCCACCTTCCATCTTCCCCAAACCTTCATCAAACCCCCAAAATCCATATCAAAGCCCATTTCTCCAGATTTTTCCCTCATTTCCCGATCTGAGCCGGATCGTTCTTCCGTTGCCGTGGTTGCTCGGCATCGTTCCTTCGTTTCTTCACGGTAATACTCGATTCCTTTAGTTTTAGCATAACCCCCATTGACATTGTGAAACCCTAATAAAATGGATTAGTAGAAAGTTAGGATTCTAATAAGAAATCGATTTAGAATCATTGTTCTAATGATTGTTTTGCCATAACAGCGATCTATTCCGTAGTTAGCTTGTGTGACGATCTTCATTGCTCATCAACCCCGGTATCAGGCAAGTGAAACTTGCATCTCTTAATTTGGGCCATGTCTTAGGCCATTTCCATTGCTTTAGCGTAAAAGAGACTAGACGGTGAAAGGATAGCCGTCTAGACGCCATTGACCTAGCTTGACAACGAAGTTTGGTCTGTCACCTTCATCATGTTTGTATGTCATGTTTAATTTCAATTAACGGTACGCAAATATCTGTTCATGGCTTGCATATTGATTAGTCATCGTGATTGTGTAGCACACGCTACAATACTTATATTCCTGGCTCGTGTTCCAGAAGCGAGCCCTGTAGTTGGAAACCCCAACGCTCGACACATATGGGTGGGGTAAGAGATATGCGGCCACCTGAGCCCCGAGTTGGCCTGATCCGCCACTCCGGCCAGCAGGAGAAATCTCTAGTGCACAAGTGATTAATAGTGATAGAGATAAGCGGCCTGAGCCACGAGCTGGCCAGCAGGTGGACTCTCTATGCACTAAGTGATAAACAGTGATAAGTGATAAGTGATTAGTGATTAGTGAATTGGTAGCTTTCGCTACATCGTGAGTGCGTGACATTCTCTTTTTAAACTGCTGCATCAAACTAAACTGTCATGTCATTGTTTAATATTATAAGTGCTAGGTTGTTAGTTACTTTCAGTTTCCTTGCCCAAGTCTTTTAGACTTGCTGACATGTGCCCCTTTTCTCTTTTGGGTGACACATGTTAGACCCTGAGCCATAGTTACTTGCTGAGGGTGAGGTGTTTGCGGACGCCGAGCTTGCGCCCGTGTTGGACGAGGACTTTGTAGACACTGGAGATCAGTCTTAGTGTCTACGTCTAGTTTTTGTTAGATTGCTTAGGTTGTCGGTGCGTGGCACCTAGTTTGGTACTCTGTTATGTTTGTGTTGTGTTTGGCCTTGTTCTGGGCCTTAGACTCTTTCTTTTAGCCTGGTGGCTTTTCTGTGATGTTGAATATTTTGTGGACAAACTGTGGGATTGGTATTTCATATCCGTCTCATACTATTATTATTGTTGTTGTTGTTGTTTCGTTTGCAATTACAGGGACCTGCTTATACTAAATTTACGCTTATCAGGCGCGGAGCTTCACAGCTCCACGTTTGAGCGGACCTTCTCACGTCTCGCCTCCATTTTAGGGAAGCGGGGCGTGACAGGTTTTAGTGGTGGCCCATGCAGGTCCTTCTGTAACTGCAATTACCAGAATAACGATAATAATATAAGATTGTCCAACAAGTTCGACATCTGAGCCCTAAGCTATGAGTCTTATTGTTTCGTTCTCTGTGTCATTAGATGGCAGGAAGGCGAATCACCCGTGGTGGTGGTAGTGGTGCGCCCCCTCATGACGACGAGCCTGAGCGGGAGCCCACTAGCGGAGAGATGATGAGGATGATGATGCAGATGATGCAGGTTCAGCAGGGTGTGCTTCTGCAGGTACAGAATGCTCCGGTGGCTCGAGCTGGTCGGGTGGTGGAAGCCCTTTGCCCTGAGCCTGGGGCGAAGCAGTTCAGAGAGCTGGGTCCTGCATACTTTGATGGAACCGAAGGTCCACTAGCTACTGATGAATGGATGAGGAATATCGAGGACAATCTGAAGATGTTCAAGGTCAACGAAGTTAGTTGGGTTGACTTGGCGAAGCGCCAGCTAAAGGATAACGCCAGGAATTGATGGGATGCTGAAGAGAAGATGTTGGAGGAGCCGATCGTCTGGGCTACCTTCAAGGTCAGATTTGATGGTGAGTTCTTCCCAAAAGCTGCCAGGGAAGAGATGCTGCAGCGTTTTATTGATCTGAAGCAAGGAAGCTCGTCAGTGGACCGGTATCACCAAGAGTTCATGAGGCTGAGTCGGTTTGCGCCGAAGATGGTGCAGGATGCTGAGGAGAGAGCTCAGAGGTTCCTATAGGGACTTGCTTCGGAGCTCCAGAGTTTTGTGACCTCTTCTGACCGGGAATCTTATCAGAAGGTTCTAGTAGCAGCCAAGAGGCAGGAGCTGCTCGTGAACCAGAGGAAGGGGTCTATTGTTGGTGCTGGGAAGAGGCCTGTGGAACAGGCGAGAGCTGTGGTTAGACCTGGATTCAGGCCGAACCAACCTGTTCAGTTTAAGAGGCCAGGAGGGCCTGTTCAGAAGACTTGCCATTTCTGTGGCAAGGAGGGCCATATCAAGGAATCATGTAGGAGGTTCTTGGGGCAGTGTGTTGCCTGTGGAGATCCCGCCCATGCTCTCAGGGAGTGCCCGAGGTTGAAGCAGCCTTGGAGGACACCTATTGCTGCCCCGCCGTTGCAGCAGAGAGCCCCGGTGCCCGCTGGCCGTGGGGTACCCCTTGTTCCACAAGGGCATGCCTTTCGGCAGGCTGTTCCGCCGAGGAGGCAGGCATTTATGATGACCGAGGAGGAGATTTTGGCCATGGATGATGTCATTGCAGGTAACTTTCAAATCTAGTTGTTCCTTTCTTAATTAGTTGATTGTTAAATTATGTTGGTTGCTTGTGTATGAATGTTGCTAGAGTAAGATTTGATTGATTAGACTGTTTGTTAGGTGTGGTTTTGGTTTGCACGTTCCCTGCCCGAGTCCTCTTTGACTCAGGCGCGTCGATGTGCATTTTGGCCCAGAGCTTCGTGGAGAAGCATTCCTTGTCGACGTCCCCTCTCTCCAAGAGTTGGAACATCGTTACGGGGAATGGAGTAGTCTCGGTGCATCGTGGGTGCAGCCCTTGCTCTGTGGTGGTTTGTGGACATGAGCTTTATGCTGATTTTATTGTCCACAACATCACCAACTATGATGCGGTCTTTGGGATGGATTGGCTTGCGAGCTTCTATGCTACGATTGACTGTCGGAGGAAGAGAGTGGTGTTTGAGATTCCCAGACATCCAGTATTTGAGTTCAGCCGTGGTAGCAGTTCGCTTGGTCCTGTCCGATTTCGGGCCAGACCGGTGGAGGTTGTGGCTATGCAGATGGAGTTGGAGAGGCCAGCTGTGGTGCGAGATTTTGATGACGTCTTCCCCGAGGAGATGTCTGGACTGCCACCCGATCGAGCTTTAGAGTTTTCTATTGATTTGATTCCAGGTGCGCAGCCGATTTCGAAGGCACCATACCGTATGGCGCCTGCAGAATTGGAAGAGTTGCGGAAGCAGTTGGATGAGCTTATGCTGAAGGGTTACATTAATCCCAGTGTGTCTCCGTGGGGAGCACCAGTGTTGCTGGTGAAGAAGAAGGATGGTTCGCGTCGCATGTGCGTGGACTATCGGGAGTTGAATGCGGTGACCATCAAGAATAAATACCTGTTGCCTCGCATCGATGATATTTTTGATCAGCTTGGAGGTTCGAGGGTGTTTTCTAAATTGGATTTGAGGAGTGGTTACCACCAGTTGAAGGTGAAGAAGGATGATGTTCCGAAGACAGCGTTCAGGACGAAGTATGGACACTATGAGTTTGTGGTTATGCCTTTCGGTGTAACCAATGCACCCGCAGTTTTCATGAATCTGATGAACCTGATTTTCTACGAATTTTTGGATAAGTTTGTCGTTATCTTTATTGACGACATTCTGATCTATTCGAAGTCAGAGGAGGAGCATGCCTCGCACTTGAGGACGGTATTGGAGATTTTGAGGAAGCATCGGTTGTATGCTAAGTTTTCGAAGTGCGAGTTTTGGCTGGATAGAGTTGCTTTTCTCGGGCATGTGGTGACTGGAGATGGTATTTCAGTGGATCCCGAGAAGATTAGGGCCATCAGAGAGTGGCCTGTCCCGTCGTCTGCGTCTGAGATCCGGAGTTTCCTTGGGCTTGCTGGTTACTATCGGCGTTTCATTAAGGACTTTTCCCGTATTGCTGAGCCGATGACCAGGTTGACACGGAAGGATGTACCTTTTGTTTGGTCGGGTGATTGTGAGAATGCTTTTGGTGTTCTGAGGGAGAGGCTGACGAATGCCCCTGTTCTTGCTGTGCCTGATCGCAGCGGTGGATTTGAGATCTTTTGCGATGCTTCTGGCAAGGGTCTCGGTTGTGTGTTGCATCAGCACGGGCATGTTGTGTCTTATGCGTCTCGTCAGCTCAAGGTTCATGAGAAGAATTACCCGATGCATGATTTGGAGTTGGCTGCCGTTGTGTTTGCTCTTAAGATTTGGAGGCACTTCTTGCTGAGTGAGAAAGTGAAAATCTTCACCGATCACAAAAGCTTGAAGTATATTTTTACCCAGAAGGAGCTCAACATGCGACAGCGTCGATGGTTGGAGCTTATGGCAGATTATGAGATTTATTTGCAGTATCACCCTGGCAAGGTGAATGTGGTGCCAGATGCTTTGAGTAGGCTTCCCACGGTGATGGTTTTGACTTCGCAGTGGAGATTGCAGCAGGATTTTTGCGAGTCTGGAGTGGAGATTGTTCTCCTCGGAGAGGCTTCTTCGTTGATGTACATGCAGGTGCAGTCAACGATCGTGGATCGGATTAAGGCGAGTCAGGCCGGAGATCCGAAATTGATAAGGATTCGAGGACAGGTTGAAGCTGGTCTGCGGACTGACTTTTTGATTCATGAGGATGGCTCGCTGAGGTTTGGGGCCAGGTTGTGTGTGCCAGCTGGGGATATCAGAGAGGAGTTGATGGTGGAGGCACACAGTTCGTCGTATTCCGTGCATCCTGGTGGGACCAAGATATACAAGGATCTTCGTCTGAACTTTTGGTGGCATGGCATGAAGAGGAGTGTGGCACGGAGTGTGACCAAGTGTTTGGTTTGCCAGCAAGTGAAGGCGGAGCATCAGCGTACGGCCGGGTTGCTACAACCGCTTCCGATTCCGGAGTGGAAGTGGCAACACATCACTATGGATTTCGTGACTGGACTACCTCGGAGTCCGAAGCAGAATGACGCGATTTGGGTGATCGTAGATCGATTGACCAAATCCGCGCATTTTATTCCATTCTGAGTGGGACAGTCCACTGAGGCGCTAGCGAGGAGATACATGGAGGAGATCGTGCGACTTCATGGAGTCCCCGTGAGTATCGTGTCGGACAGGGACACGAGGTTCACATCTCAGGTCTGGCAGAGTTTGCAGAAGAGTTTGGGTACGCGTCTGAGTTTCAGCACGGCGTACCATCCGCAGACGGATGGCCAGTCCGAGAGGACGATTCAGATTTTGGAAGACATGCTGAGAGCGTGCATGTTGGATTTCAAGGGTTTGTGGGAGGACCATCTACACCTGGTGGAGTTCTCTTACAACAACAGCTACCAGGCGTCTATTGGCATGGCGCCTTTCGCCGCTTTGTATGGGAGGAAATGTCGATCGCCATTGAGTTGGGATGACGTTGGCGATCGGGAGCTTTTGGGGCCTGAGATGATTGTGGAGGCTGTGGAGGTTGTCAGGAACATTCGAGAGAGGCTGAGGATTGCTCAGGACCGTTTTAAGCATTGGGCGGATGCGAAACGTCGTCCTTTGGAGTTTCAGTCGGGCGATCATGTGCTTCTGAGGATTTTCCCGAATCGTGGAGTGATTCGTTTTGGGAAGCGAGGGAAGTTGAGCCCGCGATACATTGGACCGTTTGATGTTTTGGAGAGGGTCGGCGAAGTAGCTTACCGCTTAGCCTTGCCGCCATCTTTGGAAGGAGTCCATGATGTTTTCCATGTGTCGCCGCTTCGTCGATACATCAGCGATCCGTCTCATGCCGTAGATTTCTCGGAGATCGCCGTTCGCCCAGATTTGACGTATGACCAGCATCCGGTGCAGATTCTGGACAGGCGTCAGAAGTCACTTCGGAACAAGGTCGTCGATCTTGTTAGAGTGATGTGGTGGCACGGTTCGCCGGGAGAGTCTACTTGGGAGAGAGAAGAAGAGATGCGAGAGCGCTACCCACTTTTGTTCCCGGCCACGTGAGTGTTGGGAATTCCGAGGACGGAATTTTTCTTAAGTTGGGGAGGATGTAACGACGGGTTTTTCATGTATGGATTTTATTATAAATATTTATATGTTTGGTTGCTTTCCCTTGTTGAGATTTCCATTTCCGTCTCCGTAGTTTCATTTTCGTTCGTTTCGTCGTGATTCTCTAGATTCTTTCGTCGGTCGGCGTGTTTGAAGTAAGTCATTCGTGACGAGCTTCATAACGTCGATATCTTAGAGTTAGAACGAGCCTAGGAGACTTAGGAAACCATCCCGGAGCTTCGCGCTCCATTTCGGAACTTTTGGTGCACGTTAGCTGGTATAAGAAGGGTCACCGACCGACTAGATGACGATCCAGTCGGTCAGAAAACCTTCTTGAACCGACTAGCGGGCTTGAAAAGTTATTCAAGAGTTACTGTTCGTCGTTAGTCGGTCTAAGAACGTTGGTTGAGCGACTAGGTTGCAAACTAGTCGGTCTGCAATGCTTCTTTAACCGACTAACTCATTTACTATTTTCTTGGTATCAGTACTGTTTACTCTTAGTCGGTCTAAGCACGTTCATCGACCGACTAGATGCTAAACTAGTCGGTCAGTAATTGTTCCTTGACCGACTAAATCTAAATCCTAATTTTCGTCTGGGTTACTGTTTACTCTTAGTCGGTCTGTGTTGGTCAACCGACCGACTAGTTCTCAAACTAGTCGGTCAGTGGTTGTTCTTTGACCGACTAACCAGTGCTGTAAACCCTAGTTTTACCCTAGCCGCCACCAAACTCTATAAATACCCCTCCAAACGTTTTCTTCTTCTCCCTCATGACCTAAAACCCTAATTTCTCCCCCATTGAGCCCACATCTTCCTCAAACCATTAATCCTTCATCCCAAGCTCATCATCCATCATCCAAACCCTCCCTTGTCACAACCCACCTTCCATCTTCCCAAACCTTCATCAAACCCCCAAAATCCACATCAAAGCCCATTTCTCCAGATTTTTCCCTCATTTCCCGATCTGAGCCGGATCGTTCTTCTGTTGCCGTGGTTGCTCGGCATCGTTCCTTCGTTTCTTCACGGTAATACTCGATTCCTTTAGTTTTAGCATAACCCCCATTGACATTGTGAAACCCTAATAAAATGGATTAGTAGAAAGTTAGGATTCTAATAAGAAATCGATTTAGAATCATTGTTCTAATGATTGTTTTGCCATAACAGCGATCTATTCCGTAGTTAGCTTGTGTGACGATCTTCATTGCTCGTCAACCCCGGTATCAGGCAAGTGAAACTTGCATCTCTTAATTTGGGCCATGTCTTAGGCCATTTCCATTGCTTTAGCGTAAAAGAGACTAGACGATGAAAGGATAGCCGTCTAGACGCCATTGACCTAGCTTGACAACGAAGCTTGGTCTGTCACCTTCATCATGTTTGTATGTCATGTTTAATTTCAATTAACGGTACGCAAATATCTGTTCATGGCTTGCATATTGATTAGTCATCGTGATTGTGTAGCACACGCTACAATACTTATATTCCTGGCTCGTGTTCCAGAAGCGAGCCCTGTAGTTGGAAACCCCAACGCTCGACACATATGGGTGGGGTAAGAGATATGCGGCCACCTGAGCCCCGAGTTGGCCTGATCCGCCACTCCGGCCAGCAGGAGAAATCTCTAGTGCACAAGTGATTAATAGTGATAGAGATAAGCGGCCTGAGCCACGAGCTGGCCAGCAGGTGGACTCTCTATGCACTAAGTGATAAACAATGATAAGTGATAAGTGATAAGTGATTAGTGAATTGGTAGCTTTCGCTACATCGTGAGTGCGTGACATTCTCTTTTTAAACTGCTGCATCAAACTAAACTGTCATGTCATTGTTTAATATTATAAGTGCTAGGTTGTTAGTTACTTTCAGTTTCCTTGCCCAAGTCTTTTAGACTTGCTGACATGTGCCCCTTTTCTCTTTTGGGTGACACATGTTAGACCCTGAGCCATAGTTACTTGCTGAGGGTGAGGTGTTTGCGGACGCCGAGCTTGCGCCCGTGTTGGACGAGGACTTCGTAGACACTGGAGATCAGTCTTAGTGTCTACGTCTAGTTTTTGTTAGATTGCTTAGGTTGTCGGTGCGTGGCACCTAGTTTGGTACTCTGTTATGTTTGTGTTTTGTTTGGCCTTGTTCTGGGCCTTAGACTCTTTCTTTTAGCCTGGTGGTTTTTCTGTGATGTTGAATATTTTGTGGACAAACTGTGGGATTGGTATTTCATATCCGTCTCATACTATTATTATTATTATTATTGTTTCGTTTGCAATTACAGGGACATGCTTATACTAAATTTACGCTTATCAGGCGCGGAGCTTCACAGCTCCACGTTTGAGCGGACCTTCTCACGTCTCGCCTCCATTTTAGGGAAGCGGGGCGTGACAGAAAACTATGACCAAAGTATGTTAGAAGATGTCCAACATTATTTGACTAAAGATCGATGGAGGCTAACCGGCTTCGAGCTATTGGGGTTGACAGTTTGACCATACCCTAGGCTTGAGGTTAAAGTACATAGTTTTGACGAAGAGACTAAAACTACGGAATTTATCACGGACACAGTCAGGGTGGTCCCAACAACACTTATGTCAATGAGTTAACAACATAAGTATGATACTGAAACAGGGACGATACCTGCTGCTTGTGGTCACTACCGTCTGGGACTTTGAGCCCCACCTGTAGTAGAGTCAGGCTGTAGGGTCTCACACAGAGTGCGAACTTCGTCTATTAATAGGTAGAAATTAGGGAGAATATGCATTTGACGCAATGGATAGGAAACTGCAAAGAGTTTGCAGTTAGCCTCTGCATTCAGGATAAATGATCCTGAGTACAAGTGGAAGATTTTAACCTAAGATAGTGACTATTTTGCATATGATGAAAACAGAGTTAAATGTGTCTTAAAATGTTTAATACCTTATTTAATAATATAAATGCGAGGAAAAGGTTACGTGGAAGATGGGATCATCCCGGTCTAAATGTATGTCCAAACCGCGCCCAAATCGGAGTCCAAAAGAGCCCAATAAGTCAATTTAAAGGTGTTCAAATAGAAAGCCCATTAGGACTAAAAGCCCAACAGCTTTAAAGGTTAAAGCTGGATTTTTTTAAAGGAAAAAAAGGTCAAAAGGGGGCAGCCTGGGCTTGCCCAGTCACCTATATAAATAGGGTCCTGGGCCAGGCGTCCAGCCTAGCATGGGTCCCAGCCAGGTTGGGGCTGGAGGGCCCTGCACCTAGGGTTCGAACCCTAGGTGCAGTTTTTCCCTTGGCGGCTAATTTTTCAGCCAAACATGGCTTTTGAGCTGATCTTTGGACGATCAATTGAGGGGTCAAACGGACTCGGATTGACTCGCCGTTTCTTCCTATGCGTCACCATTCATCGCTCTTTGATTTGATAGCTTGTATCAAATGTGAAGCTCAACGATGAGGGAGTTAAAGTACATGAAAGTTTGGCATTTATGAAAGACAAACTAACTTGAACTATTTAACTCCAAATATTTAGTCCCGCATCGAAAGTGGAGTAAAGGGGAGGGGTCAGCCGCCTATATAAATAGGGGCATGCTCCCCTCCTCTATACTCGTCCCAAGCTCTAGATCTGAGCGGCTCCCAAAAGTTTGGAGCACCCTCGGATCTAAGCTTAAATTAAATATTTTCTCATCTTCCAAAATTTCTGCCTTGCTCCTGAAGGGCTCTAGCAAAGCCATGAAGGGGCTCGGATCGGATCCGAAGTCTTGACGGAGGATCCACTCAAGTGAAACTTTCTTCGGTGTGTGGCTGGCTTAGCGATAAGGGGGTTGCTCGCCTCGGGACGCAGTGTGGTTCGGGAAGCGGTTCGGCTCGGGACCAGGAGCGGTTCGGGAAGCAGTTCAGCTCTGGATGGGAAGAGGCTCGGGACACGGTTTGGTACACCTTGCCGGGGCAAGCAAGGTTTCAGGTATGTAGTTTAATTAAGCATAGTATTTATAATATTTTCGTAGCTTAGATCTATCTTGGGATGGTAAAACCCACCTCAAGATAGTAGAGATCCTGGCTCAGGTCTTGATATCCTTAGAGTTGCATGTTAAATAGTTTAACATTTTTTCGCTGCATATTTTTATTTTTTCCTCTATCGTCCGTCCGACGTAGGACTGGCATAGATTTATACCCTAAGGGTCCCTCAAAACCCATCAGTGGTATCGGAGCCTAGTTCTACATCTGATCTCAGGACTGCAATTATTATAAATGCATGTATACTTTTTTAAATACATAAAAGATCTGTTTTAATTTTATGTGATAAATGTTAAAAATGGAACAAACAAGTTTTTTAGATGCTTTAAATTTTATGTGATAAAAATTTTTTAGCATAATAATTTTAATTTGATAATTCTTAACATGTGTTCATGCAATAAAATTATATGATAACTTTTGAACATGAAAGCTGTAAAATTTTATTAGATAAAATTTTGTATGTTTGAATTATTCTTAAAATTTTAATTTGATAATTTTTAAAACATAAAGTTCATGTATTAAAATTATGCATAATTTTTGAACATGAAACAATTAATTTTATTAGATAAAATTTTTATATTTTTAAAATTATGCTTTAAATTTATGTGATAAATTTGAATGTTTAGAAACATAAAATTAATTATGTGATAATTATGAACTTATTCATATGATGTTATTAAGTTGTCATGGCTATGTTTTATTCTTGCTTATTTGATAACACAAGAAAAGCCTTGTTAGGTTAGCCATTAAAAGCCGTTTAATAATTATAGATAATTTTTAGATTGCTTCTGATATGATTTAAATTGTTTTAAATGCCTAATGGACGATTAGGATAGCACCTCTATAATTCATTCCTTATAGTTGATAATGACTTAATAAAAGTTATTAACAAATCCTAATTAATTTTGAATTTTAGGATTCACTAGTTGATAGGATTAACTAGTTCTAATAAAAATATTTTAGTCTATGGGACGCATATAACAGTGATAAGTTTCATTCAATGGACCATGATCCGGTCAATGTGCTTGGCTAAGTTTGTTGGATCACCCTAGCTAGACTGGAGATATGTGATCATGGCTTAGTCAATTCCCTGGTCGTGTTCCGTTGGACCGCAATGACGCGAATCATGATTATATGACACCCTGGATTATATCTAAGTCAATTAAATTAAAATCTTTTTCAAGATTAGCCATAACCCTCCTTACTTTAGATATTGGCAACTATAGGTTCTTTTGATATAGTTGTTGAGCACACTGAAGCTATGTCGTAGACACTTTATGGAAACCAACCTCTCAATACATGAGATGTTGTTTAGACTTGACCCAAACCGTCATGTCGTGAATACACCGAGCTAGACTAGTCATTGTGATTTGGATGAGCACACTCATGATCATAAGTGGCTATGGGTAAAAACCAATAAGAGAGTCATATATGATATGATTGATGAAGAGTCATCTACCAATCGCAGAGTCAAGCAATTTGTTGAGCACGCTCAAGGTTGTGAGACTCGGAGTGGTTGGATCTCTTGCCCATTAATTTAATTTAATTAAATCATTTCATTATTAAGGCTTAAAATGATCGCAAAAATAATGGGAGGATATAGTTAGATAAAATCCATTCTATCTATATTTAATATTGAACATATATAAACTAGGGTAGTTCTATATTTACCAGTGGAATCAAAAACATAATATTCTAATAGAATAAGTTAACTGGTCGAAATAGCTGGTTAATGGAATATCAACTCAAATTCTAATTGATAGACTAAACTATATTCTCATTGACATTAAATGACCTTCTTAAAGCACATGCTTAAGGACAATGATTTCCTTAAGCTCTGGGTCTAACAAATAAATGAACGCTACATGTCACTCGCCTCTTTAAGGGGCAGCTTGAACATATTGATGTTCAAAGCATCTTTCTCCATACAATTTGTTGAGCACACTCAAGGTTGTATGGAAAACGGTTTTGATCCGCAAGGTTCGAAAATTCGATCAAATTGTTTGAATTGAATATGAGTGCATGAGCGGTGCAAGACTATGTATCCCAACTGGATCTTGAGACGAGCAACTTGTTGAGCACACTCAAGGTTGCAAAGCTCGAGCGTTTGGATACATGAGATGCTTGCATGGATATTTATTTATATGGGGTCGTATAATATCTAAATGAGATTTAGAAAAGGAGAAGGCACTAAGAAAAGTCAATTGAGAAAGATAGTTTTATTTATCATTAGTAAAGGCATAAGGAGGAGGAACTGAAAATGTGACATATTTGATGTCACGGTTTCAGGATAACCGTTATACAAAAGAAATAGATTGTCTACGTGTTGGAAAAGGAACAATTGTTGTTTCTTGGACCCATGTAGGACGTCAAACACTTTTTTGACGAATGTCATCACCTTGCTTCTGAAGCAATGTTTTATGTGAGCAATTTGTATAAAGATAATGTATTAAATGTTAATACATGAATACGCAAGATAATAACAAAACTTATATGGCAAAATAGACCAGGCCGAACCAAAGAGACTAAGCTTCACAAGTCACATAAAGAAGTGTCTGACCTCTCGTATTATGAAGTCTGTTGACACTTGTGAATCTTGTCTCAAAGATATGACGGCCCAATACCTTCTGTGAGACAGTGGGAGAATGAGTTGGAAAACTTACTGTCTTATATATACGAATGTATTCAGACCTAAGTCAAAATTAGCCTAGATGAGTTATACTTATTTTATTACGACACGTATTCTTGATGAAACACAAGTCTGATAAAATAGAGAACAAAATGACAGAAGTGTTTGAACTGATTCGATCAGATCGAAGAGTCAAATACTTAGCTGTATAAATCTTGCGTAAATTAAAAAAATTAAAAAAATGTGATTTTCTCTCAAGTCAAGTCTCTTAACACATTGGTGTGTTAGAGAGTATGAATCGCACTTTGTTAGACATGGTGCGATGCATGGCAAGTGACTCTGAGTTACGATCCTACCTCTGAGCTAAGTTCCAGATAGAAATGCCTAGGTTTCGATAAGGTTCTATGAGGACCTTATCAATAAGATATTCATTAAATCAATTGTTAGGAAGTTAAAGGATTACTCGAGTCTCATGAGATGAAGAGTCGAATTAGACATCATAATTGATGATGACTTAGTCAACTTCCAGGATGCAATTCGGAGTAGGGACTCTGATTAATAACTTGATGCAATCAGAAAAGGTCTGTGCACGTAATATAAAGTATGGACTTTAGTTTATGTGCCCAAAAGAAAGTGTTTCTTATCGACTGCAAGGAAATCTTCAAGTTATATAAGATAGGTGCAGAAAGAAAGTAGTGAAGTATAACTTATGTTGGCTGAGAACGGTTTTCATCCTAACTCCTATAAACGGATTATGATAAAACTATCTCGCCAACAGATTTGTACATATCTACTCTGACCGAACTCAATGTAAATGCTCATGATGACCATGAAAACTGGAGCATTCATTTATAGTTCGTTTTCTAAATATAATTTAGAAGAACGAACTTATATGAATTGGCCAGAGAGTTTTCAAGGTCAGTGAGAGCGAATAAAATACATGTGAAGCATCAAGAGGCTGGACATATGTTTTGACAAAGTAGTCAAAGAGGTTGACACTTTATCAAAAATGAATATGCACCGTCTAAAATGACCAATAACTTATTTTAAATCATTGTCGTAAAGTACGCTGAGCTAGATGAGATCCAGGAAAATTAAATATTATGGATTCCGAGGGACCAAGGGAATTGTTTGGTATGTATCAGAAATAAACCCTTTAAGTCTATACAGTAGACGTTTTAGCAAATCCACTCACGAATGCTCTACCACGTGAAGTCTAGAAAGACTTGTGTGTAAATGTAGTATGAGATACCGGGATAAATAGGCCTGAGTGCAAATGGGAGATGTTGGAAGATGTATGCCCTCGAGGCAATTTATCTCTGTGTAATTATACAAACATCTTGTTCAAAATTACAGTAACTTGTATGGTAAGTAATTTATCTAAGTTAAATCATACTGAAGTTATCATTAGAAACTTAGGTAAAGTCCTGAAACTTAATGCAAGGTCAAACATGTATCGAGATGAGGATCTCGATCATGTAGAAGTGCTTGACCGTCTATAACATAATTCTAAAGACGTTCGTGGTCGTAGATGTTTTGAGAAAAGGATATTGAAATATCGGATAGACCATTCTGTTCTTGTCTTCACCGTGTAGCGATGACGATGATCTCATGGTCGTTCAACTTGGCGAAGTCGGAGACGAGACACAGGTGCTCATTGGAGAATGAGTTCACTGAACGACCCACAAGAGTTATCATATGGTTATGATTGACCAATATGTCAATGATAACTCTTAGTGATGATAGGCGAGTTGGTCTTTTAACTTGAGGTCATTATACAAACATGTACATGAACGGTGTCACTTAGATCTCTGACCTAGCTTCGAGGCAAGGCCTGTCGAAAGGTCTTTGGTTCGGTGACATTTGAAACATGCGAGGAGAGTAATGACCAAGATAGGATTCGTCTCTCCCTGGTCAACGGGAGTTAGTGTTGTAGAGGTAGTTCGGTCTTTAGTGAAAACTCTGGCCAGAGTACGTTGGAAGATGTCCAACATTATTTGACTAAAGATCGATGGAGACTAACCGGCTTCGAGCTATTGGGTTTGACAGTTTGACCTTACCCTAAGCTTGAGGTTAAACGACATAGTTTTGACGAAGAGACTAAAACTACGGAATTCATCACGGACACAGACTGGGTGCTCCCGATAACACTCATGTCAATGAGTTAACCACATAAGTATGATACTGACATATGGATGGCACCTGCTGCTCGTGGTCACTGCCGTCTGGGGCTTCGAGCTCTACCAGTAGTAGGGTCAAGGTGTAAGGTCTCACACAGAGTGCGACCTTCGTCTAGTAATAGGTAGAAATTAGGGAGAATATGTATTTGATGCAAGGGATAGAAAACTACAAAGAGTTTGCAGTTAGCCTCTGCATTCAGGATAAATGTTCCTGAGTGCAAGTTGAAGATTTTAAGCTAAGATAGGGACTATTTTGCATAATATGCAAACAGAGTTAAATGTGTATTAAAATGTTTAAGAACTTATTTAATATTATAAATGCAAGGAAAAGGTTGACGGGATCGTCTCGGTCAAAACGTAGGTTCAAACCGCGCTCAAATCAGAGTCCAAATGAGTAGGGGTGTGCGGGTCCGGGTACCCTGTTATTTTCATATTACCCGGACCATACCCGGTAAGGGACCGGTTCCTAAAATTTGGACCCGGAACCTACCCAGTTAAACCATATACCCAGACCCTACCCGGACCCTATGGTTCCGGGTAGGTTCCGGGTAGGTTCTGGGTACCCTGTAAAAAATCTAATTTGTGAGGCATTACGAACAATGATTTCCAAATGATCTGTGCATGACAATTATCTCAAATACGCATGAATAA
This sequence comes from Scilla litardierei, assembly GCA_030789695.1. Taxonomy (NCBI): domain Eukaryota; kingdom Viridiplantae; phylum Streptophyta; class Magnoliopsida; order Asparagales; family Asparagaceae; genus Scilla; species Scilla litardierei. The sequence goes on from CM061136.1 coordinate 76,926,573, forward strand.
AAATCAATCTGGAAGTAAAATATTGTCTCTAGTCTCTTTCTTCGGTGATAAATGCATATTGACCAGTATTTCTAGTAGATAAAGCTAGACATATGGAAGAATGATTCACGTTTACCTATACTGCTCTTTTGAACGCATAACAGAACAATATGATCTTTGATTCAAATGCATTGTTTAATGAACTTACACGTTGCTCAAAACTTCAGAATGCAAGTTGTACTCACTAATATTATAAGTTCAAATTAGATACAGCCAGGGTGGATCACTCTTATATATTTTGATCCTTAATATTATAATAAAAAAATTATATATATACATATATATATATATATGTTCCGGTTCTGGGTACCCGTTTTCTATAGACGGGAACCGGAACCGGACCCAATACCCGTCGGTTCCAAATTTTCCTACCCGGAACCGATAACTATCTACCTAGAACCTACCCGTTAGGGTAGGTTCTGATCAGGTATCTGGGTACCCTGTACCCGTGCACACCCCTACAAATGAGCCCAATAAGTCTATTTAAAGGCGTTTAAATAGAAAGCCCATTAGGGCTAAAAATCCCAACAGCTTTAAAGGTTAAAGCTGGATTTGTTTTAAGGAAAAAAGGTAAAAGGGGGCAGCCTGTGCTTGTCCAGGCGCTGACCTGGGCAAGCCCAGGCGCCTGGGCCCCGGCCCAGACTCCTGGCACTTGGGCCTGGGCCTGGGCCTGGGCGCCCAGCCTGGGTGCGCCCAGGCCAGGGCCAGGTGTCCAGCCTGGCCTGGGCCCCAACCAGGCTGGCACTGATGGGCTCTACACCTAGGGTTGCGAACCCTATGTGCAGTTTTCCCAAACATGGCTTTTGGGATGATCTTTGGACGATCAATTAATGGGTCAAATAGACTCGAATTGACTCGACATTTTTTCCTACGTGATCACCGTTCAGCGCTCTTCGATTCAATAGCTTGTATCAAATGTGAAGCTCAACAGTGAGGGGGTTAAAATTTATGGAAGTTTGGCCTTTATGAAAGGCAAACTAACTTGTTTAATTCCAAATATTTAGTCCCACATCAGAAGTGGAGTAAACAGGAGGGGTCAGCCGCCTATATAAATAGGGGCCTGCTCCCCTCCTCTAAACTCGTCCCAAGCTCTAGATCTGAGCGGCTCCCAAAAGTTTGGAGCACACTCGGATCTAAGCTTAAATTAAATATTTTCTCATCTCCCAAAATTTCTGTCTTGCTCCTGAAGGGCTCTAGCAAAGCCACGAAGGGGCTCGGATCGGATCCGAAGTCTTGACAGAGGATCCACTCAAGTGAAACTTTCTTCGGTGCATGGCTGGCTCAGCGACAAGGGGGTTGCTCGCCTCAGGACCAGTGCGGTTCGGGAAGCGGTTCGGCTCGGGACCAAGAGCGGTTCGGGAATCGGTTCGGCTCGGGACGGGGAGAGGCTCAGGACGCGGTTCGGTACACCTTGCCGGGGCAAGCAAGGTTCCAGGTATGTAGTTTAATTAAGTATAGTATTTATAATATTGTCGTAGCTTAGATCTATCTTGGGGTGGTCAGACCCACCTCAAGATTGTAGAGATCCTGGCTAGGGTCTTGATATCCTTAGGGTTGTATGTTAAATAGTTTAACATTTTTTCGCTGCATGTTTTTATTTTTACCTCTATCGTCCGTCCGACGTAGGACGGGCATAAATTTATGCCCTAATGGTCCCTCAAAACCCATTAGTAAAGCCAGGCACCCGACTTGTGATGACTCATACGAAAAAATTGGGCGAAAAGACGAAGGGACGGCTCTATCCCATGGAGCATGCAGAGCACGATAAACCCCACTAGAGACCCGACGGCATTGGACAAAACTGGCATAAGGGCAAGCCATAGGCCCTTAGAAGAACGACGATGAAGGGGTGGAGGAGAAATCGCAGCGCAAACCTGAAGCTTTGTTCATACACCCCGACTTGACAACGACCCGGGAAGCAGACCCTCTCATCCTGCTCGGGGGCTCAGGCATGCATGGGGGAAGGAGATATTTGGAACGCAACGACCCAATCGAGGTAGCACAAACCACCGACGGCCACCCCATCACCTCGGAAGGAACCCCGGAGAGGTCATCCCTTTTGCGGCGGATCTTTGTGACCGATCCTCGGGGCTGAACAAGTGCAGCGGTGGCAGCCGGCCGACCTGCACCAGAGGCAGAAGAGGAGGACGACGAGGGACACATAACGCGACGTAGAGAAAATCTGAGGCAGATGCAGGGGACGAGGGAGGAGAAGACAGCTTTGAAAGGGAGAAACCTTCGTCCGCAAGATAACTGCTTCCCTTTATACTGCTCCCCCGAAACCCTCCGCTCCATCACGAGCCGTCTACCTGTGCACACGAGTCGACACCCTGCGAGGCATGGCACTTTAAATCCCAATCCCAGGGGCAAGAGAATTTCAATCTGGCAGCGCTATGATGATCTTGATTCAATGCCATTACCTCGACTGATGTTCCTGTCAACTCCGCACGGATCACATTCCTCGGACCGAACCGTCAGAATCCGAACGGCTCGAGCGATGGGGGCTACCGCTGACCCACGCCGACAGGAGTCAACCGCTCCCCTTAAAACACGGCCCCTTAATTACCATTAAGGATCCCCATTATACCCACCTTCATGAGCCATGAAGGCGCCATCAACGTGGCGAATCGTCGATGCGAGATGGGGAGACGTTAAGGAGACGTGGCCGGGAAGACTCCTATAAAGCGACTCGAAGAACAACATGCAAAAGAATCACTTTTTGGATACCCAAAAACACTGAGGTATTCCTCTCTAACGACCTTGTCTTCCACCTTATAATTCTCATCCACAGCTCAGCCCGAGGACTCACGTATCGGTCTCTCCGTGAGCCATACCGATCCCACCGAGCATCCTTCAGATCCGTTTTGACTAAGGCATCAAAGGGGACTTGGTCGGAACCAAGGTCCGACCCCCTGACAAGCTTTCTTATCTGTTCAGGTCAAGTAGATCCAGTCGCACCGAGGCTACCCTTCGGCGCTCAGCCAGCCCAGAGTCGAACGCGCTCACCCCCGAGCCCGTTCATCTCCACCCCTACGGAGGCCGTCTCCTTGCCGGGGATCCCCCTTCCGCACGACGACGAACGGACTCACGCGCTCTTCGCCGAGCCGAACCAGTTGCGCCCGTCTCCCGAAGGCTATACGCGCCCCGCTTGATCGCGTTGACCTCCCGCCCTCCAATCAACAAATCCGTGGTGAATCAACAAATCCATGGTGAGAAAACACCCCGAAACAATATGTAAACAACTTCGACACCCATTTCCTGTCTGATGGGTACATTAGGGAGGGCCTTGTGATTATCGTTGAGGACATTGATTCTACCAAAATTTCAGGTCATAATTCAAGCAAGCAGTAAAATATGATTGTCAACTAGAGTCGGCTTCATTAAGTTCTATGATTCCCCCATTCTGTTCTACAATTGATTAATCCTGTTACTGGCCTGGGTTAATGCATGAACTTGAGATTTGATTATCTCCCTTTATTCATGCTAACTTAACTAAGGTTGACTTACCCCAGCATATCCAACAACCAGACAGTCAATGTTAAAACCCTAAACATTTGCATGCAGCATTTTTATAGGCAAAAATGGGGGAACCTTACATTGCTATTTTTCAGTCATACATAAGCATCTGACGCTATTTTCTGCCTGTCCTGGATGATGGAGCGGCCCTTATGGTGAGCAGCCGAGCAAGCAGCTTAGCAGAAGGCGTGGCCCTAGCTCAAGTGGCGCATCGATCTGGCAAAGAGATACATATGCTTGATATATGGATACAAATCACCAATGTAAGCAACCGGTTGATATCCTCAAGTATCTTGTATCTTTGTTCCTGAACTCCTAAAAGATCCCACCAACGAACCTCTTGTAATTTTGCAAATGCAGAAACTGATGCATGGAACCACTACTGGTGTAGGTGCTGGCCGAAACAAAACACAATCAAACAATCTCGAAGGATATCATCAGAATATAATTCATATGATCAGAATACAATCTCTCTCCATCCCTCTCTCTCTCTCATCAACATTTATTGATAGACCGACAACAGGCAATGCCAACATCTCGTCACATTGAGCAAGTACAGGCAATGCCAACATCTCGTCACATTGAGCAAGTCTTGTCTGGGCTGATATAATTACTACTATTACTTGTTACGACCTAAAGATCATGATAGCCCGACTTTCTATCCACGGTCACCAAACATCATATCTACGTCATTCTTCCATCCCGGAGGCCGGCGGTCCCAGCGCTAGGGCGCCAATCCCACGACTTCAAAGACCGTGCACTTAACTCACCCACAACAGAGCGCCAGGCTACCCCGGAGCCCGACACGGCCGAAGGAAGGGCGCACCCGACTATGGGCGGTGGCGGGGCCGTACTCATCCAGTGTCCCAGTCGTCACCCGACTCGCCCCTCCCCCCACCAGCTCGTCGGGAACAACGTGCAAGGCACGTGACCGGACAACGTGCCCTCCATCCAGGACGACCTGGCGACCCCATCGGTAGCGACGTACCTCGGACGCACACCGACGACTCTTTGGCACATCGGACACGACAAACAACCTAGTACAAGGACGCTACTGACACATTCGCCGCCCGACCATCTGATAAAGCACCCCCTGGCCGCTGCGCCCCCTGACACTCAATGCTTTCGGCCCTGACACCTTGACAAAAGCGCCCCTGGCCATTACACCGTCTGACAAAAGCATGGCTGACACTCATGTTCCTAACATCCTCGTCCAAAGCTTCCGCTGACAGCAGGGCCAGCTCAGCGCGTCGAGTCAGCATGCCAGGTCAGCCCCACCTAACCGCCTCCGTCAGGTATAAATACCTCTTCATCTCCAACGGTGAAGAGGTTGGCAATTTGACTCTCAATCTTATTACTCACACACAAGAGCAAAGGTCATCCATATCTTTGTTCTTCCACTCAAAGCTCGTCACGTACGGTCGACTCACCCTCAGTCCGACCTGCGTGCCTAGCCCCTGCTTTAAGTCCTATTACCGACTTAGGCATCGGAGAGGCTTAGGGTTGGACCCCAACCCGGCCTTTCTGACGAGTTACTCCTTGCGCAGGTTAGCTCGTCATCCCCGGTCGTGCTCGCCCTCAACCTAGGCAATTCGGCCCCTCCATCACATCATATCGGATTCGATATCGTTGTCAGCTTCCACAGCAAGTTTAGCCTCGTCACCCCACTGATCACCTGTTGAATTGCCTACCTAATCCTGTCATTAGCATAACCATCGTGCCCTTGGTTCCCCATAATATAAATTCATTGTACGCGAGTTCTACCCCGTAACAATAGGCGCCGTCTGTGGGAACGAAGGGTCACACCCATGTCAAATCACATACCAGTCAACCGAAACCCTGACCATGGAAATGATCCCATGGATCAAGAATCGCCCTCTCACCCCGTGACTCCTGCGACTAATCCACCCCCGGAGGTGGAGGTCGAAACGGTCCAGGCCTTGGCCCGTGCAGTGCAGCAGAGCTTCGAGGCCTTCGCCAAGATAATGGCGGGCCTTACAACGGCAAGAGCTGAAGCACCCCCGGGCCCCTCTTAGTCCCCGAACGTGAGGTGAAATCTTCACCCTCAGTTCATTGAAGAGATGGGGGACAAAGGGCTCGCCGGGGAGATTGCGACCCAACAGAAGCTCTTGGAGGAAGAAATGAAGATCGTGCGGCTACAAAGGCGCAAGGAGGAAGCGGCTGCCGCACAGAGGCACCTGGATGAAGCAGCCGAGGCCGCCCGGCAAGCCCTCCTCGATGAAGAGACCACCCGACGCCAGCTCCGCTTCATTGTCGCGGAGCGCGAAAGGCTCCGTAAGGAGAATAAGGAGAACCGAGAGATCCCGGAGGTGCCGGCGACGGGCCGGCGACACATGAATGAGCGCATCCCGCCGCTCGCCAGGTCCCCGCCTTAGGGGCAAAGTCCACCCCGTCGGCATCTCTCCCCATATCTTCTGGACGAGGAAGCAGTTCGTCAACAACTCCGCTTCCTCGCCGCAGAGCGCGAAAGGCTCCTGCGGGAGAATCAGGAGCGGAGAGAGATCCCAGAGGCGATGGCTGTGGGCCGGCAGTACTGGAATGACCGTAGCCCACCGCTCGTCGAATCCCTAACGCGCAGAAGGAGTCCACCCCGGCGACCGCTTCACTATTCCCCGGGGCATGATGACCGACGGCAGCTGAGGATGATATGTGGTACTAAACTTGAGATGAGTCCCCAAACTAGAGCAGATCAAGACATCCTAGTTAACATGTCATATGTCATAATATTCAATGGCCATACACAAGTTCACAAATGTAATACGTGTCACAACAATTCAATGGCCATTTTCCAAGTTCTTCAATTTCACATTCATTTGGGCATTTTAACATGCAGATAGCGGTCGACATGCAAACGAAGAGTGCCATACCATCAATTTTAGTAACAAATCTCATTATTAAACTTCTTAAAGATATCAACAACATTCAAGCATGTTAAAATGAAGAATTTAACAACAATCACAATTTTAACTTCACTCAAAAATAGTTCAACTTGCTGAAAGTGCAGGAACAACTATAAAGTCATCACATTTAATCAATTTCTCCTATGAATATGACAAAACTCACTAAATGAAAGTTGGATATATACTAGTCCTGGAATCACCCATACATTGTCATGCAGAAATATTAAGTATATGATTTATAGTGAATTATATAGTAAAGTGTGTCAAATCTGTTCTTCAGACAGATTTCTGGATCTGCCTTCAAAGCCAATTTTAAGCATGTTGGAGCCAGAATTACGACATATAAGCACTCTGATGAACTTTTAGAAAAACTTCTTAAGTTTCCAACAAGACTAAAATCAGCAAAATCCATAGAGTGTGCAGGTAATAGTGCTCATTTTTCTGAACTGTGTACAGCTTGACAGAATTTCAAACATCTTGCAAATATGGAATTATTTCTCCTACTTATTGAACTCAACATATGACAAATTTTATATGAATTTTGGGTAGGACTTCAAGATCTACATCTACGTAGTTTTTTCAGAAAGTGATTCCAACTACAAAAATCAGAATTGATGTGTAAACACACATACAGAATTCTGTTTTTCAGGAGAGGGTGATTTGCTAGGAAATACAAGAGAAAGATTGAATCTTTTGGGCTAATACAAACATGATACATGAAATTCAGATCATAAACAACATAAATAACATCCTAACATTCTCATATCCCTAAATAAAAATTCACAAGTCATAGTTAGAATCCTACCTCCACAAGTCTCTCTCTTTCTCTCTTCTCTTTCTCCTCCTTCCTCTTTTCTTTCTCCTTAAAGCTAGGGGTTTTCTTTGAAATTTTTGGAAGCAAAAGCTAGGGTTTTTGGAGTGTTGAATGACTGAAAGTGGGGAAGGGGAATTTCGTTCATGGGGGGAAGAAATGGGAGGAGAAACATGAAAGAAGAAGAAAGGAGAATAAAGTTAAAGAAAGGAGTAGAAAAGCTATAAAAAATCTAACTCTAGAATTCTCTTTAGGATAAGCATGCATAGGCTAAAATGACCTTAATACCCCTCCAAAATTACCCCTCAAGTTTCAAGTATTTACAAGTTTGCCATTACTTTATACACACACAATTTCAGGATGTACGCTCAGCAGCTTTAGGCCAAAAAGACCGTTTTGCCCCTGGCCTTTCTAAAAATTTATGGGTGTGCCATTAAACCCATCCCTATTCACACTAGCCCCTCTCACACTAACCTACTCTTTCAAAAATTTTACAAGGATGACATTACTTTACACACCCACCTTTACACTACACACACACTTCCACCCATTTGCCAAATGACCAAAATACCCCTACACTTTTCACGGAATTACACGACTTCCACTAGCCACATACACGCCTATCACATCTTATCAACTCATTATACTCCCTCTACTTGTATAGAGGACTACCACGTCAGTCGTCGTATAGGGCTAAACCGGCCATGACATTCTACCCACCTTAAACTAAAGTTCGTCCTTGAACTTTCGAAGTCCAAGGGTTATAACCTGAAAAGAAAATACTTCTAATTCTCAGGGCCTCTCTATATATTTTACTCTACACCATTGTCTCCACAATTTTTTTTTGCACTAAGATTATCAAAAGAGATATTGACACAGGGATAAGATACTTACATAAACAGGTGAGGGTATCTGTCTCTCATCTCGTCCTCGCGCTCCCAGGTGGACTCACGAGGGGACTCTTGCTGCCACATGACTCTTACTAAATTAATGGTCTTCTTCTTCAGTATCTTCTGTCTCCGATCCAGGATGGCTACTGGTTGCTGTTCATAAGTCAGGTCAGTGCCCACTTCAATCTCTGAGAAGTCCGCGAGGTGACTAGGGTCTCCCACATATTTCCGAAGCTGGGATATATGGAACACATCATGGATGCCTTCAAGGGAGGGTGGCAAGGCAAGGCGGTATGCAACCTCACCAACACGAGCCAAAATCTCGAATGGACCAATGAATCTCGGGCTCAACTTCCCGCGTCTGCCAAAACGAATCGTGCCACGTGTCGGTGAGATCTTCAAGAACACATAATCACCTGGCTGAAATTCTAATGGACGCATCTTTGTATCTGTCCAATGCTTATAGAGATCCTGAGCGATACGAAGATTCTCCTTGATTGTCTGTACCACATCGATCGCTTCCACCACCAAATCAGGTCCTAAGGGTTCATGGTCCCCAACATCGTCCCAGCTTAGAGGCGATCTGCACTTCCTTCCATACAGAGCAGCGAATGGTGCCATTCCAATGCTTGCTTGATAAGTATTGTTGTAAGCAAACTCCACCAGGTGCAAGTGATCTTCCCAGGATCCCTTAAAGTCTAACATACACGCCCTCAACATGTCCTCGAGGATCTGAACTCGCTCGGACTGTCCATCTGTCTGAGGATGATATGTGGTACTAAACTTGAGATGAGTCCCCAAACTAGAGTGTAAACTTCTCCAAAAATGTGAGGTGAATCTGGTATCCCGATCAGAGATTATACAAACAGGAACTCCGTGAAGCCTCACAATCTCCTGCATGGGATATCATGTTAAACACCTCATACTACCAAGTATAGAAAAGGTAAGGGTGACAAAAGGGGTTTTACCTCCATGTATCTTCGAGCCAAATGCTCGGTAGACTGCCCAACCCTAAAGGGAATGAAGTGTGCAGATTTGGTCAAGCGGTCAACAACTACCCAACTTGCGTCATTTCCCTTGGGTGTGAGGGGTAGCCCAGTCACAAAGTCCATCGTCACGTGTTTTCATTTCCATTCAGGAATGGGGAGAGGCTGCAACAAACCTGCAACTCTTTGGTGTTTGGCCTTCACCTGTTAACAAGCCAAACACGAGGCCACACTTCTTGCTATACTACGCTTCATTCCATGCCACCAGTAATGTTGTCGCAGGTCGCGGTACATCTTTGTCCCTCCTGGATGAATTGAATAGGGGGAACTATGGGCCTCCTTAAGCAATTCCTCTCAAACCAGTTGGCACACATAGCCGAGTCCCAAATCTAAGAGAGCCATCTTCATGAATGTGGAAATCGGTCCGAAGTCCGGCCTCTACCTGTTCTCGGATCCTCTTTAGCTTTTCATCTCCAAACTGTGCGGCCTTGATCCGGTCCACCAGATCGGACTGGACCTACAAGTTCAACATGGTTGCTTTGATTCCTGGAAGTACAACATCTATCTCCATCTGTCGCAGGGCCCATTGGAGCTAAGGCTGAGAGGTCAACATCATCACAGCTGGATATCTACTGAGTGCATCAGGGACCACGTTCACTTTTCCAGGATGATACTGGAGATCGAGATCATATTCTGCCATCAGCTCAAGCCACCGACGATGTCTCATGTTGAGCTCCTTCTGGGTGAACACATACTTCAAACTCTTATGGTCGGTGTACACCTTGACATGTTCCCCTAGTAGAAAGTGTCTCCATAGCTTTAGGACAAAAATCACGGCTGCCAGCTCCAAGTCATGTGTAGGGTAGTTCAGCTCGTACACCTTCAGAAGTCTAGAGGCATAAGCTACCACATGTCCATGCTGATGTAGGACACATCCCAGCCCTTTGCCAGAAGCATCACAGAAAATCTCAAATCCTCCAGAACGATCTGGAATCGTCAGAACTGGCACAGTAGTCAATCTTCTCTTCAACTCCTCAAATGCATGCTGTCATTCCTCAGACCAGACATAAGCAACATCCTTCTTAGTCAGGTGAGTAAGTGGTGCCGCAATCTTAGAGAAATCCTTGATGAACTTCCTGTAATACCCGGCCAATCCCAAAAAGCTCTGAATCTCTGAAACCGACCTGGGAACAGGCCACTTCTCCACTGCAGCCACCTTTTCTGGATTAACTGATATGCCTTCTCCTGAAACTATGTGCCCCAGAAAAGCCACTTTAGACAACCAAAACTGGCACTTACTATACTTGGCATATAACTGATGCTGCCTCAGAGTCTCTAGAACAATCCTCAGATGCTCTGCATGCTCTTCCTCATCTTTGGAATATATCAGGATATCATCAATAAAGACTACCACGAACTTGTCCAAATAGTCAAAAAATACCTGATTCATTAACCTCATGAAGGTAGCTGGAGCATTGGTCACATCGAAGGGCATCACCAGGAACTCATAATGTCCATAACGGGTTCGAAAAGCTGTCTTCGGAACATCAGACCCTCGAACCTTAATCTGATGATAACCACTCTGCAAGTCCAACTTTGAGTAGACTCGGATCCACCAAGCTAATCAAAAAGGTCATCGATGCGAGGAAGTGGGTACTTATCTTTTATTGTCACCTTGTTCAATTCCATATAGTCAATACACATCCTCCGGGATCCATCTTTCTTATTCACCAAAAGCACTGGTGCTCCCCAAGGTGACACGCTTGGCTGGATCAACCCTCGTTCTAATAGGTCCTTTAACTGATTACGAAGCTTAGCTAACTCAGATGGTGCCATCCGATAAGGAGCCTTCGTAATAGGTTGCGTGCCTGGTATCAAATCAATGGTGAACTCCAATAATTGATCAGGAGGAAGCCCAAAAATTTCATCAGGAAAGACATCAGGATAGTCTCGCACAACCCTGGGTAAAACTGGCTTCGCCTCCATGGCCATAGCCAACACTTCTGCTTCTATTGGTGTTGCTCTGAATCTTACAAGTTCTAATGTGCAACTACCACTTATGAACTCAAACTCTGGATGATCGGGAATCTGAAAGACTACCCTCATTAATTTGCAGTCAATCGTGGCACAAAACATTGATAACCAGTCCATCCCAAACACAGCTTCAAAGGTGGGCATCTCAATCACCAGAAAATCAGCATATAACTCCCGACCACAAATTTCCACTGGACAACAACGGAGTCCTGAAGTACTCCTGACCACCATTCCATGTGTAAATATTCTAACTAACAGTGAAGGGGTCAACTGGTACTGCATTTTTGTCCATAAATTGTCGGGACAGAAAATAGTGTGAAGCCCCAGAATCAAAAAGTGCCAAAGCAGGGAAAGATGCTACTTTAACCATCCCTAAAAGCCAACAAGGAAATCAAACCAATGTCTATCATAACTAAGCAATAAGTGATATATCGTAAAGTAAAGAGAGGGCTAAAACCATACCAGTGATAACCTGGCCTGAGTTTTCTGCCTCTACTGCCGTCATCGTAAAGGCCTGGGACTTTGGAGCAAAGTTTGTCTTCATGTAGGCATGTCGCTGAGGAGGCAAGAAAGGTCTCCTAGGAGCTGGTGTGCCTGGTCCAACTGGTGCTGGAGGGGAAGGCCGTTGCGGACCCGGTGGAAGAGCTCTCTGCTGCATTGGCCTAGCAGCCACAGGTGCTACTGGGGTCGGGTAGGCACCCTGCTACGGGCAGAACCTACTAATGTGTCCTCGACCACCACAAGTGAAGCACTGTCTAGCCCAAATCCTGCATTCCTTCTGCTCATGCCCAAGCTTTCCATAGAACTGACATGTCAGGCGTCTCTGTGTCACTGCAGGGGCTTCTGGCCTCTTGAACTGGGCCGTCTGTACTGGCCGAGTTAATGTCTTCTGTGATCCTGAGGGTCGTCTGTCGACTGTAGGCATCTTCCCTATACTCCGCAAATGAATCTCATATAACCTTGCCGCCTCGAGCACATCCTCATGTGTGGCAAGTTTCTGTGTAGACATCGCCTCCCTATACGTCAGATCTAGTCCCATACGGAAACGTCGAGCTTAGGTGGCATCAGTGGTAACAAGCTACGGGGCAAACTTGCTCAGCAAGGAGAACTCGGCATCATACTCATCCATGGTCCGACGGCCTTGATTCAACTGCTCAAAACGCTGCCTGAGCTCATCCTTTGCGGTCTCTGAAAGGAACTTGGACTCAAAACGCTCATTGAAAGTCTTTCAAGAGATAGGACCTTTCAGGTGCCGCTCCTGGGCATCCCACCAATCTCGGGCCTGATGTGTCAATTGCCTTTTTGCTGCATCAACCCATCCCTCCAAGGGAAATCTAACTGCTGTGAGGTCATCCTCTGTATGCCGTAACCACTCATCAACCTCCAAGGCTGTCTCCTTGCCAGAAAAAGCCCTCGGCTTCATTGCCTTAAACTGCTTGAAGCCTGGGGTCTTCTGACCATGCATCTTGGCGAGCATCTCGGCCTGCTGACCTAGATTCGCCTGGAAACCCAGCAAAATTTTCTCCATCAAAAAGGGCTCAGTGTGCTCCATCTCTGATGAGGATATCCCATTTCCACTATCCATTCTGCAGAGAAAGGACAGCACAAGAAGAATCAGTACCATATGTGATGGCATTAAAGTGTGTCGGATGCATCATCCTTTTGCATATCGCAGTGTGACCGGACCTGCATGGGCCACCACTAAACCTGACACGCCCCATTCCCACAAATACTTTGTAAGGCAACGCAAACCATGGGAAGGGAGGGTGGAGCTTGACAAGCCGCGGTATTACACCAAGCGTGAATAGAAAAACACAATAAGCAGGACACTGCAAATGCTGGGATTATACATCACATATATGTAAAAGAAAGAAGCAACACATATACTGCCATCATAGAAAGTACAAACCCATAGAACTACATAACCAAAGAGCATACTATACACCAGCATAGAGTACAAAGTGAAACTAACTCAAGTTTACATGAGAAGTACAACAAGCCACCAACATATATCACAGCTACAAAAGACCACCCACTCACCACTCGACCCATCTCACACTTAAAAAAACACAGCCCAAAAGGAGTGGTGTCCCTCCCAAGTCATAAACTCACGTCTGAGAAATCTCCTGAGGGAGATTCTGCTCTGGTGGCGCCTGCTCAAATCCTGAAAAGTAAAATGAGCACGTCAAACGTGCCCAGTAGAAAACTAACTAGGGTAGAAAAAAATCATTTAGGGGTTATGAGTATAAAGGCAATAGGAATACAAGCAACCAAGGTAAAGAGTACAACACACAAGTGTGCAACAACAACAACACATATATGGTTCATTAGTTAGTTAATGTTAGTGATTTTTGGAAGCCTGTGTATCACCTAAAGATAAGGGCCTGAACTTCACCCCAAATTTGGGGTGAATACAGCACATGACGCAGTGGACACGGGCACTGTACGCTGGGCCTCTCAGCTCCACCGTCCCTGCCAGGAGTGAGGCACTCCAGATAATAACACAACCTCCGTATGTCCCCTCCACTCCCGGTAAAGGCGAGTGGGTAAAATAATATCACGTAACATATATCACGTTTCCCAACTTCTCAGTCCAGCCCCTTATAGTTAAGTTATACCCAAACTTTCCCACATCCCAATACTAGGATGTTCACCCGCCTTAGAGCTGATCGAGACATCCCAGTTAACATGGCATATGTCATAATATTCAATGGCCATACACAAGTTCACAAATGTAATACGTGTCACAACAATTCAATGGCCATTTTCCAAGTTCTTCGATTTCACATTCATTTGGGCATTTTAACAAGCATATAGCGGTCGACATGCAAACGAAGAGTGCCACACCATCAATTTTAGTAACAAATCTCATTATTAAACTTCTTAAAGATATCAACAACATTCAACCATGTTAAAATGAAGAATTTAATAACAATCACAATTTTAACTTCACCCAAAAATAGTTCAACTTGCTGAAAGTGCAGGAACAACTGCAAAGTCATCACATTTAATCAATTTCTCTTATGAATTTGACAAAACTCACTAAATGAAAGTTGGATATATACTAGTCCTGGATTCACCCATAAACTTTCATACAGAAATATGAAGTATATGATTTATAGTGAATTATTTAGTAAAGTGTGTCAAATCTATTCTTCAGACAGATTTATGGATCTGCCTCCAAAGCCAATTTTAAGCATGTTGGAGCCAGAATTACGACATATAAGCACACTGATGAACTTTTAGAAAAACTTCTTAAGTTTCCAACAAGACCAAAATCAGCAAAATCCATAGAGTGTGCAGGTAATAGTGCTCATTTTTCTGAACTGTGTACAGCTTGACAGAATTTCAGACATCTTGCAAATATGGAATTATTTCTCATACTTATTGAACTCAACATATGACAAATTTTATATGAATTTGGGATAGAACTTCAAGATCTACAGCTACGTATTTTTTCCAGAAAGTGATTCCAACTACAAAAATCAGAATTGATGTGTAAACACACCTACAGAATTCTGTTTTTCAGGAGAGGGTGATTTGCTAGGAAATACAAGAGAGATTGAATCTTTTGGGCTAATACAAACATGATACATGAAATTCAGATCATAAACAACATAAATAACATCTTAACATTCGCATATCCCTAAATAAAAATTCCCAAGTCATAGTTAGAATCCTACCTCAACAAGTCTCTTTCTTTCTTTCTTCTCTTTCTCAGCCTTCCTCCTTTCTTTCTCCTTAAAGCTAGGGTTTCTCGGAAGCAAAAACTAGGGTTTTTGGAATGTTGAGGGACTGAAATTGGGGAAGGGGAATTTAGTTCAAGGGGAGAAGAAATGGGATGAGAAACATGAAAGATGAAGAAAGTAGAAGAAAGTTAAAGAAAGGAGTAGAAAAGCTATAAAAAAATCTAACGCTAGAATTCTCTTTAGGATAAGCATGCATAGGCTAAAATGACCTTAATACCCCTCCAAAATTACCCCTCAAGTTTCAAGTATTTACAAGTTTGCCATTACTTTATACACACACAACTTCAGGATGTACGCTCAGCAGCTTTAGGCCAAAAAGACCGTTTTGCCCCTGGCCTTTCAAAAAATTTACGGGTGTGTCATTAAACCCATCCCTATTCACACCAGCCCCTCTCACACTAGCCTACTCTTTCAAAAATTTTACAAGGATGACATTACTTTACACACCAACCTACACACACACTTCCACCCATTTGCCAAATGACCAAAATACCCCTACACTTTTCACGGAATTACACGACTGCCACTAGCCACATACACGCCCTATCAAATCTTATCAACTCATTATACTCCCTCTACTCATGTATAGAGGACTACCATGTCAGTCGCCGTATAGGGCTAAACAGGCCATGACACGAGCTACGCGCTGGCTCCCCCCTCCAGTGAAGACCTCAGGGGCAAGCTTAGGGAGCTTCGCCACCCAAACCGGAGCGCCATATGCGGGGTAGGCGACGGCCCAATACCCGTCCGACTATAAAGGCTGCGACGAGGTGATGGCCCAATACCCGCCCTCTCAAAGACTCCGGGGCAAGCTTACGGAGCTTCGCCACCCAAACCGGAGAAGGGCACGGGCCGAGCTACGCGCTCGCTCTCCCCTCCAGGGAAGACCTCCGGAGCAAGCTTACGGAGCTTCGCCACCCAAACCGGAGCGCCATATGCGGGGTAGGCGACAACCCAATGCCCGTCCGACTATAGAGGCTGCGGGGAGGCGACGGCCCAATACACACCCTCTCAAAGACTCCAGGGCAAGCTTACGGAGCTTCGCCACCCAAACCAGAGAAGGGCACGGGCCGAGCTACGCGCTAGCTCCCCCTCCAGTGAAGACCTCCGAGGCAAGCTTACGGAGCTTCACCACCCAAACCGGAGCGCCATATGCGGGATAGGCGACGGCCCAATACCCGTCCGACTATAGAGGCTGCGGGGAGGCGACGGCCCAATACCCGCCCTCTCAAAGACTCCGGGGCAAGCTTAGGAGCTTCGCCACCCAAACCGGAGAAGGGCACGGGCCGAGCTACGCGCTCACTCCCCCTCCAGTGAAGACCTCCGGGGCAAGCTTACGGAGCTTCGCCACCCAAACCGGAACGCCATATGCGGGTTAGGCGACGGCCCAATACCCGTCCGACTATAGAGGTTGTGGGGAGGCGACGGCCGAATACCCGCCCTCTCAAGGACTCCGGGGCAAGCTTACAGAACTTCGCCACCCAAACCAGAGAAGGGCACGGGCCGAGCTACGCGCTCGCTCCCCCTTCCAGTGAAGAACTCCGGGGCAAGCTTACGGAGCTTCACCACCCAAATCGGGATGCCATATGCGGGGTAGGCGACGGCCCAATACCCGTCCGACTATAGAGGCTGCGGGGAGGCGACGGCCCAAAACCCTCCCTCTCAAAGACTCCGGGGCAAGCTTACAGAGCTTCGCCATCCAACCCAGAGAAGGGCACGGGCCGAGCTACGCGCTCGCTCCCCCCTCAAGACTCTGGGGCAGGGCCAACCCTCGCCACCCAAACCAGAGACGGGCACGGCCGAGCTACGCGCTCACACCCCCCTCAAGACTCTGGGGCAGGGCCAACCCTCGCCACCCAAACCAGAGACTGGCATGGGCCGAGCTACGCGCTCGCTCCCCCCCTCAAGGCTCTGGGGCAGGGCCAACCCTCGCCACCCAAACCAGAGACGGGCGCGGGCCGAGCTACGCGCTCGCTTCCCCCCTCAACACTCTGGGGCAGGGGCCGACCACCCGAGCCAAAGATACCTTCTCGCTCACCATCCTCCCAAGCGGACCCATGATCCCCGCAAACTCGAGCCTTGGGAAAAGGACAAGGGCACGCGGACCGAGGCTGGCCTCGCGCAGGCCAAGAACCGCTAGACAACGCCGGGTCCCGATAAAGCATGCCCCCGATGCGACCCGTCGAAACGAATGACCGCTCGGGAAACACGCCATTAATAACGACACATCCCCCGAGAGGCAAGGTCTGACGAATCGCGTCCGGCGCCACCTGGCAAAAGCGGTTTCCAAAGGGCGTGATTCCGAGGCGCTTATTAACGATGCCAGCTCATCGCTTTAACTTAGGGGGAACCGTTAGCAAACTCCCTCTATAAATACTCCCATCACCCCTTCGAAGGTGAGGAGGAGAAAGATAGTATGAGGGCAAGTCAGTCCCCCCCATGAAGGATGAGAAGGTGCGAGGTATTCAACCCCCGGAACATCCAGGTAGGGCTCCCCACCGGATACCGTCAGCCCAAAACGAAGGGGGGCCCCAGCCATCTGGGGACCCCAACTCCCAGACGGGCGATAGCTTCCACATGACGGCTGCCGATAGGCTATTCCTCTTACATACGGATCGCCGATGGGCTATTCCTCTTACACGGGGGAAGCCCCGCCTTCCACTCCTCCATCTGCCCTGAACCAGGTGAAACAGGAGAAGGTCGGCATCCGCTCCCCACCGATCCTCGCCGGCGGAAAAGGCAAAAGCCCCACCGGGCTCACCAGCCACCACTATCCCGCCTCCTAACGGCCCACCTCCCTTTCCTCTATCTTCCCATGGAGGCCGGGCCGCCGGAGACCCCCCCCCCCCCCCCCCGAAAGTGACGCCACCACCGCTACCTCGTCCTCCAGCCCTTCCAGTGTTTCCCTTCGATGCAAGGATCCCCCGAATAGACCTTGCAACCATTCAGCACAAGGCGAGGCGGGATATGAAAAAGCAATGGATGAGAAGGAGGGCCGCCCTGCAGACAGGAGTTCGCTCACCCTGACGCAGTTTACAGCCAAACAGCATCCCTGGCGAATCAGAACGGCGAGTCAGGGCGTCTCATCATGCACATGGACGATCAAGACGCTTACCACGCTCACAACCCTTTGCGGACGAAAAGACGAGAAGGGAGGCAACGAGCAATGGAAGAGAAGGAGGGCCGCCCTGTAAACAAGAGCTCGCTCACTCTGATATGGATTGGGTCGCACTCGACCTATTACTGTAAACCTTATCGAGACCTCTTGTAAAAGTTAATGAAGGACACCCTCTGGGAGGAATAAAAAATAGGGAGGAAAAATTACAAAAGCCCACCTCAACGAAAAGTTACCTTATTAACAATAACTACCAAACTCCAGGGCGAGCTTACGGAGCTCAGCCACCCAAACTGGCGGACTCAGGTTGAGCTACACGCTTGCCAACCCCCCACCGGTATGGATCACCACGTACCACGCACATTAGATCTTGGGCGGATTGCGCAGAGGTAATGTAAATTCACACAGTCCATAGCAAAGGATCGACTTCTCCTCAAGAAATACGAATTGTTACAAAAGTAGAGGGACAAACTTACAAAATGGGCCCTCCTTTAGTTCGCCCCCGACGTCCCCCTTATTTGCGTGTGATCATGCAAGTGTGCAATATGATGGGGGATACCAGATTTAAAATATTTATACCACAAGCGCACGGTGTTGTAGTGTGGCTTGGGGGTCGAACATAAGGAGGCGTGGTTGTGCTTGTGTCAGAAAGGAACCAATTCACCATAGGGGTGAGCTAGCCCGAATCGATAGGTGGGTCACGAAATGTAAATACGGGGTTAAACAATATAAAGGGAAACCCGGGACTTCGGTTTCCACCTTATCATGTGTTCTCGCAATTACGACCGGCGGATAGGACAACGATCGGAATTAGGGTTTAGTGGTGAGACGTTGCCTCTAAGGGTGATACCAGCGTCCTACGGGCCCGATATTCCGGTCGGTGCCCAGGATGATACGCCGAACTAACTGGGTTCGGTCAGTGGGCATTCCCATGTCCATTAACACTGACCGACTCCGGGAGCACTAAGCTCGCAACGATAACTCCCAACATCTCGTCATGCCGCTCCCGCGCGCAAGGATTCGATGTCTACACTAAGGACGTGAGCTATGGCTAGGGAGTCAACCGCCAAGTTTATTCCCCCTTGGCCCAATGGTCAAAGGCGGTCTTTTTCCCGCCGATGACAATAAAACACCCCGCGTAACCAATAGATTCCTATTCCCTATCGATATCCTAGTCCTATGGACGCATTAGGGAGAACCCACGAAGGGGTTTCCACCAAAATCCAATATTAGGGAACTACTCACACATTATAGCTAAAAAGCGATCTAAATGAAAATCGACCGTTAAAACATAATCAGGCAATTGAAATGCGGTAGTAGTAATGCAATTAAGATAATATCAAAGTTTGACAAAGATCTGAACAGTTACAAATAACCAAAAAATTCTAGCCGTTACAATAGGGAAAAAAGACAGAAGAATAATCAGTCTTTGTTTTTGAAAACCTAGGGCTTCTATATATAGAAAAAGACGTCACCCGATCGGTTGAAGTATCAACCGATCGGGCGACCTGCTTCGTTCTTCGGTAGCGATCTTCAAAAACTTCACCCGGTCACGCGACACGATTTGGCGGAAGCGGCTAGTCGTTTGGATCTTGCGATCACCGGGTGAACCGATCGGTTGATAAATCAACCAATCGGTTGGAAAACGTCGTCCAAAAGACAATAACTTGCGACGTTTTGGCACGGTCAGCTGCCGTCGGGTGAGCTCTCCGGGTCGTGTCTTGGGGGAATCGGCTACAGATGAACCGATCAGGTGAAGGTCACCCGATCGGTTGGAATTCAGCTTCAATTTCCTGAGAAGTCTGTTGGGCTGAATCGGTCGTCGACCCGGTCGGTTGATGCTCTCTTGCTTCAGCGGATATCCGGATGGTGCACACGTGCATCACCCGATCGGTTGGTTGTATCCAACCGATCGGGTGGGGGCTGGTCGTTTGACCCCTTGAATCACGCGTGACCCCTCCCGTTGCTCCGGGGACTTATGATATCTTCGTTATGTGTCCCCTATGCAGGCAATCTCCTGCAAACACACAAAAACAAGGAGAAGTGAAAGAAAACTAGAAAATACAAGAAAATGGATACGGGACGGCGAAAAATAACGGAAAAACACAAAGAAGACGTGTGTGAATATATAAAATATACACACATGTCAAAATCCCACAAGCTGAACCCTTCCTCGTCCTCGAGGAAGACGAGTGAGAGTAGGAGCTCGGAGGGAGAAATTAGAGAGAAAGAGAGAAAAAGAGAACTCTAAATCCTAAATCGCCCGTCAG
The DNA here is from genome assembly GCA_030789695.1 of Scilla litardierei. Lineage (NCBI taxonomy): Eukaryota > Viridiplantae > Streptophyta > Magnoliopsida > Asparagales > Asparagaceae > Scilla > Scilla litardierei. The sequence continues at coordinate 76,946,904 of CM061136.1, forward strand.
GGCCAACAAAATCAAAAACGCCACACCAGGCAACCAAACGCCAAATCACAACACTAAACCAAAGGAAACGAGTCCAGACAATTGTCGTGGGCCCACGCGGTGAAGCGCGAGTGAGTGTGGTCGTGTGCTAGCAGACTGTGTCACTATCTACATTGTGCTATAGGCTCCATATACACAAATCTAATAAAAGACCCAAATATCGATTCGATTTGAAATAAGCGGTGAATATATAGCTCAAGCATGCATGAGAAGAAAGTAAGAATCGAAACGTATCATGTGTCAGGGACTCCACAGCTAGGGACTTGGACATCACCACACTATCGTCTAGATAATAGCTAGAAATTCCCTATTCCAAGTGTTTTCGAAAGCAATGGGGGGTTGAGATGATGTGGAGTAGAACACTCGGTGCAAATTCTCGTCTTCCCTTTATTCTTGGTAAGTAGGAAAATATTCACACACATTTTTTTGGGTTTTTGGCTATACATATGTATTTTTTTCTTTCTTTCTTTTCTCTTTTCTCCTTTTTTGGGTTTTTCTTTTCTCTCTTTTTTTATTTTTGGATTTTGGGGTATATACACGTGTGTACTCTCCCAAGTGGGAGAACGGTACATGACGAGGGGATTTGCACCAAGTAAAATAAAAAAGAAATCGGATTCTAAACACTTGGGCAAAGGAGATTTTTCTCTAATCAGAGCATAGGCTAAATGGACTATCCTAGTCCTAATTGTGGAATCCCGACATATGTGAAATGAAGCATATGATATATATATATATATATATATATATATATATATATATATATATATATATATATATATATATATATTCATGCATATAGAAGCAGACAGTAGGAGCAAATACCGCATATTCAAATCGAAGCGTGATAATCTAGGGGTCATTCCTGGACAGGTATATAAATCAAAATCACAAAGTAGAAGCACACCAAACAGCTAGGCACGACGCACGACTCACAAAAAAGCTAAGTGGACACACGATGCGTGAAATGCAAGAGGACTCGGCTTCCTAGGGTTAGTGAATGTGATTATCGAAGCCATGCTAGGTGTGTGTGATTTTTGTGGCAATTCATCATATGGGGTCAAATCTAGAAGAAAGAGATAAAAAGAAGAAAAGAAAAATAAAAACATGATGAAACGACTCAAAAACGAAGAAAAAGACGCAAATGATGCACGAAGTACGACTCCCCCTAGCTGAAACTTGCATTGCCCTCAATGCAATAAGAGTAAAGACGGGAGGGCAATGAAAATGGAGGGAATACGCATCGACACAAAAAGAAATGAAAAACGAGAAAAGCACACATACGAAACTGAAAAATAAAGAAAATCACACAATGCGACATATAAACAGAAAATAAAAGATAGAAAATCACAAGACACAACATATATACACAAGCACACATAGAAACATCACACGACAGCACAGAGAAAAAAACGACTTCCCCCAAGCTAGACATGACAATGCTAGCAATATGATATGATCATGAAAATGCAGAGATATGCAAGAGGGAGGTCAGAAAACAAACTGGAATCAAAAAGTAGGAGAGGAATCGTCCTCGTCCTCCTCGGTGGAAGATGTGGGGGATGCGGGGGGAGTGGACGGGAGAGGTGACTGGTGTGCAGAGAAGTGGAGAAAGGGGTCGAGGTGATGGATGAATGGGTGTGGAGGTGTGAATGATGGGTGGGGTGGTGGTGGTGATGGTGAGTGGGAGTGAAATGACGACCAATGCGGTGGTAGATGGGGTAGAAGCGACGGTAGATGGGGTGGATAAGGCGACGGAAGAGGATGGTGGGGGAAGTGATCGTGATCGCACTTGCAATTTCTTGCGACGCACAAATGGGGTGACGGAAGTGTAGGGTGGTGGATCTGTGGGGGCGACGGTGATGGTCGTGAGTGGAGGTGAAGTGGTAGGAATGGAAATAGTGGTGGTGGAAGGGGATGGTCGTCGAGGGGGTGATGGGTGTGGTGATGAATGTGATGGGGGAGGTGAGGGTGGTGGTGAGGTGGGTGGAGTGGGTGGAGGAGGTCCGTGCACGTGAGTGAGAATGCGGAGGATGGTGGCCACGTTCCTCTCAAGTGCGAGGAAACGTGGGTGAGAGAAGAACGAAGAGGATGTGTCCGAGGGGGCGGAGGACGAAACGACAGTGCGTAATGAAGCCAACTCAGTCTCGAGAGCAAGGTGAGCGGATGTGGCTCGACGAAAGGAGGTGGTGGTGGTAGTACGGACCGGAGGGGTGGTGACAGTGGTGGTGGGGACAGAAGCCGAGACGGCACTACTAGGCCCAGCCCCGGGGTCTCCATGGAACGCAGGAATGTCTTGCTCGCCTAAGTGGGCGGTAAGGGAAGGTGGTCTGGGTGCACCCTGGATAAATGGAAGACGTAGCCCCCCAAAAAGTCAGGATCAGGTGGGAATGTCCAATCTGTCACAAGCTGGATAGTCATGCGAGCAGGGTTGGGCAGAATGGTATAATGAGCAGTGGGTGGCCGTAATGGAAAGTGAAACGACCATCGGGGCGAGGCTTGTTCATGTGTATATGCCGCAGGATGTCAAGATCGAGACGTGCAGGTCCTGCGGCAGCAGGTAAATCTCGGGGGATGGCAATATTAAACTGAGGATATGAAGCTATAATAGTAATAATGCCCCCACAACAAAGCTTGCCCTTGCCGGCGCAGCTAATCTCAAGTAGCTTGTGAACAAGCCAAGCACCGGCATGGATGGGAACAACAGGGGCCCTAAAAGAAATCCCGTCATCACCACGAACATCACCACGAACAAAAGAAAAGGTCATGGCCCACAAAATGAAAAGATCAGGGATGGTCACGGTACCTGACACATCCTTGGGGAAAAATGTGCAAGAAATAATTCGGTGGGCCAGACGGAAGATGGGGTGAATGATGGAGGAGGCCTTGGCCTTACCTCGGGGATAGTGAGCGTGTAGGGTGAGGTGGAACCAAAATTGATCGACGTCGAATTCGGGGGGATACATGTAAGGACGGATAGCGTCGTCCCCAAGGATGGGGAAACCAAAGATGTTATTAATTGTATTCAGGGTGGTGCGAATGGTTTTATTACGGACGCGAAAAATGACGATCGACCCCGACTCACAGACAAGGGAGGATAAAAATTCAAGTGTGAGGGAAGGGTAGGATACCGCGGTGGCGTTCAGGAAGGCTAACTAACCTAAATTGGTGAAAAGAGTCTCGACCTCGGTGAACACACCGAGATCGATAAGCGTTTGGGCATGGGCAAATTTGGTTGATAAGTGCCCCAGTGCATCGAGTCTGTGATAAAAATCTTTTTGCTCGACTCCTAAAACGGTAGCCACGCGGGCCCATCAATGGGTCCTCAGCAGGGATGATAGGTTGGGGTTGGGGTTGGGGTTGGGGTTGGGGTTGGGGTTGTGTAGGCTGTGCAGGAGGAGGGTGTAGGATCCTGTCAAAACGATGATGTTAGGATCGAATGAAGAGGAGAGACTTACGTTCGCATACGCGACACCGTAGTCTCTGAACTTCGCCCTCGGATTCGCCACAACAGTGGTACTTCGTCACGGAGGATCGAAGCAGCGTTTCACCGTCTAAATCTCTATTTAGAAGAAGAATTTAATAGAAATGGAGAAGAAGAACATAATTTGCCTTATGCAAACTTATGGCATGGATGGAATGGTGTAAAATCCTTACCCTTGGGTCCTATTTATATGCTTTAGGGATAGTTATTGTAGGAAATAACTACATATAAGCTTATTAGCCTATATTAGTCCTTTTACTTATCGTCTTCTTCATTCACTTATCAAGTGCCTTTATGCACTTATAAAGTGACTTTTTCCACTTATCGAGTGGTCCTTTTCACACGTGAAAAGGTTCCCTTCGTGCACGCTTTCGTGCATGCGACATCTGAGGTCCGTATACCCTCATACATCCCCTCATGGGTGTATACATGTCGTTCATATCCAACATCTCCCACTCACACTTGAGGGGATTGTAAGGAAACATCTTTTCCTTTAGTTCTTCTATTTATCATACCGAGAAATAGACCGTGTGACCGTCATGCGCATAGAGTCCGTTGTTGTGCACTTGTTAGAGATACACAACACTCTTTGAGGTGCAAAGTTGAGTAGATCAACGCATGCTTTACCCTAGATTATTTCTTCACATTTCTTATACTTTATATTCAACAATTGAATCCCATCTGGATTACAATTGGCTGGCCAGCTTTGAATCTTTAAAGTCCAAATGTGAATATGAAATTAATCTTCATCTTCTTGCGATCCTTTCGATCTTGACTTGACTCCCTTTTCTAACATGCCCCGCCGGACCGAATTACCATAGTCCATAAGCAACATGCTAAGATAGCGATCACCCAGTCAAATCTAAAGGAACCAATTAGAGTCCATAAGGGTAAGAAATTAAGACCCATGTGGTCGTTGGGTCTCACATAATAGTAAACACAATTACTATTCTAACCCAATGGTCAATACGTATTACAACATCACTCCTTTCCCTGGGAGCGTATGTCTTAATGATGTTGTAAGGTGATGATCAGACACCACAATGTCTGACTTTGAGTCCCTTTTACTACTCAAATAATCTTCTGGACCCACATCCCACATAAGACAGATAGGATTTCAAAAAAAATCCTCTTAGATCTTTTGTAAGCATCCATATGATGCAGATCTTTCATACGACCATTTTGTTTAAGTCATGACTCTTAATCATCCGTCTGACGATTTTGACTTTAAATAGGTCTCATCTTTATTTTATCCGTCTGATAGAATAAAGGCGGTTGCTCATGTGAGAGAGCCAACCTCAATCTCTCTGACATACTAGAAAATACAGCTGAGATAAAAGAAATGTACACAAACATTTTCAAGAAACTCATATGCAATATTGAAAAGAACTTATTCTTTTATTAAATTTGATCTTTCATAGACATGGGAATTTACATTGGTACAACTCAGCTCTTACGCAATCCTTGAGATGATAAGTGTTTGTAAAACACATCTCTGGGGATCGCCTTCGTAAGCGAATCCGCTATCATCTCATGCGTAGATATGTACCTAATGTCTACCTTCTTGGTCTTATCATAGTCTTTTGCAAATTTGTAGCGGATGTCAATGTATTTGGTCTTACAATGGAATTTTGTATCTTTGACATAGGCTATAGATGCTTGACTGTCACTGTGTATTGGTACAGCACCTGAGTCACTTGCATCAATTAGCCTGTCTAAGAACTTCCTAAGCCAAACAGCTTCTTGGACTGCCATGCTAAATGCTACAAACTCGGCTTCCATAGTTGAAAGTGCGATGCAGGATTGTTTCTTGCTAATCCAGGATATTGCACCCGATCCAAGTAGAAAAACATATCCTGAGGTCGATCGTCGCTCATCGAGATCACCCGCCCAATCAGCATCAGTGTAGCCTTCGAGTCTCAAGGCATCTCCTTGATAGCATAAAGCATAGTCTGCAGTTCCTTTAAGATACCGCATTATCCTCTTAACCGCTTTCCAGTGTACTTGCCCTGGATTGGATTGGTAACGACTTACCATTCCAACGGCAAAACAGATGTCCGGTCTTGTACACATCATAGCGTACATAAGACTACCAACTGCACTGGAATATGGAACTTTTTCCATAATTTCCTTTTCCTTTTGGTTCTTTGTGTAGGATCCTGACAAAACAAGGATGTTAGGATCGAATAATGAAGTAGAGACTTACGCTTGCGTACGCGGCGCCGTAATCTCGGAACTTCGCCATCGGATTCGCCACAACGGTCGATACTTCATCACGGAGGATTGAAGCAGAGTTTCACCGCCTAAATCTCTATTTAGAAAAGGATTTTAATGGAAGGGAGAAGAAGAACATAAGATGCCTTATGCAAACTTATGGCATGGAAAGTGTAGTTTGAATGCCTTACCCTTGGGTCCTATTTATAGGCTTTAGGGGTGGTTATTGTAGGAAATAACCAATTATAATCTTATTAGCCTATATTAGCACATTCATTTATATTCTTCTTCATTCACTTATCAAGTGCCTTTATGCACTTATAAAGTGACTTTTTCCACTTCGAGTGGCTTTTTCCACTTATCGAGTGGTCCTTTTCACACGAGAAAAGGTTCCCTTCGTGCACGCTTTCGTGCACGCGACATCTGAGGTCCGTATACCCTCATACATCCCCTCATGGGTGTATTCATGTCGTCCATATCCAACATCTCCCACTCACACTTGAGGGGATTGTAAGGAAACATCTTTCCTTTAACTCTTCTGTTTGTCATACCGAGAAATAGGCCGTGTGACCGTCATGCGCATAGAGTCCCCTGTTGTGCACTTGTTAGAGATACACAACACTCCTCGAGGTACAAAGTTGAGTAGATCAATGCATGCTTTACCCTAGATTATTTCTTCACATTTCTTATACTTTATATTCAACAATTGAATCCCATCTGGATTACAATTGGCTGGCCAGCTTTGAATCTCTAAAGTCCAAATGTGAATATGAAATTAATCTTCCTCTTCTTGTGATCCTTTTGATCTTGACTTGACTTGTTTTTCTAACATGCCCCGCCGGACCGAATTGACCATAGTCCATAAGCAACATGCTAAGATAGCAATCACCCAGTCAAATCTAAAGAAACCAATTAGAATCCATAAGGGTAATGAGTTAAGACCCATGTGGTCTTTGGGTCTCACATAATAGTAAACACAATTACTATTCTAACCCAATGGTCAAAATGCATACGTAGTATGAATACGTATTACAACATCACTCCTTTCCCTGGGAGCGTATGTCTTAATGATGTTGTAAGGATGATAACCAGACACCACAATGTCTGACTTTGAGTCCCTTTTACTACTCAAATAAACTTCTGGACCCACATCCCGCATGAGACAGATAGGATTTTAAAAATCCTCTTAGATCTTTTGAAAGCATCCATATGATGCAGATCTTTCATACGACTATTTTTTTAAGTCATGACTCTAAATCATCCGTCTGACGATTTTGACTTTAAACAGGTCTCATCTTTATTTTACCCGTCTGATAAAACAAAGGCGGTTGCTCATGTGAGAGAGCCAACCTTAATCTGTCCGACATACTAAAATTCAGCTGAGATTTCAAAAATGTACACAAACATTTCTTAAGAAAGTCATATGCAATGTTGAAAAAGAACTTATTCTTTTATTAAATTTGATCATTTACAGACATGTGAATTTACATTAGTACAACTCAGCTCTTACGCAATCCTTGAGATGATAAGTGTTTGTAAAACACATCTCTGGGGATCGCCTTCGTAAGCGGATCCGCTATCATCTCATGCGTAGATATGTACCTTATGTCTACCTTCTTGGTCTTATCATAGTCTTTTGCAAATTTGTAGCGGATATCTATGTGTTTGGTCTTACAATGGAATTTAGGATCTTTGACATAGGCTATAGATGCTTGACTGTCACTGTATATTGGTACAGCACCTGAGTCATTTGCATCAATAAGCTTGTCTAAGAACTTCCTAAGCCAAACAGCCTCTTGGACTGCCATGCTAAATGCTACAAACTCGGCTTCCATAGTTGAAAGTGTGATGCAGGATTGTTTCTTGCAACTCCAGGATATCGCACCAGATCCGAGTAGAAAAACATATCCTGAGGTCGATCGTCGCTCATCGAGATCACCCGCCCAATCAGCATCAGTGTAGCCTTCGAGCCTCAAGGCATCTCCTTGATAGCATAAAGCATAGTCTGCAGTTCCTTTGAGATACCGCATTATCCTCTTAACTGCTTTCCAGTGTACTTGCCCTGGGTTGGATTGGTAACGACTTACCATTCCAACGAAAAAACAGATGTCCGGTCTTGTACACATCATAGCGTACATAAGACTACCAACTGCACTGGAATATGGAACTTTTTCCATAATTTCCTTTTCCTTTTGGTTCTTTGGACATGATTTCAGACATAAATTGTCGCATTTGCTTATAGGAGTATCAATGGACTTGCAGTCCTGCATATTAAAACGTTCTAGAACCTTCTTTATATAGGTCTCCTGTGAAAGAGAAAGAAGTTTCTTCGAACGATTCCTTGAAATCTTAACTCCAAGGATATATGCGGCTTCTCCCATGTCTTTCATCTCAAAAACTGATGAAAGCCAAGCCTTGATATCCATCACAAAGCCCTTGTCATTTCCGGCTATTAAAATGTCATCTACATATAGAGACATAATAACGTACTTGCTCTTAATCCTCTTGATATATACACAGTTATCTTCATCAAGCATGGAAAAACTATTTGATAAGACAACTTCTTGAAATCGTATATACCATTGCCTCGAGGATTGTTTAAGACCATATATGGATTTACGAAGTTTACAAACCTTATGTTCGTTTCCTTCTTTTACAAACCCTGTTGGTTGTTCCATATAGATCTCCTCGTCCAATTCTCCATTGAGAAAGGCAGTCTTTACGTCCATCTGATGTGATTCGAGGTCTAAGCAAGCTACCATAGCCAGAATCAGGCGAATCGAGGTAAAACGAACAACAGGTGAGAAGGTCTCTTCGTAGCCTATCCCTTCCTGTTGCGTAAAACCTTTCGCGACAAGGCGAGCTTTATATCTGTCTATAGAGCAATCAGCCTTATGCTTGATCTTGAGAACCCATTTGTTCCTAATAGCTCTACGTCCTCTGGGTAAGTCAACTAAGTCCCAGACTTGGTTAACTTTCATGAATTCCAACTCTTCCTTCATCGCTTCCATCCATTTGTCTTTAGCAGTGCATGATAGCCTGTTTGAAAGTAGCAGGCTCGTCATCATCTTGTAGTAAAGTCATAAAGGTTTGCGGAAATTCATCCTCAAATCTTAGAGGAGCCAACCTTGTACGACTACTACGTCGTATTTGAGATTCTTCAAGTCCTTGTTGACTTGGATTTAGATCAATTCTAATATCACTCCCACTTGGAATGTCGTTAGAAATGCTCCCACTTGGATCATTATTCCCGTATGGAATAGGATTAGCATCATCCGCATCATCCATTGGTGAAGTTTGAAACGTATTTTCGTCTTCACCAAGAATTCTCCCACTCGAATGAGGTAATCCTTCTTGATCATTAATCTCAAATAGAGATAAGTCCTGACTTATCTCGCCCTGTCTTGGAAACTCGTTTTCCAAGAAAGTGACATCCCTCGACTCAAATTCAATTAGACCTCCATTGTCTTCCTGACTAATGAAAACATAACCTTTGGAGTTTTCTGCGTATAGTATAAAGATACATTTCCTTCCCCGTGGCCCAAGTTTGCCATACTTATGGGAGGAAATATGTGCGTAGGATGCACATCCCCAAGGTTTTAAAATGTTTAAGTCAGGAGACCTTTGGTTCCACAACTCATAAGGAGTGGAGCTAACTGATTTCGAGGGTTCGCGGTTTAATATGAAGCGGCCGTCAATAATGCATCACCCCAAAAGGTGATAGGCACGTTAGCCTGCGCCATCATTGAACGGACCATTTTCATTAAAGTCCTATTTCTCCTTTCAGCAACACCATTTTGTTGAGGAGTATAAGGCATAGTTACCTGATGCACTATGCCCTTTTCATCACAAAGTTCCTTAAAACTTGCTGATTGATATTTACCGCCCCTATCGGTTCGCAAGACCTTAATCTTGTGATCTAATTGATTCTCCACTAAACTCATATAGTTTTTAAAGCAGGTTAATGCTTCACTTTTGTGGGATATCAAATAGATATGTCCGAATCGGGTGAAGTCATCAATAAAAGTGATGAAATAGGACTTCCCGCGTCTTGTCTTGACATTCATCGGACCACATATGTCCGAATGGATGAGCTGTAATGGAACCTCGGCCCTTGTGTCGGTTCCAAACGGCTTGCGACAAAATTTCCCCACAAGGCAATGTTCGCAGGTCGACATTTCAACCTTTGAAACATTGGATAGAAGGCCACGTTTGGCAAGTCTATCCATTCGTGTTGGTCCAATATGACCAAGCCTTGCGTGCCAACAAATTATATCAGACTCATAAGTCGAAGAATTTGTAACAAGGAAATTTTCATTACAAAATGAAGAGTCATACAATGTATTTAATACAATAAATCCTTTGAATACATACCCAGTGCCAATTAAGGAATTATTACAAAACAAGTCCACTTTACAATTTTGAAAGAACCAGCTATAACCATGACCCATTAACACGACCACAGATATTATATTCCTTCGAATATCTGGAGCGAAGAGAACATCATGAAGTAGGAGAGTGCGGCCGTTGTCCAAGACTAGCTTGCAAGTCCCAACGACTTTCACTTCAACACGAGTGTTGTTTCCTACATAGATCCACTTCGTTCCTTGGGGTATCCGGTGATACTCCACGAAGGACCGGCTGTCCCTTGCTATGTGGTCGGTGGCACCTGAATCAATTATCCAAAATGGATTAGATTCCACAAGAAATATTGAACTAGAAACACATATGTAACTAGCATAATTACAAGTTACCTCGTCGCTTCCACTCGTACACGAACGAGCATAGTGACCGAACTTGTTGCACTTGAAGCACTTGATCTTCTTCAAGTCTTTCTTCTTGTGCCATGTCACGCCCCGCTTCCCAAAAATATGGAGGCGAAGCATGAGAAGGTCCGCTCAGACTTGAAGCTGCAAAGCTGTAAGTCCGATAAGCGTCAATCAAATTTAAAACTGCAGGTCCTTGCAACGCTAACGAAACAAAGATAATAATAATGAAATGAGACAAAAGAGATATCTCAGAATATCCATAAAATAAGTTTCAACATCACAGAAAAAGCCACCAGGCTAAAAGAAAAAGAGTCTAAAGGCCCAAACATAGCCAACAAAAGTACAACGTACAAAACAAAGGTGCTACGCACCGACAACTAACAGAAAACCTAAAATAGAAGGAAGCTCAGCAAAGTCTCAAAGAGTGGTCACCGGTGTCCACAAAACTCCTCCTGGGCAAACATGGACTCAGGCTCAACGTCAGCAAAACGCCACGTACTCAGCAACGGTCTCTGGCTCAGGGTCTAACATGTGACACCCAAAAGAGCAAGGGGCACATGTCAGCAAGTCTACAAGAGACTTGTGCAAGGAAACTGAAAGTAGGCACAAGTAATAGGATGATCAGGATATGCAATGAGGAGGATTCAAAAAGGATAAGGATGGCTGATATGAGGGGGGATCACGTGAATCGAGAGCAAGGAATAGGATGATCAAAATAGAAATACGACTAGGAAATAACTTTGTGAATCTGTTACGATAGATTTCTATGATTATCGACATATGAATGTATGTTAAAGAAGTTAAAAAAGTCAAGGGTATGATTATTGGGCCGATTAAGGATTTGAAACTCTAATGCTAGGATTTCTAATAAACAAGGCTGTGGTAGAGAATCAAGGGAAGGGTGCTCTTGAGGATCAAGATTGTAATTTTATCTGTTGTGTTTTAGAATATTTTGCACGAGCAAGACCTACATGGGCCACCACTAAAACATGTCATGTCCCGCTTCCCATTATGTTTGGGAGCGAGGACGCGAGCGGGTCCGCATGTGCAAGTAAGGAGAAGGTACTTTTGCTTATCTTCCCTCCTTGAATTAACACAATAAGCGTCTGTGTGAATTCTTGCATGTTCTTGCATGCATACCCAAAACAACGCAGATAATTTATATTTACATTACAATCTCAATCGTCAAAAATGAAATACAACAATAAAGAAAGGAAGAGAGGCCTTATGGCTCTTACAACACATATTATTTTAAATTTAATACAATGGAATCACAAGGAAAATGAGCCTAAGAATATTTTCATGGGAGAATCCTACCACTAGTGGGTCACGCTACGCTGCGGCTAGGATCTATAAAAACGCCCTCAGAACCTGACGGACATTGCATTAAAACACAAATATAATGCTCGTCAGTGAGGGTTACTCAAATAGATTTTCAAACATCAACTTCATTTAAATAATTAAAAGGAATTTAGCAGTGTAATGACATTGTATACTAATATGACAAAAATGTGTTACGAAAGAGATTTAACAAAAGATGTGAGCATGCTGAAGGTTAATACATAAAATTAAACAACGATTATCAAATGATTTGCATTTCAAACAAGGTAAACGTACTTTGCAAGTTGAAGGTTTTTCAGTTATTTGTGCTCGTGAATAAGTCCATGCCTGGTTAGGTAAAATGTTCTCGATACACCTTATAACCGGGGTTTACCGTGACGCTCCCAAATGGCTTGCCTCCACCGGAGGGGCCGTAATCGTGTTCGAGACACACTCACAAACCCTACTGCAATAGACCAACCCCACCCAAAGTGTACCACCATATACTGGAACACGAGCTAGACTAGTCATATGTGACCCTACTGGAACACGAGCCAGACTAGTCACATATGACCGACGAGAGTAGCCAACCCGGCTCTTTGTGTATGTCTATTCACTGACTAAGTTTCACCCCATCTGTATTCGATGGTTTCACCCCATCTGTATTCGATGGATATCACATATGTGTTACGAGTTTGTAACATACTCTTTTTTTCCAAATTAATTTAACTTGTTAGCATGCAGGTAGTAAAAGCAGTCCAATTAAATTAGAAGGCAATAAGAAAAAAGAAACGTAATATTTGGCTACCAGAAGTTTACAATCACATTGAAATCGGATTTAGCACTAAGTTTGAACAGCCAGATTTGCAATTCGTTTACTAAAAATACTTGCGAATTTAGGAAACCAAGAGTGTTCGAACATATAAGGGAGCAAGTGCATAACAACTTATAAGAACGTGATGTAATGTGAGAACATGGGATTCGTACACAATTAACACATGATTTGCATTTTGAAATAAACCAAACAAAATTTGCGTTAACGACTTGCATTATTATGTTAGCATGGGGGAATAGTACTAGCAGATCATGTTGCATTAACACATATTGTTTTATTTAGATGAAAGAGATGTGGGAAAACCAACCATACGATGCGTAGATCTGAAGAGGATGCAGGTTTTGGGTGTCCAAATGATCGTAGCGTAAGGCACGATTTATCTGCGTCATAAAAATTCGTGATATCAGACTATTCGTTTTACGCTAACCGAATTATTATAAACTAATACTAATGCTAATTAATCTATTAACAGACCATTTTAATATTAATTAAGCAATAATATAAACTTAAACTAGTTAATAAAATTTTCTTTTGAAACTTAATAACTTAAAACTTTATATATATAATAACTCTAATAACTTAAACTTAATATAATTTTAATGACTTTTAAAACTTAATAACTTTCAACTTAATCAAGTAAACACACTACCCAAATTAAACCCATATGAATCCAAAACCCATTAGCAATTTAATAATATCATCATTTATTTTTATACAACATTTCCAATGATTACAAGAGTGTTGAACAACGTTTGCAATAATTTAACTAAAATGTTGAACATATGAATTTAATGAAAATGCCATGGAAACTAACTTTCTTGCTATTGTTCTAAACTAAGTATATCAAGTTATATGTCGTTGGGTCACATTTTAGTCAAGAATGTCATGGTAGTAGTTTCACGCGTCATTTCATGTGTAGATTTTTAGTTATACAACTTTACATGCAAATGCCCAAATGAGTATCTACCTTCAAAAATTCACTATAAATCGTATACTCGCCTGATTTTAGTGATTTTGGTGTCGTTAGGTTCGTCTTGATGGGTACTATGTTACGGTGATATTGGTTCCCTGTTTTGGTTAAACACATTAATGAATTAGACCTATCGCGAGATAAGCACAAAATTAAAATAACCTCTGAATTGGGTTTGTCTAATTTTATTGGGTTCTCTAGCTAGGGTGGTGTTTATATTGTGTTCTACTAACCTGATACTCCTTATTCTATTTAATATTATTAACATAACATTGTTTACAAAACTAACATGCTGAGATCAAATTAACATTTAAATTTATACTAACACTAACTAATATTAACAACTAACTAATCTAATTACATGGTTTAACATGGTATTTAATAGTCTCACCTACTAACTTTGACCAAGGGGTAAAAGCTAACATGTTATAACTTACCTTATCTTCTAACATTATTTAATATACTCTCCCTCTCTCTCTCTCTCTCTCTCTCTCTCTCTCTCTCTCTCTCTCTCTCTCTCTCTCTCTCTCTCTCCACGTCTCTTTGTCTCTTATTTCTTCTTTCAGTTCTTTTTTTCTTTTTGATATGTGTTTGCAGGCAGAGAACTCAAAGGGGGGAGAGACTCACACGCGCAAGGGAGGAGTGGACGGCTAGCGGCGACGTCGGCGCTCCCAGCGACGTCGGCGGTGCTGTCGGACGGTGACACGTGCTCCCAGCGGCGACAGTTGCTGTCGGACGGCGGCACGCGTAGGAGTTTAGGCGAGGGGGTGAGGGGGTGGTGCGGCTAAGGGAAGGGGGAGGAGGAAGGAGAAGGATTTACAGATCTGAGATGTTTTTGTTTTGATTTGGGTTTGAATCTGAAATATTGGTTTTAGATTTGATTTTGTAATGAATCTGAAGTATTGGTTTTGGATTTGATGAATGGGTGGAGAAATTTGGTTGGTTGATTTTGATTTGGCGTGAGGAGCTGATTTCGAATTTTGGGGACTGATTTGGGTTTGGAATTGATTTGCAGGGGGAGAAAACTGTTGGCAGTTCATCCTTGCTGCTGATGGTGTTGTTACTGTTATAAGAGCAGTGGGGAGACATCTTGAAGGAGAGCTAGCTGGAGGTGGGGGAGGACTTGAAGTGTATGTTGGATCTGAACTGCCTATACGGTTGAAATCAATTGGGTAGGTTAATTAATTAGTAACTTAATTAGGGTAATTAATTAGGGTTAAAGCTAATTACTCATGCCATGATATAAATTAAAAGAAATCCGAGACGCGCTCGTGTCGACGCACAAAAATAGAACTCGCGCATGAAAACATCCGGACGATCAAACAAAGATACTGGCACACACAATAAACAACACACCTAGAAATACCAGCCGTTACACCTCTGTTGCATGCCTGATATGATTGTATGCTTTACCGCTTGACTTCACTATTTATTGAGATGATTAAGAATATTGATGTGTCCATATTTTACATCATTTTCATATCATATTTCCATCGCATTGCATGTCATCCCCGCGTCCAAATCCCACTTTTTACTGCGATTTTGGTATTTCTGACGATATTTCGAGTTTCGTAGTATATTTTGAGTTTTCAGGGATTTTGGAGCGATTTAGACCCCCGCCTGGGTTTGGACACATCCTACATACTCATGAGCTTGTTGGCAGGGCTCTGGAGGAGTTCGCTGCGTTCTCGGAGCCGAAGGAGGAGGAGAATGAGAAAGAAGGAGACAGAGAGAGGCAGTAGCAGCAGAGCATTTTCCCAGAAAATGCTCGGCCCGAGCAGCTACAGCTCGGGCCGAGCCATGACACGTTGAAAGAGCTGCAAATACGGCCAACGCGGGCCGAGCAGGTCATCTGCTCGGCCAGATGGCGCACCCCGAGCACACCCCGAGTAGCCGACCGAGTCACCCATTCTGAGACCGAGCAAGATGCGACGCTGGTCGAACCTCTGCCCGAGCAGATCCGACTCGGGCCGAGTCACATACTCGACCGACACTTCTTGGGGCATTCTTGGAAGATTTTTTAACGCACCATGTGCGCGATTTTCTGATCTGAAGCTAGCGACTGCGGGCTCGGCGTAAGGGGGCTATTCTGAGTTTTATTTTAGTATTTTTGGAGAGAAGTTGAGGGCGAATCTTTGGAGGAATATTTTTGGATTAATTTTGTAGCAAACTCTGGATCGTTAATTGAAGATTATTGCTTTCTGCTTTCTTTGGATTTGTTCTTCGTTCACTCTCACTGTAAGTAATTTTTAGCCCTAATTTCTTTTGTTGCAAGAAATGTTTTCCTGCACGAATTCAATATTTTCGTGTGTTCCGATCACCATGAGTGAGTAGATCCTCTCTAGGGCCGATGGGTAAACCCTAGGATTTTAGGGGAAAATGTAGATCTGGATCCGTACATCGAATTGGGGATCTAGGGTTGTATTTCGGTAGATCCTACCGAACCCGTAGATAACCCGTACTGAGATCATACCCACGGTCTGTGGAATTGATGTTCTTAAGGGGTATCTAGGGATTCGAATAGGGAAATCGGTGGATCCAATCAAGACACGTGACCATGCCTGGCTCGCGCCTTGAGGGGATCCATCGACGAACTATATCGCTACGTCAATGGCTACCGCCATTGCATCGACGAGAGCCACCGAAATACCCCGCAATTCTAACCCACGAGCGTGGTACGAATTGGGGGATTAATTCCCTAAGCCCTAATGCGATGTAAGGAACCTATCCAACATCAACCCCAACGATCCTAGCGGCAATCCCTAAAGCCCTAGTTCCTTTTATTATATTACACAACAACAATCATCAACCCAAACCTTTCACTCTGACCGCTACATTACTTCTAGATTTAGAAATAGACTGAGATTACCACGGACACTATCACCGTCCCTGTGGGATTCGACTATCTTATATACTATAACTCGACACCGTCCGCTTGCTGATTGAACCCGTAGTCGTAGCCTAGGAGCCATATCACGCCTGGCGACCGTGACACCGCTAGGTGGATCCTAGGTGTAGATTGTGGGCACGTCAAATATCCATGCTTACATATGAGTTTTAGTTGAGGTATTATCTTATTGAACCGTTTGTGCGCGTCTTATGAGTGAACCGAGTGTTACATCATTTCCTTTTCCACATATATCTTTTTATTATCTACATGTCACTTGAGTTCATCCCTTGCAGCTACTCATACCACATCTATTCCCAAAAACCCATTGCAAAAGAAAACTTAGCTCCAAAAAGTTCAAAAAGCCAAAAGGAGCCAAAAACAAAAAATACATATCATATAGCTCCTACAAAAATCCAGAAAGAAATATGAGAACCAAAAAGAGAACGAAAAATATTTCTCTATCTCCTTATTGGAGCCACAAATATACTTGGGAAAAGCAAGGCAAAAATTCCATTTCCCCCTATCCTTTTCCTTTAGATGCGATTCATCAAGCTAAACTTGGGGGGGGGTTGAATTCATTTGACCATAAGAGTGAGTATGCCATTGGAGTGGAGAGGTACACGAATACGGAAGTTTGATAATGCTGAAACTTAGCAAAATACTTTAGTATGTAGATTTCTTATGATTCGATATAAATATGTGAATGACATGATTTATTCTATTCTCCAATGAATGCCATGATTTATTTCACGGATTTGAAGCGATATTGGAGCAATCTGGAGTCAATGAGACGATCGGCGACGTGAGAGCACCTAGAAGACTCATGATGACATGCCTGATGTGCGAAAGAAGAAGACGAGAGGAGGAGAAGAGAGCGAAAGATGAGAAGCTCCGGCCATCTTCAGTTTCCTAGGCGACTAGACCGAGTAGCAATAGCTGCTCGGTCAAGCTGATACGCAGAGTTAGCACAAAAACGGTCATGACCTACTCGACCGAGCAGACAGCCAGCTCGACCCGAGCTACCTCAAATATAGCGACGATTTTGAGATATTCTCCAAGGCACTGTAGCTCGACCGAGCAGCAAAGCAACTCGACCGAGCAGTTCGCCTACTCGTCCCGAGTCGTCATCAAACAGAGCAACATTTTGGAGGAAGTTCTGATCTACTGTAACTCAACCGGTAGGGGGCTACTCGACCGAGCACGAAGGCTACTCGGTCGAGTAAGGCAAGCACCCAGATTTTCAGACATCCTATCACTATTTTGAGATCTGCTATCATTCCAGTTGGCAAAGTATTTTTCTCATATTCTTTATGGATAATAAACTTCATGACGGTTCCAACGCCGCCAAGAACGCACCAATCGGAGGTCGGATGAAATCTGGGGAATTTCTGCAAGTTGACACTACAATGCTGAAATCTACACTCCACCGAGTGCTGTGTTCTACTCGACCGAGCTGGCTGGGGCCCAGAACTTAAGTTGCGGACAGAGTTGATTTTGGGCATGAATTTCAGAGGGTTTCTTAGGTTATTTGTTAGGGTTTTGAGGCGACTATATATAGATATTGTAGCCGTCATTGAGAGGAACGAACCCCCCTTTGGGGAGAGTTAGATCTCATTTTCTTAGGAGTTCTTGGAGACTTTCTCTTGGAGTTAGGCCATGGCATAGGCTCCTCCCTGGTAGCAAGCTAAGTATTCTATCTCTTTAATTATATTTTAGGTCTTCTTATTATTTTTCTATGATGCTAGCAATGATCTCTATTATTTTCATAATGTTTGCTATGCTTGAGTAGTCTTTTCTAGGGCTAATGGATTAGCCCTAGGATTTTAGGATTTAGATGTAAAGTTAGGATTTTTATGTTGTGTTGGTGTAAAAGTGACGTGTTTTGGTTGATCTAGCAAAGTTTGTAGGAGATCTCGTACATAGATCGTGCCCATGGTCGGTGGAATCGTTTGGCTTAAGAAGTGTCCAATAAACTTAATTAGGGAGTTAGTGGATTCAATTAGGGCTCGTGACCATGCCCGGCTTGTGCCTTGATGGGATCCACCGACGAACTATATTACTAATTGACGGCTACCATCATTGCGTCAATGAGAGCCACCGAAATACATCGAGACTCTAACCCACGAGAGTGGCGTGAGTTGAGATCATTCTGACCACAAAAGTGGCATGAATATTGTCGATTCTTAATGCACGGATCGTGTGCGCCTGTTGCGAGAGCGGGGTTAATGCTATACATTAGACAAATGGTGCTAATGTTAGCTGGCCATCGTTCTGCATCTTAGATGCGACAATACCTAATAAAACCAATGCAACGTAAGAGTCTTAACATTGCATCGACATCCGACGATCCTAGTGGTGAATCCTAACGCCCTAGTCTTTTCTCTTTTCTTTCTTTCTTTTCGTGGAATCCTTTGTTTGTGATATCGAGTGACATGACCTTCGCATCCATCACCATTACGACACTCCACTATCCGCATCTACCAATAAACTCGCAAGTATAACCAAACCTAGGAGTAGATAGGTAGTATAGCACCTCTTCCCCGTGTTCGATACCCGCTGACCGCTATACCGTGCGCTTGTGGTAAAACGACTTCGTTTCGGAGTTAATTCCGGGCCGATCATGCACCGTTCTCCCTACTTCATCGAGTAGCCAGGTCGTCGGGGCTCGGGAATCTCTAAGATTCGTGCCGAAAGATGAGGTTTGGGGGAGTGCATGAAAATAACGATTTTAGGCGGTTCGGGAGAATAGGCCCGAGGGGTCCCTCTTGACCCAATGCCCTAGACTCGCCTGGGTCGGAAGTCACTGGCCGAAACCTCGCTACGCGAATCGCTTAAACCCTAAAAAGAGAGAAAGAATAAATGTGTATTTTCAATTATGAGCATGCCCGCTACCGTGGTATAATGGTCACGACCTTATCTTCCCAAACCCATGAGAAACTTAGCCTCTACCTTGTACCTTCAAGATTTCCGCCTCTGCAAGTGTTGATTTAGAGTTGATTTTCTTTAGCCTAAGCCTACCGAGAATTCTCGATTTGGGGTTAGCCATACGCGGATATGTGCTTATTAGACCTGATGTTGTAAGGAGGGTAGTGTTCTAGTCCCAGGCCACGTTGGGTAAATTTGGTGCATGTGTGAAAATTGATCCATAACCCTTGTTGTATGCATGACCCCTGTGCATGTGTGGTTCGAGAGGGTGATCCTTTGATTTCACCTGATAATCTCTCTCGTACTCTATTCTTGTCTTGCTCAGGATGAGCAAGAGTTTAGCTTGGGGGATTTTGTTAGACTCATTTTATACACCATTTCCCACTCTTTTTGTCTTACATTTTCCGCATTTAGTCAATGTTATTCTCGCTATTTTTCTGCTTTTACACATTTCTATCCATTTGATGCTTTGGGTATGTATTTTGTGCATCTCGGGGAATTCACGCCCAAACAATGAAAATCTATGGTTTGTGGAGCTTGGGAGAGATAATGGCGAACATTAGTGAAGATTGGAGCTAAAGAAGTGGAGATATGGGCTAATGAGTAGGCATCATGGCCGTGCGTGCAAACGCACGGCCGTGTCATATCATATGCCCAAGGAAACAGCAGCAGCGACATTGACATGGCCGTGCCGATTTTTGGCAAGTCCGTGCTTAATTCTGTGCAGGAGGTAGCTAGCTCTATGGTAGCACGGGCGTTCCACACGGGCGTTCCACACGGCCGTTCCACGTACATGCTACCTGCAGCTGATTTGGGCTTTGAGGAGTTCTCGCACGACTGTACTAACTTGCGACACGGCCGTGCTCAAGCAACAGCGCTGTCGTGCCCTAGGCTGTTTTGCAGCGGCACGGCCGTGCCGATTTGCGGCACGGCCGTGCGCCCTTATATTTTCTCATGTATTATAAATTTCTGCGATCGAATTGAGAGAAAGTATGTTGTTTTTCGGAGTTCTTTTTCTTCCGCGATTTTTAGGGGTTTTACCCCCTTTGGGCGTTGTTCTGCCTTGTACTTGTAAGACTTTTAATTCTAGTTGTTTTGTAATAATTCTTGTTTATATTTGTTTTAATTTTACTTGCATTGCTTTTAATTCTCCTTTATTGCTTCTTGTGATGTTTTCCCTTAGGTTCGTCTTGTCTTTTGTTGTGATGTTAATAGAGTAGATCTTTGTGCCTAAGGTTTAGCAAAACCTTCGTGTAGATTGTTCATGTGGGTGGATCGCCCCAATATCGTTTCAATTAAGGTTTTAGTCTTAGGAATGGGTTTGGAAGAGCTCAATTCATCCCACCTCGTAGCCGAGGAGGGTTGACTATCTAGTTCGAGTTGCCGACCATCAGTCGGGCACACTCGCTAGAATCACCACTATTGTAGCGTCCAACTAACCATCGGGGCTACAATAAGGGATCCAACCTTTTCTCCGAGCCCCCTCATGATTAAACGTCGAGAGGACAAGGATTGCAACTCGAATATCATCTAGGACTACAACCCGTTGGCTCGAGAAGCTAAACCGACCTGCATGCCCAATTTGCATTAGTGGTGACGCTTGGCCCTTGGCACCTTTCTTTATCTTTGTATTTTTATTATAGTTACCACTTTCTTGTTTTTACCCGCGTAGCTAACTAGGTGTACAACTGATCGATTCTCATACCAGCGCCTCCCTGTGTTCGACACCCGTTGCATACGATTTGTATAGCTTGCGATTACTATAAATATCTTTTGCATCATCTGGACGTTGAGCAACTAGAATTGAATTTCAAGAAAACAATAGGCAAAATGAGAGTTTACGAAATTTTTGAGGGGAACACTAAAATTTTGGAGGGAACTCTTATGAATCAACTGCTGAGGGAGGAGCCCTCAGGTCTTTATTTATAGGCAAAGGGGAGAATACAAGGTGGGCTTACACAGATATGGGCCCAATACTAGGATGGCCCAATAACTCAACCAACCCAGTAAATAACCGTTCACAACACTCCCCCTTATCCAGCCATAGGTGTGGACCCTGCTCATGAATACTTCAGGATTCTGAGCCTGTATGGGTCTCACATGGGGTGGATACTTCAGGATCCTGAGTTGGTGAGATTTACCTCGTTAAAACCTTTGGCTATGGAAAACCCAGTGGGAAAAACCATAGTTAGAGGAAAAGAGTACAAACTCTGCCAAACTCCCCCTGATCTGTACATGCTCTCAAGCTTTCAGATCTCTTAGGCGTCTCATTCCAATCCTATGTACAAGTTTTCTAAAAGTAGCAGTAGGAAGGGCTTTAGTGAACAAATCTGTCAAATTGTCATATGACTGCACTTGTCTGATGTCGATCTTGCCATCTCTATGTAGCTCGTGCGTCCAGAAGAACTTTGGTGAAATGTGTTTTGTTCTGTCGCCTTTGATGAAGCCACCTCGTAGTTGAGCTATGCAAGCAGCATTGTCCTCGAACATGGTAGTGGGCTCGAGGTCTCCAGTCTTCAGTCCGGTCGTAGACAGGATGTGGTGGACAACTGAGCGTAGCCATACGCATTCTCTGCTTGCTTCATGGATGGCAATGATCTCTGAGTGATTGGATGATGTCGCCGTCAAGGTTTGCTTGATGGATCTCCATGAAATGGCTGTCCCTCCGTAGGTAAACACGTACCCAGTCTGTGATTTTGCTTTGTGGGGATCAGACAAGTAACCTGCATCAGCATAACCTGCAAGTGTAGAGGATGTTCCATTTTTGTAGAAGAGTCCCAAATCTGTAGACCCTTGGAGGTAGCGCAGAAGGTGCTTTACTCCGGTCCAGTGGCGCTGTGTAGGCGCTGCACTATATCTGGCTAGCAAATTTACTGCAAACGCTATATCGGGACGCGTGCAGTTTGCCAGATATAGTAGTGCTCCGATGGCACTCAGATAAGGAACTTCCGGACCAAGTATGTCATCCCCCTCTTCCAGCGGCCGGAAGGGGTCTTTATGTGCATCCAACGATCGTACCACCATAGGTGTACTTAATGGATGACAATGGTCCATATGGAATTTTTGCAACATTTTCTTCGTATATGTGGTTTGGTGTAATAGGATTCCATCCTTTTGATGTTCAATCTGTAAGCCAAGGCAGAATTTCGTTTTGCCTAGGTCTTTCATTTCAAATTCTTTTGTTAGGCTTACAGATATCTCAGTGATCTCTTCAGGAGATCCTATGAGATTCAGATCGTCTACGTAGACAGCTATTATCACGAATCCTTTTCCCTTTGTTCTTATGAAGATACAAGGGCAGACTTCATTGTTTGTGAATCCTTGTTGAACAAGGAACTCACTGAGTCTGTTATACCACATTCTTCCTGATTGTTTGAGACCATATAATGATCTTTGTAGCTTAACAGAATAGACGTCCCGAGGTCTATTATTTAGTTCAGCAGGCATGGAAAAGCCATCAGGAAGTTTCATGTATATCTCTTTGTCGAGATTGCCGTATAGATATGCAGTCACAACATCCATTAGCTGCATATCTAGGCCTTCCTTTGCTGTTAAGCTTATCAGGAATCTGAAGGTGATCGCATCCATGACCGGGGAATATGTTTCGTCATAGTCTATACCCGGTCTTTGGGAAAATCCTTATGCTACAAGTCTAGCTTTGTAGCGTGCGATCTCATTATTTTCGTTTCTTTTTCTGACGAATACCCATTTGTATCCCATAGGTTTGACACCGATAGGTGTCTGGGCAATTTGCCCAAAGACTTTTCGTTTCTGAAGTGAGTCCAGCTCAGCTTCTATTGCCTGATTCCACTTTGGCCAATCATCTCTACGTTTGCATTCAGCAACGGAGTGTGGTTCATAATCATCGTCGCTTCCGGCGACGTGAATGGCAATGTGAAACGCGAAGTCATCGTCGACGACTGTACTCTTTCTATCCAATACCTCCCATGTACGTACATAATTCAATGATATTTCAGTTTCTCCCGGCAGTTCCTCTGTAGTGGATTCCGGGAGGGGAGAGGGTATGGACACGAGCTCGTTTCTCTGTGGGGGTATCGTCCCAAGGTCTCCGGATATTTTTCTTTTTCTTGGATTTTTATCCTTGGAGCCTGGTGGTCTGCCTCTTTTCTGTTGAGGTGCAGCCACTTCTGCTGCTGGTGGATTGCATCCATCCTTTGGGATGTCAATCCTAGCTGGAGTATTCGCAGCAGGGATGTGTGATCTGACAATCTTCTGGTTGTCGGTAAACGAGTCCGGTAATCTATGGACTGTGTCCTGGATATGTAAGATCTTCCGGATCTCATCATCGCATTGTTTTGTTACCGGATCGTAGTGGGTCAAGCTTTTTGTATCCCACGTTAACATTTGCTTTGCACTAGACTTTTCGATGTCTAGGCCCATTTTAGGGAAATACGTCTCATCAAAATCGCAGTCTTCAAGACGTGCCTTAAAAGCGTCCCCCGTTTGGGGTTCTAGGTTTTTTTATAATGGAGGGTGAGTCAAACCCTACATAAATACCTAGGCGACGTTGAGGACCCATCTTGGTTCTCTGTGGTGGTGCAATGGGGATATAAACTGCGCAGCCGAAGATCCTCAAGTGAGAGATGTTCAGCGGCGTTCCATATGCAAGTTGTATTGGAGATAGACTCTGACCTCCCGAGGGTCTTATTTTTATTAGTGATGCAGCATGCAGAATTGCATGTCCCCATGCATCCACCGGCAACTGGGATTTCATCAGCAATGGACGTGCGATCCATTGGAGTCTTGTAATTAGCGACTCTGCTAACCCATTCTGGGTGTGGACATGCGGCACTGGATGTTCGATTTCTATTCCCGTTGCCTGTCAATATTCTTGAAATGACTGAGGTAAATTCCCCCGCATTATCCAGACGTATTTTCTTAATTTGGTTGTCTGGAAAATGCGCCCGCAACTTTATTATTTGTGCCAAGAGCTTTGGAAAAGCCAAGTTGCAGGTTGAAAGTAGACATACATACGAGTATTTTGAAGATGCATCAATCAATACCATAAAGTACCAAAAGGGCCCACTAGCGGGTGGATAGGTCCACATATGTCTCCATGTATTCTTTCAAGGAAGCTAGGAGACTCGATGTCCACTTTAAGTGGTGATGGCCTTGTTATTAATTTTCCCTTAAAACAGGGTACACAAGGGAATTCTCCCTTCTGAAGAATCTTCTGGTTCTTCAGGTTATGCCCGTGGGATTGTGATATAATGCGATGCATCATCACAGATCCGGGGTGGCCAAGTCTATCGTGCCAAAGTAAGAATTTGGCCGATGTCGGACACTTCAGGTGCTCCGTTAGGTTTGCTTCCTCTCTCCGAATTTTTGTATGGTAGAGGCCTGATGAGAGGCTCTCAAAACGTTCAAGTATGGATTTAACTCCATTGTCTTAAGACGTTACATACAGTAATTCATTTTCTTTAACATTTGCTGTTTCCAAGTGGAATCCGTTAAAACAGATATCTTTGAAACTTAATAAGTTTCTCTTGGAATTCGGAGAGTAAAGTGCATCTTTTATTTTTATTTCTGTTCCATTGGGAAGCAACAAGGTTGCATTCCCAGAACCTTCAATTATGTCTGATGGCCCTGAAATTGTGTTTACAGGGCTCTTATACGGAGTAATGCTATGAAAATAGCATTTGTGCTGAAGGATCGTATGTGTCGACGCGCTGTCTACTAAGCAGTCATGAGAGCATCCCATCTAAAAAGATGAGTAAACATTTGCATTTCAGAAAAACTAAATTTTATTCAACAGAATTCAGATTACCTAAAAGATCTCATAAAATAGATTGTTCATACAATAAAATGCTAAGATAAATGAAAACCGGCTAATCAAGCATATCATCTGACTCGAAGTCTTTGGCTGTGAACTTGCACTATTCACAGCCACCAGTTTTGATTCAGCATTCTTTTTCTTGCTTTGTTTATAAAGCTCCTGGAGATGCACTGGGGTCCTGCACACTCTGGACCAGTGGCCTGTCATGCCACAGCTGTGGCACTGGTCTTCCCAATCCCTCTTGGGTGGGGGTGCATTATTTTTCTTGTTATCATTCCTGCGCCAGGTGAACTTGCGCTTCCCTTCATTCTTGCGCTGCTGTGGTGGGCCCTTGGCTCTTTTCTGTTGTCCCCCTTTCTGTGGTCTTTCTTTTCTTTTATTATCCATCTTCTTTTTGAAGGAAGAGGTATGGTGAGCTTCTGGTAGGGGGGGGCAGTGCCGGGAGGGCGCATATTGTGAGTGGCGAGAAGAAGCTCTCTGTTTTGCTCGGCCATGAGAAGACATGACAACAGCTCTGAATACTTGGTGTAAGTTCACGGTATTGCTGCATGAGAATCGCATCCTTTTCATGGAAAGACGTATACGTCTTTTCCAGCATGCGATCTTCTGAGACTTTTTCACCACACAACTTCAGGCGTGAGGTGATGTTAAAAAGTGCTGAGTTGTACTCAGCAATGGACTTAAAGTCCAGCAATCTCATGTTCTCCCACTCCCTTGGGAGTATAACATCTCTCTGATGTTTATACCTATCCTCAAGGGCGGTCCATAGCTCAAGTGGATCCTCGACCGTAAGGTACTCAGCCTTTAAGGTCTTGTCCACATGGCGACGAATATAGATGATGGCTTGCGCCTTTTCTATATCGCTAACATTTTCTTTTTCAGTCACAGCAGTGATGAGGGACTTGGCCCGCATGTGAAACTTAACATCTAGCTGCCAGCTTAGATAGTTTCTACATGATGCATCCAGCACTTCAAAGTCAACGCTTGAAATTTTAGCCATTTATCTAGCAGAGCACAAATATGCATGAATTAATAATCAATCAGAAAGAAAAACATTTTCATGCGAATGCAATATTTAATGAAAAGCTAAACGTGTGGATCGGCCAGTCCCACAAGAAAGAGTCCAAAAGTCCACTGTCTAAATTATACAAATTTGCAGCTTGAATAAAATGAAAATACAACTTTGAAACCCACGTGGGTGCCATATAATATCTCCGTCTTCAAGCGTGGCCTCCGTCTCCATGGAATTTGATCTTCTTTCTTTGACATTTACATAAATTCCTCACTACAATTTCTCTCAAAAATAAAAGAAAAGTGCGGGAAATAAACTGTGGGACTAAACGGCCGATCCAAAAACCACATTTAGCAATTCATGCAGAAATATTGTGCTCATTAACATTTTCATTCACAGACATCACAGGCAGTTTATTCACATGAGGATAAAAATAATATTTAATCACTTAATAATTATTGGACCACTGGGCAACGTCATACACCGTTAGGTTAGGTAACTAACGGCAGAGCGGTCGCAGGATCTTCCTAATTATTAAGTTTTAAATAAAATGCACAACCACACATATAATATCCACATAATTTTGCCAAAGATGAAAAGCATGTAAAAGTAATTATGATGCATGGGTTGTAAAGTAAATGGGTTTAATCAATTAAATTGATTAAGTGCCCAAAATAAACATTTTCTTTGTCTGAGGAAAAGAGGTTCCCTCATCATCCCAAAAGCCCCCCAAAAATCCCCAAAAAGTCCTCGCCTGCCCGATAGTTGTCCCGTAATTTACTGTGATTTTTCACGAATATTTTGCCCTTAAATCCCCTTTTTAAATTAATTTTTAGGCCAAACAGTTGCCTTTTCAGGCTTGTTTTTAGCCTATGCCCCCCCATTATTATTATTTTTTTTGGTAGGGACGGCCTGCGGGCCTGAAGCCCGCAGCCGGCTGTGTGGGCTTCAGGCCCACAGTTTTTTTTTTCTCTGTTAGGGTTTGAGGGGGGGCGCGGTAGCGGGGGCCGCCGCCCCCCTGCAGGGGGGAGCAGCGGGGGCCTCGGGGGCCGCCGCCCCCCTGCAGGGGGGGAGCGGCGGCCTTGGGGGCCGCCCCCCCCCCCCCCCCCCTTGCAAGGGGGGCGCGGCGGCTGCCGCCCCCCCCCCCCCCCCCCCCCCCTTGTAAGGAGGGGGGGAACGGCGCAACGGGGAGGGAGGGGGGGCCGGTCGGCAACGCCGCCAGAGGGCAAATTTTTAGGGTTTGAGAAAAAAACAAAGAACCCTAAAAAAAATTGGTTTTTGGGATGAAAAATTCGTCGTTTTCAAGGCGACAATTGATCCCTATAACGATCTTTTGAGATCTAGGGATAGAGCAATCATACGTATGATAAAAATATCGTTTTTAGTGTTTTTACCTCTATATCCGTCCTCCGGATATAGCGACGGTTGCTCGAAGCCTTACGCGGATGATGACGCTCGATTGAGGAAGCCTTGCCCCGCGCTCGTGGATCTCCCGTCTCGCCTTCGCCTTCGCAACGAACGAAGAAAATTTTGTGGGAAAGAAAATTTTTAGAGTCGTGCTGATAACGTGTTATGAATCAACTGCTGAGGGGGAGCCCTCAGGTCTTTATTTATATGCAAAGGGGAGAATACAAGGTGAGCTTACACAGATATGTGCCCAATACTAGGATTGCCCAATAACTCAACCAACCCAGTAAATAACCGTTCACAATATGAACTAAATTTTAGGAAGAACTAAATTTTAGGGGGAACCAAATTTTGCGGGGATATAAAATTTTTGAAAAGTGAAAATTTTGAGTGAAAACCACTAAAGATTTTATGAGAAATAAATTTTGAGAGAGCTAAATTTTGGGATGAACTAAAATTTTTGAAGAACTAAATTATATTGTGGACTAAATTTTGGGAAAACTAAATTTTTTTGGAAAATGAAAATTTAAGGGATGAAACCTTGAATTTTTGGGGGAATTAAATCTGGAGTGAACTAAACTAGGAGAACTAAATTTTTTGGGAAAACTAAATTCTCTGGAGTGAACTAAAAATTAAAAGGAACTATTCTAGAAGAAACTACATTTTGTGCAGAACTAAATATCAATTAATGTGCTTTAATTATTAATGTCGTTTAAAATCAGGGGATCCAAGAATTTGAGGGGAAATATTTTAAATAAAGAAAAAGTTGACTTAAGCTGTGCACAACAGTCGGCTGTAGAAGGCTGGCCATGCGTCTGGAGATCACCCAGTCGCATGTCCTACCTTCCGCAATCGCTTGTTGAAGACCAAAAACTCTAGTTTGAGTTTTTGGTATGGTGAACCTATTGGGTTGGTTTCTTTGATAATTCTAAGGCTCACTAAGATGTTTAATGCACATGCATGAATGAGTATGACCATCTATCAAGGCATTGCAAAATCCTAGACTTAAAGAGAAATGCAAGTAATAAAAATTACATGGATTACATTTTGCATCTCCTAGAATCTAAGGATTCAAGCTCTTGATGCCTTGATGCTCCCATCATCTTACAAGCTTTGGCACCGTTTTATAAGCTTACCTTCATCAAGTTCCAAGTTTTGGCAATGCTCCTCTTTATGTCCATTCTTGCACCAAACTATTAGTCTCTAAAAAGCTCATTCTTCAATTGATGAACATGAGACTAAAACATTGAGAGTCGTTAGCAACATGGGCGGAGAGAGACATCGGTTCTAGCAGTTTCTTCAATTGGTTGCCAAATAGGTTATTAGCAGGTCGCAACCACTACTATTACAATTGCAAGCGGTTTTATAAACTGCTACAAAATGGGCGGAGAGAGACATCGTTTCTAGCGGTTTCTAACCACTAAAAATTAACCGCTGAAACAAGAGTCTAGGAGCGGTTTAGAACCGCCACAACCTATATTTCTAGCAGGAGTTTTATTGCAGAAATTAATTCAATAAATTTTTTTAAAAAATAAAAGCTGAAAATTGTTTGTGGCGATTCTAAACCGCCACAAACCCAATTAAATTTTTTTAAAAAAATAAAAAGTGAAAGTCATTAAAACAAACATAATATCATACTAAATTATGAAGCATACAATATACTCTCTAAATTTCAAACTCAAGTTAATTTCAAGTGAAGTCATTAAAAATAAATCATGAAATGATTAATCAAGACACAATAAATCAAGGACACGGGTCCAAGCTGAGAACTATGAAGACTTGTTTTCAATTGAAAGGTAACATTAACCAATTTAAATGTCTGGGAGCTTGGTAACTATCCTGGAAGAGCTCATCATCCAGAAACACGCATCCTCAAAACAAACCCATCCTCAAGTAAAATTGAGGAAGACAACATCCAGAAATTGAGTGAAAACAAACTAAGATGGTGTTTTTCGCACCCTTCAAAAGATGAAGATTACAACACTCATCCTCAAGAACTAAATTATACAACAGAATGCAAACCCAGCAAGGGATCAATCTGACAATTTTTGAAGCAGAAACTGGAGCAGACACAAAAGGATACAACCATCCGAAGCGAAAACTGTTTTTAAAAAAGAAAAGAAAAGAAATTCAAATATGATCAAAGAACAAGTTCAATAAGATCTGAACCATAAGCAACAGCAAACAATGCCAAAACACACCTTAACATAATCAAACATATACACCAAGCTCAAGCAGCAAATTATAGCAGGGTGTTAAGGCGAAGATCCATCAAGGGCATGCTTAAACGGTCAGCAGTGCATATTGAAAAATATGAAATGCAGAATGGTCAAATAATTTCCTTGAACTGAATAATATTACCATATGGCAGGTAAACAGGACGAATAAATATTCAAATTCAATAACAAGCAAGAATGTATCATCCAACCACTGTATGGGCTTCTATGTAACCTATGCCACATTAAAACATTTCTACAGACCTAGCACACTCGAACACTTCAAAAATATTAGACATATAGCATAGGCCGAGTGCTTGGCATGTTGGCAAAGGAGAACATTAATTAAGTGTGGAAGAACATGTATGGGCTTCTATGTAACCTATGCCACATTAAAACATTTCTGCAGACCTAGCACACTCGAACACTTCAAAAATATTAGACATATAGCATAGGCCGAGTGCTTGGCATGTTGGCAAAGGAGAACATTAATTAAGTGTGGAAGACCTAGGATCAAATCCTAGATTAAAAAGGCATATATGTCAGCTTATTCCTCTTAAAACATATTAACATGCAATTAAGACCACAAACGACTACTGGACATGTGATGTTGATTATCACAAGTTTTGATTCCACACTGTCCACTTGATTTCAAAAATCTTCGAACAGCTTCCTGGCTCTCATAGAAACGATGCTAATTTCCAAATTATATACAGTTGTTTCCGGTATTCAGAAATATATATAGGCTGTTTTGCCGGCGATGGCATTGATCAAATGATCAATGGTATCTACAAAATGCTCCTTGTGATCAGTACCAATGGTCACTCCCCTTGTAAACTATTGAAAAGACGTCTCTTTGAAACTAAACAACACAGAGTAGTACATCTTGCATTCAGTGTTATAACTTCGACTGCTTGTTATGTTACCGGAAGACATGCCATGAATCTTCAAGTACAATTTCCGAAACCATAAGTAACCCAGTGATCGTTGTGAATGCGAGGTACTATTATGCTCAAAATATAAATTCTGCCATGCCATATTCCTGGATTTAAGATGACCATGATCTTAATTACACACTAACTTTCTTTTGCTTGGTTGGAAAAACAGAGAATGATCAAATAAATTGGCGGTTGGTCCCAATCTGAAATACACACTCATCTCACACCTCCATCTTGTTTGAGAGAGACAGCCCTCATCAAGTACATTTGTCCCAATCTGAAAATATAAGGTTCATGACATAATGATGTGGAAAAGAATAACATACAAAACGCTATTGACAAACATCTACACTGGATATAAATATGTACCTTTGTAAATGATAAAGAACACCATACAAAGCAATGATATATGGCTGATGCTTGAAAATTAGACTCGGGAAACCTGCAGCTACCAACCGGATGCCATAATTCTCAAATTTGGTGCTGCAAGAAGATTCCCACATATAACTTATGTGTCGGTGCAATGCAGTCAGAAATCACAACAAAAACAGCATTTTACAGACAAAATGGTTGTGTGAATTCTGCAGCCAAACCACATCATATGAAATTTGAGGACAATATGTCAGTGACAGAACTTGTTCCTACTAGGGCTTATACACCAATGTACTTTCTCAACTGTGGCCTCATATCATTGTATTCCCATTATCATTGTAAACCTAATTCTAACAGTCTGATATTATGCAGCCACTCCCAACTCCCAAATTTGCCTTGGAATGGAGAGGTTGGACGATGGATGAATTGTTGCAGAATAGAATTTGATTTGCAAATCTATTGAATAACCTATTTTTGGGTCTAATACGCTTAAAATATATCATATCTGCAAACAATGAATTGCAGCAACATATGGGACTTGGTCATTTTGTGTTGCGACTCCACTTGTGTTGTCAATCAATTTGCTATTGCACCACTTAGCTTTGTACAGAAAGAATCGCTAGCGTAAGAAACAGGATCGCAAACCATGATTAAAAGACCAAATGCAACTGTCATAAAATAAGTAATCTATTACTGTAAAAACAGAATAAAAGTGTGGGCTTCTTTACAAAATACATTGCAGTAACAAATGGGCTTTCTTTACAAAAATGGAACTGTCAAACAATAAGTATTCTATGGCAGAAACATATGGGCTTTTTTTACATAAAATAAGTACTCTATTACTGTACATAATAACATATTCAATATCTCCAAAAATGGAGGGCTTTCTTTACAAAGCTGCTGTTGAAAATTACAATGCACCAACAATTTTATCAAGTGAACACTACAATATATCTCATACTGACTGATCAGCAAGAAGTCAAGATGATTTTGGAATTAATAAAGCTCTTTATAGGGAAAAAAAATAGATATTGAGGAACTTGATATATGTGCATATTATCACCAATTGCTTATACGGAACGCATATGTGGATTGCCAAAAGATACTAGTCATGATCCTTGAGAGAAGAAGCATAATAATCAAGTCAATCCACATGTAGAAATCATCAGGAGAAGGGGCATTAAATTACCAATAAAACTTAAAATTCATGTCCATGAATGAACAAAATGCAAGGTGGAAAGTTGAATAAATAGAGCACCTACATGACATATGAAATGCAAACACCTATATTCAAAGAACCTATCTGAACAACAACAATAAAACTTAGTGTGTGCTTGGATGTCCAATAAAGTCAATATGTAATTTTAGGTGAATTTTGAGAAAAAAATAATTCATGTATTTATAAGCAAGTGTTTGGATATGTTAAAAAATTTCACAATCCTTATTATTTTGAAAATGTCTAGTTTGAGTATAGAATTTCAATGCCATGATTTTTTTCTATATGCAACACACCTGCTTTCTTTCCTACTTTGATTTAACAACTTTTCAAACCAAACAACCAAGGAATATGAAGATGATCTAACATCCTTAGTGATATAGGACAGAATAAAATTCAAGAGGAAATGCTTCAGCTGTGAATGCATGTAACACAGAAGGAACATTAATCGTAAACGGAAATAAAGAACAGACAGCAAGCAGTGGCTTATCAGAAAATACGACTGTCATTCAAAGTAATCAAAAGAGGACTAGAAATTCTAACGGAAGGTGGCATAGTCAGCAAAATGACCACCCTACTAATAACACAGAAGTAACTATACAGTTTAATTGTCACCGTTTAAAACTTTAGAGACTCTCAAAAGGTCCAAGTTTTGAAATAGCAAGTAATACATGGACAACCCTAATTGAGGAATTCACTCTTGCACAAAACTAAATTGAAACTAATTGACGGATTCACTCTTGCACAAAATATATAGTTCGATTATACATGGTAAAAACATTAGAAACTCTCTCAGGTCGTAGTTTGTTAACAAGAACTATATGAACAAAGCTAATATAGGATTTCACTTTTGTGCAAATGGGGAACACAAACCAGAGAACACAAGGGACCGGCGCATATATTAGACCTTACCAGCTAATGAATCAGACCTTAAATAGCTTGGAATCAGACATAAATATCTGAAAATATCACAGAATTTGACTGCCCAATTCTTGGTCAAACCAATCACGACAAGATTGAGCATCATTGCAATTCTAGGTCTAACCAAGTTGCAAAACAAACTGCTGTTTCAACAGAGATATGAAGCGAAACTTTATGTGCATATGGCCAAAATGCAGCTCCAATCAACAAGGATCAAACAACATGCTAAAAATAATACATCACAACAAACAAAATTATAAAAACCCCCATCAACAAGGATCAAACATCACAACACAAATTATACAGCAGTAGCTACTCAACAAACCATCACAAAGTCATTACCAAAATGAACAAATTAACAAATACCCAACATAAATTGAACTCAAGTGAGAAACTTGGCATTCACATACCTAGGTCGCTCGGATTTGCGATCGGCTGGAAGAAATCAAAGAAACTCAAAGACTAGATCGCTCGGATTGGAGATCGGCTCAAAGAAATCGAAGAAAACTCTGAAAAATCAAAGGAATAGGTCGCCCGGATTCGCGATCGGCTCGAAGAAATCGAAGAAAACTCGGAGGAAATCGAAGAAAACTCGAAGGCTAGGTCGCTCAGATTCGCGATCGTCACGAAGAAATTGATGAAGTAATCTGTGCCTCGCCAAATCAAAGAAATTGATGAAGTCATTTTAGTTAGCATTTGGCTACTGAGCCATGAGAAACATTTGTCTTAAGATTGTGACTCAGGTTGCATGGCATTCTAGATTCAATGTCTTGCATAAGGTTGTGAAACCGTTGACGCCTAGAGAAACCTTTGACACCTTGCGTAAAATTGTGGCGTAAGTTGCATGGTATTCTAGCTTGAATGTTAGTGCCATTGCTAAAATTTAGTAGGATGATCATATGGGAGCATAGGTTTAGCTGATCTTCCAGGAAGAGATAGACCTCACTCAGGATCTTTGGTTTGGTTGATCTCCCGAAAAGCTGAAATATCAACAAGACACGTCCTTATAAGTAATATGCCTTAAGATCCCGAAGAGTTAGTCACGAAAGATAACACAAGTGTCAAGCCCTTGACCGCAAAATCAAGACAAGCCCCAAAGAGTATGTACCTTTTTGAACAAAAATGGTAATTTTGTTCCTCCATTGATCAAAAATTTCAGAAAAATCTTAAAATCGGAGCTCTAGAAGGCAAAAAATTTTTTGTTATTTGCTTCATATTGATATTTGCTTCGCGAGCACCATCTTGATATTTGCTTCATATTGTTCTCAATCTTCATCCCATTCGATTCCACCCATCACATTTAATCGCCCCCTTAATAGTTGTCATTTTGGGAATAGAATTAGGATCCAAATTTGTTTTTGTTCGTTTTTTTTTGTTTTTGTTTTTATTTTAATGGGATGTCCTTTCCTTAAACCCAATCAATAAATAATATTATTGTTTAAGCCTATGAATAAAAACATTTAATATAAAATTGAGTGTTCAAACTTTGGTCCTTAGGCCCACCAACTCGATTCGTTCCTGCACCTAAATGAGCCGATATAAAATTTTTAGACTAGTTTTCCTTACACGACAGTTCGCATAGTAGTACATATGTGATATCATATTTTTCCAATTTTCACTGAGCTATATAACCCACAGATTCCTACTGTTTTTCATGGGTCGACCCGGTTTGTCCTGCATAGATTATTTATACGAGGACAGTGATGTCTTTTATGTGGCTAATGTTGTCATGTTGCAATAGCTGTACGAAACGGATCAGTACATCTTCATTAGTTCCAGCACCACTCTACTCCTCGTATGCTTCTTTGATTGAGTTGGCCCTTATGATCGGTTTTTTCAACCTCTTGCCCGTCGTAATGAGACCTTGTACATTATCTTCGATTGCCAGATCGACCGATGCCAAGTCCCCTTTTAGATCGTCATCCTGCAAAACATGCCAGACATCATGCATGTATATGTATAGCTTGTAAATCGTTAACAACATTTTTCTAAAAAATAATTTCGATCAATTTATCATATCGCTTGGAATTAGTCAGAAGAATTGCAGTTTTATTGAATCATAAAAACCGATGACTAAAGTTACCATTTGAAAGCAAAAATTTACCTTGACTATTTAAGTTTAACCAATCAAATACTTTAGACTAGTCGTTTAGAGCTAATAAACTAAATTGTGACTTTTTAATTAATTCTAGAAAGGACATTAAGTTACCTGAATATGGAGGATTCTCTTTCAGAGTTCAGTTCGTTCGCACGCAAATGCACTAGCCGGTCAGCTGACGATATACTCATTTTAACAAAGGCGTCGAATACATTAAAGAACCAGTGAAACATGCCCCCAGCTTACAATTTGATCTGCAGGTACTTTCTCGACAATCTTAGCAAACACTGTGCCCAGAGAGAATTAAAACGACATTTTTCACATCTCCAATTCTTTTGTTGCCAAGGTTAATGCTTCATTCATCTGCAAAAAAAATATCATGATCAACATGATGGCATGATTAAGGTATTGGATGTGAAATAAAATCAAAAAATTTCATGCTTCGTGATACTTACAGGATTGTTGCCAACCATGCCACAGCCACAAGCTGAATTGGCGGATATCCCCATTAGCCTTTTTTATTTCAAAGTGATGAGTAAGGAGATACGTTGGAGCAGCAGAGATAGCATAGCAATGCAGACATCAGAGTGAAGTGCATCGAACGAAGGGTCCGATTTTGCCTTTAAAAACAACAATAGTAAATAATGCACCGAGAATTTTTAATATCGTGTAATTAAAATAAGATTTCACATCACAAAAAATTACACGAAAAGATCCATAAGCTTGGTGGATTCCTTAAATGAGCTGAATGTTATGTAATCAAAGCCATCCAAACTTTCCGTAGGGATGACAATAACGGTAAGAGCATGCTAACTTTCTTGTCTCGAAGCATATCCTAAACTAAATATTACAGGTATACTCCATTGTACCTCGGCCCCGTAAAGAAATGATAAATATCTGCTTGGAGACAAAAAAAAGTTTGTGATGCTCTTACCAATATTTTCATCCACACTGAAAATTTGAATTGCTCTGATTACACAACATTCAACTCATTTAAGGTATCCACAAGGCTTATGATCTTTTCTTATATTTTTTTGTGAAATCTTATTTTAATTACATGGCAATTAAAATGATCGGTGCATTCTTTACTACTATTGTTGTTTCCAAAAGACAAAATCGGATCCTTCGTTCAATGCCCTTATCTCTGATGTCTACATCGCTACCCCTGCTGTCCCAACATACCCCACTCCTCATCACTTTGAAACAAGAAAGGCTAATGGAAAGATCTGCCAATTCAACGTGTGTGAGTGTGGCGTAGTTGCCACAACCCCTTAAGTATCACAAATTACAAAATTTTGCAATTTTATTTCACATCCAACATCTTTATCATGTCATGATGATAATCTTGATATTCATTTTGTAGACGAATGATGCATTAACCTTGGCAACAAAAAAATTCGATATTGGGGAAATGGTGTTTTAATTTTCTCTAGTCACAAGGTCTGTTAAGAATGTCGAAAAAGTAACTGCATATCAAGCTGTAAGCTGTGGCATGTTTCACAGGTTCTTCAATGTGTTGATACCTTTGTCAAAAAGGAGCATGGTGTCGAATGATCGGCTAGCGCATTTGCGTGCTAACGAACTGAACTCCAAAAGAGAATCCTCAGTATTTAGTTAACTTAATGTCCTTTCTAGAATTAACAATAAAGGGCACAATTTAGTCTCTTAGCTCTAAACGATTAGTCTAAAATATATGCTTGGCTTCAATTAATAGTCAATGTAAAATATTGCTTCCCAATGTTAGCTTTAGTCGTTTTCTATAATCCAATAAAACTACAATTTTCCTAAACTAATCAAAGCGATATGCTAAATTTAACAAAATTATAATTTAGAAAAATGCAGTTAGATATTTACAAGCGATACTTATAATGTATGAAGTCTATCATGTTGGGTACTGGCATCGGTCGATCTAGCAACCGAA
Source organism: Scilla litardierei (assembly GCA_030789695.1). Classification (NCBI taxonomy): domain Eukaryota; kingdom Viridiplantae; phylum Streptophyta; class Magnoliopsida; order Asparagales; family Asparagaceae; genus Scilla; species Scilla litardierei. Next base: position 76,984,245 of record CM061136.1, read on the forward strand.
GATAATCTACAAGTTCACATTACGGCGGACAAGAGGTTGATGAAGAAACTGATCGTAAGGGCCAACTCATTCACAAAAGCATACGAAAAGTGGAGCAGTGCCGGAACTAATGAAGATGCCCTGATCTGTTTCACAAAGTATCCGTCAGATGACCGAAAATATTGCACGAGTTTCCCCATGGTTTGAGAATGATTTAGGACATAATAAAATCACACGCAATACTTAAGACTTTATTTTAGTATGTATCATGATAAACTCTTATATATGATCTATTGAATTGGCTAGTCAAGCCTCTCTTATTTAATTTTAGACTATGTGCGGGATCTACGTTGTTATTATTATTAATGTTAGTACAATATAATCATTAATGATACCGTGAGACCTTGTGCCATTTCAATTTCATCCTATGAAAAAGGCCTCACCGATGCTGCGTACTGCTGGAATATTAGGTTTGGTCTTGCAAGCAAAAATTTCAATCCGTTTGGCATTATGAGCTCTGGTAGATCATTAAATTATATTGTGGCAATTATTCTTTATCATTTCGTAGATATTATTTTTAATTTTGTTCTGTAATGATGCTACCTTGGTATAAGCATTTATTTCTAATTAAATGTATATATAAAGAGCAAAAGTGATAATAAGTCATAAAATTGTAATCTATTTCTGCGTTAATATTAGCCCACAACAGACCAACGTTAACCACACAAAAGACATCCCTGTCCACATAAAAATAATAGACGAGGAACACCAGGTTGCCCCATGAAAAACAGCAAAAATTCGTACTTTATATAGCCCAAGAAAAATTGCAAAAATAGCGATCGCATACATACCACTGAAATAGATTCGGCATCATGAGCTCCGGTAGATCATTAAATTTATTATTGTGGCAAATATTCTTTTTCATTTCGTAGATATTATTTTTAATTTTCTTTTGTAATGTTGCTACCTTGGTATAAGCATTTATTTCTAATAAAATTTATAAAGAGAAAATGTGATAATAAGTCATAAAATTGTAATTTATTTCCGCGTTAATATTAGCCCACAGCAGACAATCGTTAACCACACAAAAGACATCACTGCCTGCATAAAAATAATATATGAGGGACACCAAGTTGACCCATGAAAAACAGCAGAAATCCGTTGTAGTCATGCATGGAAAACTAGACCAAGTATGCAAAAAGTCATGCATGGAAAACTAGACCAAGTATGCAAAAACACGCGATCGCATTCATACCACTATGCAAATAGTCATGCATGGAAAACTAGACTAGGTAGTTAATGCGGGATCCTTCAAGTGAGAGAACGAATTGAGTTGGTGTGCCTCAAGACCAAGTATGCGAACACTCAATTTTGTTTTAATTGTTTTTATTCTTAGGCTTATACAATAATATAAAATGTGGATTGAGATCAAACACAGGATACTCCCAATAAAAAATAAAAATAAAAAACAAACAAAAACAAATTTGGATTTTAATTAAATGGGGTTCAAGATCGACTTTTCATCTCCCAAGCTATGTAGCTCCATTCTCGGGTTCTGTACCTAAAACTTAAATAGTGGGGTCATTGTTAGGCCTCATTTTAGATCGAATCATAAGGTCACATTGTCTTAGTTTGTTGGGGTCCATATCTTTTGGCATATATTTATATTAACCCAAAAAATTGACTCCAAAAGTCCTTGATTGAAGCGGACTCAATTATTGACAGGTAAGCATATCTTCACGAAGATAGCCACATCCACTTAAAAATTAATTTTACCCAAGCACAGGAAGCCCATGCATGAGAGTGGCTTTGTGTTTTTGGGCATTTTAAAGAGGTTTATGTTTGGGAGTAAGAAAACAGCAAAAGAAATAATTTGGGAAGAGGCAAGGGTATAACAGTCAAAAATATAATCCAGATAGTTTAAAAATAATTTTCCACTAACAGTTAGCTCATGTTAACTAGTGGAAAATTTTCAAACATCGTGTATGATTTACGGGGCTTCTATGTATGGGTGGCAATTTAAACATGAACCGCCAACCTGACCAATACACGACACGTTATAAATGGGTTTGAATCAAGCATATACAGGTGTAACATGTTTATGACCAAAACCCGTCAACCTGTTTACTGAACGGGCATGATACGGGAGTGGAAACCTTGATCTGTTTACACCAATTTCACTCCATTTATGCCCAACACAAATACATACACATTAGTATATTGTTGTTTGTGTGAATCTTTTTACTGGGTAGATCTCTAAATTGATTAATTTTACGTTTTTATATTCCAAGTGAAATTTTCTAAAGGGTTGTTCTCAAAATTGAGATGTATGTGTGTGAATAAAGGGATAGACTCGGATTAAATCTATTAGCTGACTCTTGAGATTATGTGAGTGGGATTTTGATCGGTGGTTGTTAAATTTTAATTTTAATTTTGATTTAAGAAAAACATTAAAGCTCATGGATCAAACGGTCGCAAGTTCGTGAGCCGGGTATGGATAGCAGTCTCCTGACCTGCAAATAAACGGGCAAGGCACTGTCAGTGGTAAACTGGTTGACCTGACAGTGCCCGACCTATTTGCCAATCATAATTGTATGCAAGTCATGATGTGGAGATTCTTTTCAAAGGAAACATAGTTTATGGGACGATTACCTAAAAATCCAAAATTTTAATCTCTATGCATTCTGACCTTCCCGATCAGAAAATTAACACATTTAAGAAGTCAATTTCAGTAATAAATATCGCCTAAAAGCAAATTGGGGGGCGGATGTTTATTAAAAAGGCAACCGATTTACCTTGACATTCAAATTACCAGACTTCACCCCGGTCGAAAAATTCCTCGAGCCCTACAATAAACAGATCAAATTCAAAAGCTATCAGAAAGAATTACGAGACATGAATTTAGAACAAAACTAAGGATTTCGGTAGACCTCGGATTTGAGAAGGCTATGGTTTCCAAAGACCCGATCCTTAGCAGAGATCGACGGCAGTGAGATTCGTCCACGCGCGGGGAAGAGGGGGTGAGGGGGCGAATTTCACGCCGCATGGGTGGCTGTGGGAGATGGACGCGAGAGAGCGAGAGAGCGAGGGGTTAGGGGAGAGAATGTTGCGGCTGGAGGAAAAACTGAGAAGGGATGTAGGGTTAGGTTGCTTAAGTAGCGGCTTGAGTTGGGGTCTTTGTGCTTTGGTTTGGTTTTAAAATAAAGAAAAGAATTGAACAATGTAAATGGGCTGCAGTTCTGGGCTTACGGGCTTTCATTTTAATGGGGAAAATAAAATGAGGAGAGAGAAAAAAGGAGATGGAGGCCCGAAGCTTGTGGGCTAAAAGAATATAAAATAAAGAGACGTTAAAAGAAAAGAAGGGAGAGAAAATTATGTTAGAAAAGTTATCAAAAAAATTACTAAAAATTTTCCAATAACCCATAAGAAAAAACCGGACCGTTAATTCTATCCATCGTACAAAAAATTCCGTCCTCGGACTTTCGTCGGGATCCTCTGTGCTACGAGTTCTCCATCGCAAAACCCTAGATTTTGTTTTCTGTTCGAAAAGAAAAGGGTTAAGCTTGGGGACAATGGCTTGTCCAGGACCTATTTAGTAACTCAATAAATGATACTGGCCTTGGGCCGAAATGAGGTATGTGATAAAACTACTTATTTTGACGTAGGCTAAGCATGACCTATGGTACAACCCAAATTTAAAATTTTAGGACCTTAATTTTCTAGCGGCAGACATACTCTTTGGTTTTAAAATGTAACTTAAAAATTGTTTTAAATAAAAATTATAATTTTAAAAAATTGTCGACCTAAAATGAAACTGAAAGGAATGAGCCAGTGCAATAAAATGTCAGGAGAGATGAATATAATAGAATGAATTGCTTCTCACATTGTTGTATCTCCACATTGCATTCTTCAACGAAAGACTAATCATGGAGAAAATATACACTCATTTAAGCTGACATGACATGACTTTCATCTAATTCATTCACAAAATATGGCTTAAGAACAATGAACAAAAAACACTTCCACATTTGAGAATAATCCTCAGTAGATATGAATCGTGCAGTATGTCAAAATCAAGGTTGTGAATCCACCCTGCATAACAACATACATACATGAGCTAGTATTTCTAGCAACCATGTACATACTTCCAATACATGCAAGCATCTATAAAGATAATCCACATTGGGCAGTGATACATTCATGTTTATGTTTATGGACAGTATAAATACAAATAATCATTTGAATAAGATCAATATGCTTTTCTATGCCCCTGTAATTTGTGTGTTCTTAGTAGTCTTTTGACCCAATGGAAACCCCAAATAAAAAAGGGCCACCAAGTCACTATTGGCCAATCAATCCAATATGTAAGAAATAGGCCTCTGCAAGCAAAACGGTGCACCACCTTATCAATCATGTCATGGCACTATAAAATATATTCAATGGACTCATAACTATTTCTGGGTGTTTTCTCACCACTGATCGGTTGGTTGGAGGGTTGTAGATCAACGCGATCAAATGGCACACGTGGGACCTTCGGGATCGGTTGAAGGCGCGTTCGTTCGGTTGAGAGACGCGCGGATCCTCGCGTCGGCTTGCCGAAGGGTAGCCTCGGTAAAGCGACGACCTCCTGGTGGTGAAGACGAGCGGGCTCGGGGGTGAGGACACTCGGCTCCGGCTAGGAAGACACTGAGGGACAGCCTCGACGTCGCTGGATCTGCTCGACCTGAATAGACGAGAAAGCTCGTCAGGGGGTCGGACCTTGGTTCCGACCGGTCCCATCCGATGCCTAAGTCAGAATGGATCTGAAGGATGCTCGGTGGGATCGGTATGGCTCACGGGGAGGCCGATACACGAGTCCTCGGGCCGAGCTACGTGGAGGAAATGTGAGGTGGAAGACAAGGTCGTGTGAGTAGAATACCTTGGTGTTCTCGGTATCCCGGAAGTGGTCTTTTGTACGTTGTACCTCGAGTCCCTTTATAGGAGTCTTCCCACGTCCGAGCTTCCTCAACGCCCCCCACTTCCGCCCCCATGTAGTTGATACTGTGGAACACAAGATATCTCTTGAACTTCTCATCTATCATGAGCATGCTCCTGAATCGTAGAATGAGTAAGCATATCATATAATCCAGGATAATTATACTTTCTATGGTTTTCCTCCTTACAATGGAAATAAATCCTTTGATTCCCCATGTTCTTTCTCTTTCCATTTCTCCAAATCTACCTCCAACTTAACCTCCACGTCTATGATCTCCCCATGACAACCACCACCTCAACCATGACTACCACCATAACTCATTTATCCTTCATAATCACCAAATTGTCTCTTGTCCTGCAACAGCTACGAAGCATCCCTGTCAAACTGCTAGAGCTGTCAGTTAAGGAGCCGACCTTAGGAAAATTCTAGGATTCTTTTGGGAACATATTTTGATGTGATATTATCTTTGGTTAAAAAAATTAACAAATTTCGAAGTATCCATGTTGAACTGCTAGAGCTGTCTGTCAATGAGCATATTTTGGTATTCTTTTGGGAACATATTTTGATGTGATATTATCTGTTGTTAAAAAATTAACAACAAATTTGCTTAATCACATACAATAACCTCAATATTGCTGAAAAGATACATAGCTTGTGCATATCCTTTATGTCTAATGAAATGGGAATACCCTTTATGTCTAAGGGAAAACCTCACTTTTAGTTCCCTTGGACTTTTAGTTGTGCCATATTGCTAAGGTTTTGCTCCCTTTCCTACTACAAAATACCTCCTGAATGGTATCAAATGTTTGGCTTAGGTTAACTTTCCAAAGCTAGCGGCATGTTGATATATGTGCATATTATCACCAATTGCTTATACGGAACGCATATGTGGATTGCCAAAGATACTAGTCATGATCCTTGAGAGAAGAAGCATAATAATCAAGTCAATCCACATGTAGAAATCATCCGGAGAAGGGGCATTGAATTACCAATTAAAACCTAAAATTCATGTCCATGAATGAACAAAATGCAAGGTGGAAAGTTGAATAAATAGAGCACCTACATGACATATGAAATGCAAACACCTATATTCAAAGAACCTATCTGAACAACAACAATAAAACTTAGTGTGTGCTTGGATGTCCAATAAAGTCAATATGTAATTTTTAGGTGAATTTTGAGAAAAAAATAATTCATGTATTTATAAGCAAGTGTTTGGACATGTTAAAAAATTTCACAATCCTTATCATTTTGAAAATGTCTAGTTTGAGTATAGAATTTCAATGCCATGATTTTTTTTATATATGCAACACACCTGCTTTCTTTCCTACTTTGATTTAACAACTTTTCAAACCAAACAAGCAAGGAATATGAAGATGCTCTAACATCCTATAACTTCAATATCTATGAAAATTAGAATGTTGATACATCATCCAAGTGCAGCCTTGTATTTCCCATAACGGACATACAATGAACAAAACGGTATGTGGTAATTAGAAAAAAAATAAGATAAGATACAGCATCTACATGACAAAAGTTATGAGGGAACAAAACATGAAATTGAAATGTAATAATAACTTACACTGCGAAGAGAGTTGTGAACTATATCGACAGCTTCTTGATTGCTCAAGTGTTCCCACAGTCCATCAGTTTGGATCACTTGAGATTAAGAAACTAACTTGATTAAAACATTAGCTTAATAAAAACTAATCATTGATCAAAGCTTAAAACTAATCATTTATCCACAACTCAACCTTATCTATCACTTTTTATACAGAAATGGAGCTTCATCATATAAATTAAGAGTCCACTATAAACCAAAACCCAAAAAAGAACCGATATTTAACAGCAAATGCAAAGATGGACTAATGTCCTCTCACCAAAAGAAAAGATGGTCACATTTTACACCAAACAAAATCAAATGCGTTGGAACATGTGTTGATACATAATCAGATACTGTAGATACTGAGATGTAACATATAACAAAAAAAATTAACGCAAAGGCATACAAATAATTCCACCAAAACACTTCTATCATTATATTAAACTGTCTTTGGACTAAACAACCGATGACAATTTCATGGTAATAATCAGTTCAGTATTTATTCAAAGTACAAAAGAATTTAAATAGCAAAAAAGAACCCATCCAAAAGAGGGGATAAAGCCCAGAGCAGGACAATAAAGGTAACAAATCAAAGTTGGAGGATGGATAAAAGGGAAGCGATGACATAGTAAAACCATGATGGTGATGGCATAAAAATTTATGATTTGTTCAGCTCATACCGATCCAGGCTAGTTAAGCCTATAGCAGTTAACAGGCTGCCTTAGTGATATAGGACGGAATAAAATTCAAGAGGAAATGCTTCAGCTGAATGCATGTAACACAGAAGTAGCATTAATCGTAAACGGAAATAAAGAACAGACAGCAAGCAGTGGCTTATCAGAAAATACGACTGTCATTCATAAGTAATCAAAAGAGGACTAGAAATTCTAACGGAAGGTGGCATAGTCAGCAAAATGACCACCCTACTAATAACACAGAAGTAACTATACAGTTTAATTGTCACCGTTTAAAACTTTAGAGACTCTCAAAAGGTCCAAGTTTTGAAATAGCAAGTAATACATGGACAAACCTAATTGAGGAATTCACTCTTGCACAAAACTAAATTGAAACTAATTGACAGATTCACTCTTGCACAAAATATATAGTTCGATTATACATGGTAAAAACATTAGAAACTCTCTCAGGTCGTAGTTTGTTAACAAGAACTATATGAACAAAGCTAATATAGGATTTCACTTTTGCGCAAATGGGGAACACAAACCAGAGAACACAAGGGACCGGCGCATATATTAGACCTTACCAGCTAATGAATCAGACCTTAAATAGCTTGGAATCAGACATAAATATCTGAAAATATCACAGAATTTGACTGCCCAATTCTTGGTCAAGCCAATCACGACAAGATTGAGCATCATTGCAATTCTAGGTCTAACCAAGTTGCAAAACAAACTGCTGTTTCAACACAGAGATATGAAGCGAAACTTTATGTGCATATGGCCAAAATGCAGCTCCCATCAACAAGGATCAAACAACATGCTAAAAATAATACATCACCGCAAACAAAATTATAAAAATCCCCATCAACAAGGATCAAACATCACAACACAAATTATACATTAGTAGCTACTCAACAAACCATCACAAAGTCATTACCAAAATGAACAAATTAACAAATACCCAACATAAATTGAACTAATTTGAGAACTTGGCATTCACATACCTAGGTCGCTCGGATTTGCGCTCGGCGGGAAGAAATCAAAGAAACTCAAAGACTAGATCACTCGGATTGGAGATCGGCTCGAAAAAATCGAAGAAAACTCAGAAAAAAATCAAAGGAACCCGACGGCTAGGTCGCTCGGATTTGTGATCGGCTCGAAAAAATCGAAGAAAACTCGGAGGAAATCAAAGAAACTCGAAGGCTAGTTCACTCAGATTCGCGATCGGCACAAAGAAATCGACGAAGTAATCTGTGCCTTGCCAAATCGACGAAACAATTTGCACCTAGGCAAGGAACTCGATGCAGAGCAGTTCTACAAGCGGTTTCCAGCCGGTAAAAATATATCTATTTCTAGCAGTTTCGACCCGCTATAACACCGGTACTAGCGGTTCGGAACCGCTATAATAAAAAGCTGGAAAATACAAAAAGGCGTCTTAACCTCGTTTTCTAGAGGTGTCTATCCGCTTTAATTTATTAAAACGACCTACCAAATGTTTAATTTTTACCCTCGACAACAGGTAAATTTGTTTTATCAGTTAGTAACCGCTACAAAATATTACTCGTGGTTTCGAACTGCTAATATGAAAAATAATTTTCCCGCGAGTTCTTCACGTTCTTATAAAAGGCGGTTTCATTATGCGCGCAGTCCATAAGCGTATTACATATGCGGATTATGTGGCCGATTATGCAGTTTACACGAAAATGAATATTTTAATAAATAAATGAGCAGTACATGTGTGTGTGTGTGTTAAATTAAGAAAATTCGAAAAGATGGGAACAAAAAATCAAATTAACTTTTAAAAACATGTATTAATTCATACTAAAACAGCAATACCATCAAGATGATCAATACTTAAAATAAGTAAAGTCAAAAGCAATCATACACAAAACATAAATATTTAGTTTTATATCCAAATCAAAAGCATGTCAAACATAAGTACTTTAAAATAACAAAAGATCCCTTCTATATCTACTCATCACCTTCCACCGTTTTTTTGTTAGAGTGGAACCCTTAAACCCCAAGAAACTGATTTTTATGCTTAACGGGTCAGATTTTTTAAGAGCCACTTATGCGCCTACATATTCACATATGTCGATGCATAACAGTTATGAGGCCGATTATGCGATCGACACATAATTTGACCGCATAACTTATTTTTCATAAGGCCATATGTTGCCTCCTTATATGTGGCCACATATGCGACCGCATATGCACACACAAGGAAAGTTAGTGGGAGTCTTCCCACACACACTACTACAACAACACAAGTTTCAACCATGTCGAATCAGGATAGAGGTCGCGCCCCAAGTAAGAGGAACATCCATGCCGAGAAACCTAGGGAATGAAGACCTCACGTAGCTTGATCATGTTGTTCTACATCTGAGTCAGATTCAAGATGATGTCCACATGGTGTATGAAGGAGTGGAAAGGTAGAGTCCAAGTGTCAACAAAGATCAAAAAAGGTGAAATTAGATAGAGTGGTTTTGTTTACATGGTTTAGAACTGATTTTTCCTTTATTAGGTTTGTCCTCATATAGTTGTTGCCACAAGTAAATGCAATTAGGAATGAATGTATCGGTCAAGAAATTAAATTGTAGTCAATGTGACCGATCTATAGTAAAATATGCTTGATTGGATTAAAAATCATATTTTGCAATATAATTTTTGAGTGTTTGATGATGGCGAATCTCTTATTTAGGCAAGGCCGAATGATTAACCCATTGATTATTGCTTCACTATTGGTGAAGCTAAAGTCTGAATATATTACCCTATGGTTTTAGTGATTTTCCCTTATAAAAGACTTGGGGATACCTTGTTTCCTGCATAACTCATGTCGAGTAGTTGTGGTAGCACGATAATAATGTAAAAATAAGCACTTACACGAGTTGGTATGTGATTGTGAGACATTTGTCATTTTAGTTAGCATTTGGCTATTGAGCCATGAGAAACATTTGTCTTAGATTGTGACTCAGGTTGCATGGCATTCTAAATTGAATGTCTTGCATAAGGTTGTGAAACCTTTGACGCCTTGAGAAACCTTTGACTCCTTGCGTAAGATTGTGACTTAAGTTGCATGGTATTCGAGCTTGAATGCTAGTGCCATTGCGGAAATTTAGTAGAATGCTCCTATGGGAGCATAGCTTTAGCTGATCTTCCAGGAAGAGATAGACCTCCCTCGGGATCTTGGGTCTGGTTGATCTCCCGGAAAGCTGAAATATCAACAAGACACGCCCTTATAAGCAATAGGCCTTAAGATCCCGAAGCGTTAGTCGCGAAATATAACACAAGTGTCAAGCCCTTGACCGCAAAATCATGACAATCCCCAAAGAGTATGTACCTTTTTGAACAAAAATGGTAATTTTGTTCCTCCATTGATCAAAAATTTCCGAAAAATCTTAAAATCGGAGCCCTAGAAGGCAAAAACAATAAATGAGCTCTTGAAGATGAAATTTTAGAAATTGATCCCCTTATGGCAAAAAGGCAAAAACAATTAAAGATGAAGTTCCCGAGACTTGAGCCTCTTTAGATGAAAGCAACAACCTTACCTAAAGAGTGAAGACAAAATAGCCCCAGGGGCGAAGATTTATATAAAATGAGCCCATAAAGGGTGAACTTTTTAGAAAGTATATTCTCAAGGAGCAGATATAGAAATCGATCATCGTAGGGTAAAAACAAAACTCGAGTAAGGATGATCATGCGAATGTCATGTTGGCTAACTGTTAGATCACGATAATAGCTTATGGATGGTGTGAATCATTCGTTTTGATTTAGGACAGAGAGATTGAAACGGATCAGATGGGGTGGAAGAGACTTGAATACGATGATGGGGGCTTAAAGCGACAATGTCCTCAGCCTTTGCGAGCACCATCTTGATATTTGCTACATATTGTTCTCAATCTTCATCCCATTCGATTCCATCCATCACATTTAATCGCCCCCTTAATAGTTGTAATTTTGGGAAAAGAATTAGAATCCAAATTTGTTTTTGTTCGTTTTTATTTTTTTTGTTTTTATTTTTATTTTAATGGGAGTGTCCTTTCCTTGAACACAATCAATAAATAATATTATTGTTTAAGCCTATGAATAAAAACATTTAATATAAAATTGAGTGTGTTCAAACTTTGGTCCTTAGGCCCACCAACTCGATTCGTTCCTGCACCTGAAGGAGCAGGCATAAAATTTTTAAATTAGTTTTTCCTACACGACAGTTCGCACAGTAATACATATGTGATATCATATTTTTCCAATTTTCACTGAGCTATATAACCCACAGAGGGTCGAACCGGTTTGTCATGCATAGATTATTTATACGATGACAGTGATGTCTTTTATGTGGCTAATGTTGTCATGTTGCAGATAAAATCAAACACGGAACAAAATTATGATTTTATGACTTTATCACTTTTGCTCTTTATAAATTTAACTGGAAATAAATGGAATATATATATATAAGTTATATACATTACAAATGTAACAGCATTACAAAATAAAATTAAAAATAATATCTAAGAAATGATAAAGAATTATAGCCACCAACATATCAATCGAAGCCCGTGATTCCTGTCGGATTGAAAACATAGCTTGCAAGACCAGCCCTAATATTTTGGAAGCAGTATGCAACATTGATTGAGCCTTTTTAATAAGATGAACTTTAGATGGCACAAGGTATCACGGTAACACTAATAATTATATCACTAATATAATAATAACATTAATAATAATATCACAGATCCGGCATAAAAATCTAAAATCAAGAAGGAGAGAGGCTTGACTAGCCAATTCAATAGATCATATATATATATATATATATATAAGAATTAATCATGGAATATAGCAAATACTAATATAATGTCTTGAGAGCTGAGTGGGATTTTATTATGTACACATTTTCTTCACCTAAATCAATTTCAAGACGTGTGGTAAATTCGACAATATTTTCGTTCATCTGACAGTAGCGGTACGAAACGGATCAGGACATCTTCATTAGTTCCAGCACCACTCTACTCCTCGTATGCTTCTTTGATTGAGTTTGCCCTTATGATCGGTTGTTTCAACCTCTTGCCCGTCATAATGAGACCTTGTACGTTATCTTCGATTGCCAGATCGACCGATGTCAGGTCCCCTTTCAGATCGTCATCCTGCAAAACATGCCAGATATCATGCATGTATATGTATAGCTCGTAAATCGTTAACATTTTTCTAAAAATTAATTTCGCTCAATTTATCATATCGCTTGGAATTAGTTAGAAGAATTGCAGTTTTATTGAATCATAAAAAACGATGACTAAAGTTGCCATTTGAAAGCAACAATTTACCTTGACTATTTAAGTTTAACCAAGCAAATACTTTAGACTAGTCATTTAGAGCTAATAAACTAAATTGTGACCTTTTTAATTAATTCTAGAAATGACATTAAGTTACCTGAATATTGAGGATTCTCTTTCGGAGTTCAGTTCGTTCGCACGCAAATACGCTATCCAATCAGCTGACAATATGCTCATTTTAACAAAGACGTCGTGTACATAAAAGAACCAGTGAAACATGCCCCCAGCTTACAATTTGATCTGCATGTACTTTCTCGACAATCTTAGCAAACATTGTGCCCAGAGAGAATTAAAACGACATTTTCCACATCTCCAATTCTTTTGTTGCCAAGATTAATGATTCATTCATCTGCAAAATGAATATCATGATCAACATGATGGCATGATTAAGGTATTGAATGTGAAATACAATCAAACAATTTCCTGATTCGTGATACTTACAGGATTGTTGCCAACCATGTCACAGTCACATAAGCTGAATTGGCAGATCTCCCCATTAGCCTTTTTTATTTCAAAGTGATGAGTAAGGAGATACGTTGGGGCAGCAGAGATAGCATAGCAATGCAGACATCAGAGTGAAGTGCATCGAACAAAGGATCCGATTTTGCCTTTTCAAAACAACAATAGTAAATAATGCACCGAGAATTTATGATACTGTGTAATTAAAATAAGATTTCACAAAAAATTACAAGAAAAGATCCACAAGCCTGGTGGATTCCTTAAATGAGCTGAATGTTATGTAATCAAAGCTATCCAAACTTTCCGTAGGGATGACAATAATGGTAAGAGCACACTTTCTTATCTCGAAGCAGATCATGAACTAAATATTGGATGTATACTCCATCGTACCTCGGCCCCGTAAAGAAATGATAAATATCTGCTTGGAGACAAAAAAGTTTGCGATGCTCTTACCAATATTTTCCACACAGAAAATTTGAATGGCTCTGATTACACAACATTTAACTCATTTAAGGTATCCACAAGGCTTATGATCTTTTCTTATAATTTTTTGTGAAATCTTATTTTAATTACACTGTAATTAAAATGATCGGTGCATTCTTTACTACTATTGTTTCCAAAGACAAAATTGGATCCTTCGTTCGATGCCCTTATCTCTGATGTCTACATCGCTACCCGTGCTGTCCCAACGACCCCCCTCCTCATCACTTTGAAACAAGAAAGGCTAATGGAAAGATCTGCCAATTCAACTTGTGTGATTGTGACGTAGTTGCCACAACCCCTTAAGTATCACAAATCACGAAAATTTGCAATTTTATTTCACATCCAAAACCTTAATCATGTCATGATGATAATCTTGATATTCATTTTGTAGACGAATGATGCATTAACCTTGGCAACGAAAGAATTGGATATGGTGGAAATGGTGTTTTAATTTTCTCTAGTCACAAGGTCTGCTAAGAATGTTGAGAAACTAAGAATGTCGAAAAAGTAACTGCATATCAGGCTGTAATCTGTGTCAAGTTTCACTGGTTCTTCAATGTGTTCGATGCCTTTGTCAAAAACGAGCATGGTGTCGAATGATCGGCTAGCGCATTTGCGTGCTAACGAACTGAACTCCAAAAGGGAATCCTCATATTTGGTTAACTTAATGTCTTTTCTAGAATTAACAATAAAGGGCACAATTTAGTCTCTTAGCTCTAAACGATTAGCCTAAAATATATGCTTGGCTTCAATTAATAGTCAATGAAAAATATTGCTTCCCAATGTTAGCTTTAGTCGTTTTCTATAATCCAATTTAACTACAAATTTTCTAAACTAATCAAAGCGATATGCTAAATTTAACGAAATTATAATTTAGAAAAATGTAGTTAGATATTTACAAGAGATACTTATAATGCATGAAGTCTGTCATGTTGGATCCTGGCATCGGTCGATCTAGTAAACCGAAGATAATCTACAAGGTCACATTACGGCGGGCAAGAGGTTGCTGAAGAAACCGATCGTAAGGGCCAACTCAATCACAAAAGCATACGAAAAGTGGAGCAGTGCCGGAACTAATAAAGATGACCTGATCCGTTTCACAAAGTATCCGTTAGATGACCGAAAATATTGCACGAGTTTCCCCATGGTTTGAAAATGATTTAGGTACAAAATAAAATCACACGCAATACTTAAGACTTTATATTAGTATTTGCTATGTAACATGATCAACTCTTATATATGATCTATTGAATTGGCTAGTCAAGCCTCTCTTATTTAATTTTAGATTATGTGCGGGATCTATGTTGTTATTATTATTAGTGTTAGTACTATATCAGTGATATAATCATTACTGATACTGTGAGACCTTGCGTCATCTCAATTTCATCCTATTAAAAAGGCCCCACCGATGTTGTGTACTGCTTCTGGAATGTTGGGTTTGGTCTTGCAAGCAACAATTTCAATCTGTTTGGCATCATGAGCTCTGGTAGATCATTAAATTTAATATTGTGGCAATTATTCTTTATCATTTCGTAGATATTATTTTTAATTTTGTTCTGTAATGATGCAACCTTGGTATAAGCATTTATTTCTAATTAAATGTATAAAGAGCAAAAGTGATAATAAGTCATAAAATTGTAATCTATTTATGCGTTAATATTAGCCCACAGCAGACCAACGTTAACCACACAAAAGACATCCTTGTCCGCATAAAAATAATACATGAGGGACACCACGTTGACCCATGAAAAACAGCAAAAATCCGTACTTTATATAGCTCAAGAAAAATTGCAAAAATAGCATTCGCATACATACCACGATGCGAACAGTCATACATGGAAACCTAAACTAGGATTCGACATCATGAGCTCCGGTAGATCATTAAATTTATTATTGTGGCAAATATTCTTTATCATTTCGTAGATATTATTTTTAATTTTATTTTATAATGCTGCTACCTTGGTATAAGCATTTATTTCTAATAAAATTTATAAAGAGAAAAGGTGATAATAAGTCATAAAATTGTAATTTATTTCCGCGTTAATATTAGCCCACAGCAGACCAATGTTAACCACACAAAAGACATCAATGTTCGCATAAAAATAAATATGTAAGGGACACCAAATTGACCCATGAATAACAGCAGAAATCCGTTGTTTATATAGCTCAGGAAAAATCGCAAAAACACGTGATCGCATACATACTACTATGCCAATAGTCATGCATGGAAAACTAGACTAGAAGTTAATCTTGGATCCTTCAAGTGAGGGAACGAATCGAGTTGGTATGCCTTTAAGACCAAGCATGAGCACACTCAATTTTGTTTTAATTGTTTTAATTCTTAGGCGTATACAATAATATTAAATGTGGATTGAGATCAAACAAAGGATACTCCCAATAAAAAAATAAAAACAAAAACAAAAACAAAAACAAATTTGGATTTTAATTCTATTTCCAAAATTACGACTATAACTGGGCGATTAAATGTGATGGATGGAATTGAATGGGAAGATGATTGAGAACAGTGAGAAGCAAACATCAAGATCATTGATATGATTATTCGTGGTAATATTCAACCGAGTAGGTTTGACTCCTCATAGATCGGTTTTCAAGATCGACTTTTCATCTCCCAATCTATGTAACTCCATTCTCGGGTTTTGTACCTAAAACTTAAATGGCGGGGTCCTTGTTAGACCTCATTTTAGATCGAATCATAAGGTCACATTGTCTTAGTTTGTTGGGGTCCATATCTTTTGGCATATATTTATATTAACCCAAAAGAAATTGACTCCAAAGTCCTTGATTGAAGCAGACTCAATTATTGACAAGTAAGCATATCTTAAGAAGATAGCCACATCCACTTAAAAATTAATTTTACCCAAGCTTTAACCCCAAGTTTGGTTGGAACGGTGTCAACTTATATCATACACTAATGGCTATATAAAAAGGTAAAAGAATACAACAAAGAGATGACCAAGAAACCCCACAAAAACACTTAGTACACTATACTTTTCTAATCTATTTTGTGATTGTTGTCATAACGACCGCCCCCAATGAAGTATCTAACTTTGGGTACCAGTGGGAGCTTTAGAGCTAATTTCTCTACTTCTTTGTTTGCAAACTTGAAAACAAACTAATAATGATTGAACATTAAATTTTTTCCCTTCGCAAATCCAGAAACTCTCGTAGTAATCATAGCTCTGCCACTTTTAATCAGAAATGAAAATCTCAAAATTTTGCTATTCTTCTATCTCTATGTTGATTTTCTCGTTGTAAACAAGGAAATTATAGTTAGTTTGGTTGATCATGTTAAAAAATCAAAGATAAAATTATAAAAGATAAAATGTATTAAGAATTTTAAGACCGATGAATATGATTCTAATTTCTAATGCAATTCCAATTGCAATCAAGACGGATAAGTATCAACTGACTAATTTTTAAGTGTGGATTGACTTAATTCTTTCTTGTTTATTTTATTTATTGATCATGCTCAATCAGCAATGTCTAATAGATAGAACATGTAAACAATATTGTTCGAAGCTTCTAGCAATATAACAAAAGATGAAAGCGGTACTGCAGACCTATGGAGCATGGAAAGCCTATAATAAACAATAGCACAGCTAAAATCCAATGCAATTTTTAGGAACACGTGTATAATGGAGTAATTAACTGCTTCTATTACTAGATGCATTACTACTCTATGTAGATGTGTTGCTACTTGCTAATTTTATCATTTTATGTATCGTTTCTTTTTATAACAAATATGTAAAACATGTTGACTTTGATATCATACTTTGAAGGTAGGCAACTGATGGGTTTAACTTCTTTTAAAAGGTGAAAATGTTTTACAACTGTTAACGTATGGCATCATACACAATGTATTCAGATAAGTCTACCATAACATGCTTTGTGAGTTTATACGGTTTATTGGTTTGAATATAGTTAGATATATCCATGACATGTATATGACCTTTATTTTGCGCATCTGACACTATACCTTGATGTTTAGTTAATATCCACAATATATCCTCGATATCCACAAACCTACATCATATTTTCAAGTCAATATGAGTCGGATATCTGATATTTAGATCCATACAACTAATAAAATGAATCACTATTTTAGGAAACTAGCGATCAATCAACACTTAATAGGATTAATCTCAACAAATTTATTGTTTGTGTTTGTAATTCGACCAACAAAATGTAATATGCCTTGTCATTTTAGGACTGAGACAAAGACTAACACAATCTAGTCTGATTTTAAACTTCTTTAGAGCCTAATTCAATCAATTGTGAACTCATAGTCGATTATGGTTGAAGAAAATGATCATGGATATTAGAAAAATTTAGGGTTCAAACATCATAGTTAAACAAAATAACATTGTAAAAATATCCTACTGTTAACTACAAGCTAGAGGTGACAAATGGGTTAGGTCAGCTTTATGTCACATTTAGCAAAATCTGTATTATGACATACCCAAACATGACCCTATTAAAATTTGGATCAGTAATTGATAACATGCAACCAACCCGTCACGTTGGCAGGTCGCCCGAAGATGACCGATACACAACAATCTACAAAAGAAATTGTTGTAAAAAATATTTTGCTTGAAGCATGATTTAAACCCATAGTCAACACCCAGCGGTATCAAGATGATAGCCACCTTAGCTGGCGTGCTATGGTGTTTTGAAGCCTCAACATTTTACTTAACCCTATCTACAATTAATGATTTAGGAATTAAGAAAATAAAGACAACCCTTTGAACAATGATTTAGAAATTAAGAAAACAAAAACAACCCTTTGCCAGCAGGATTCGATCGTAAACTACTGGCACCAGACTAAAGGTCATCCTAGCTCGACCAAAAAACTTTGTTATCTTACCTATAGAAGCTAAAATTGTATGGATAAATGGTTGTATTCGGGCCTATCTAGGTTAAATAATCAAACCTAAACCCAGCCTAAATAGTTACCGAGACAGCTGGGTTGACCCAAATAACACCCGAACCCAAATACGATCATACCTAATTTGGGTTGAGTTTGGGCTTGACATATGGGTATAGACCCGTTTGCCACCTCTAATACAAGTTCTAATTTCTATGCACACTGTAATTCTTAATCTTATTTTATTCCCAATATTTTTACTATAGAAATGCTAGATGCAATGAAATTTGTGCCCCAAATATATTTAGATGCAAGCAAACATAGCCTGTACTTTA
This sequence comes from Scilla litardierei, assembly GCA_030789695.1. Classification (NCBI taxonomy): domain Eukaryota; kingdom Viridiplantae; phylum Streptophyta; class Magnoliopsida; order Asparagales; family Asparagaceae; genus Scilla; species Scilla litardierei. The sequence goes on from CM061136.1 coordinate 77,002,968, forward strand.
TTTTATTGCCCTATATTATTACATTTTTCTGCAAAAAAAATATGAATCTGAAATTGGATATCTGCGTACAATGCAATTTAATCAGTGCATAGTTGATACATATATAAGCATTTTATTAATATGCAAAATTGGACATTAAGTGTGATCTGAACCAAATAAACACTAAGACATGAAAATCACATGCATTAAGGTTTCCACACGATGCTTGTTTGAAAGAGCTACAGCAAAAAAATTAGGATTTTTAGAAATTGATCTCAAAAATCTTTAATAGTTTGATATTTGCTCCTCAAATCTAAGGAATTGATGTTTACTCCCTCAAATTATTTGAGTTAAACTAAATTAGTCATATGTCCAAATACCAGTAATTTAGAACTTAACTAGAGATAGTCAATTCATAATTATCTTTGTTTTAAAGGGATGCAAAGATGCCCCCTAGACCACATCATTTGAGTTAAGGTGGCGTCTTTTATGTACCATCATTAATTGATTTTAGGAGTAAAAATAGGAGAGAAGGAAGCACCATCATCAATCCATCGATCGTGGCATTTGATGTCACCACTCACTATCATCACTCTCGCTTCAAATTTAGTTAAGACATGCAAATTTACTTAGTTGCAGGTCCAACCAAACAAAGGGTGATGGCAACCAAGGAGTGTAAGAACCAACAACAAGCAAAGGCATCGAAGGTGACGACAAATAGTGAATCAATGACAATGAGTCACTCCCTAGATGTATTGCTTATTATCTTGTTTCGCCCTACTCTTTTTCTTTTTTCCCCATGCCTAGGTGAAGCTTAGGCAGCTAGGCACTAGACGATGGCTCTGATGCCCCATTTTGCCTAGTGCCAATTAATACATTGATAATTATTCTAGTAAAACCACACTCGGGATCCCTCTCCTTGTAAGCACCTTATGTCTTCCTCCTTTTTTAGTGTTTGGTTGCTTTAGTTTGCATCTTCACTAATGTTCTAACTACAAGCAATAACTCCTTGATGTTGGAATATGTTGGTGTTGATGAGTTGTGCTCTTGCAAATATATGCTTGGTAAACATGTTTGCCAGTGTTTGCCTTGTTGTAGTAGAAAAAAGGAAACTTAATATTTACAAGAAATAAGGTACTTAATTTTTACAAGAATTGATGGGTTAAAAAGAGAGGCTTTTTAAATATGATTACTCATTAATGCCTAGTTCTTATATTTCAACATTGTTGTTAGAGCGACGCCCATTTTGAGAATGGTTCCAATACCAAAAGTTGGCAGCTATTTGTCTTTGTCACAACAAATAGTGTTGCAACTCCTAAAACCCAAATGTCAACTTTATTTTTTCATGTTGTTAAAGTTACATGCTTCTCCAACTACATATAACCAAACTCACCCTTAGACAAAATAAAACCAGCGGTTTGAGGCCTAATCCGCTCTCCATAAATCTCAAGATCTCCTGATAGAACTTTCTTGCTCTTCTTACAATGCACCTTCTCCAATAACACTCTCCAGTTCCTATAAAAACACATACACACTCTTCTATGTGTCAATATTTAATTCTTTTGGTGCTTTTCTTCGGGTTTTTTCTCACTTTTTCCATCTTGATGTTGGCCATCAAAGATTCATGTTGTGACAAATGAAAGTAAAATAAAATAAACACAGGAAGCCCATGCATAAGAGTGGCTTTGTGTTTTTGGGCATTTTAAAGAGGTTTATGTTTGGGAGTAAGAAAACAACGAACGAAATAATTTGGGTAGAGGCAATGGTATAACAATCAAAAATATAATCCAGATAGTTTAAAAATAATTTTCCACTACTAGTTAGTTCATGATAACTGGTGGAAAATTTTCAAACAGCTCGTATGATTTACAGGGCATGTATGCATGGGTGTCTATTTAAACATGAACCGCCAACCTGACCAATACACGACACGTTATAAATGGGTTTGGATCAAGCATATACAGGTGTAACAGGTTTATGACCAAAACCCGTCAATATGTTTACTGAACGGGCAGGATACGGGAGTGGAAACCTTGATCTGTTTACACCAATTTCACTCCATTTATGCCCAACACAAATACGCACACATTAGTATATTGTTGTTGTTTGTGTGAATCTTTTTAATGGGTAGATCTCTAAATTGAATAATTTAACGTTTTTATATTCCAAGTGAAATTTTCTAATGGGTTGTTCTCAAAATTGAGATGTATGTGTGTGAATAAAGGGATAGAGTCGGATTAAATATTTTAGCTGGCTCTTGAGATTATGTGAGTGGGATTTTGATCGGTGGTTGTTAAATTTTAATTTTAATTTTGAATTAAGAAAAACATTAAAGCTCATGGATCAAATGGTCGCAAGTTCGTGAGCCGGGTATGGATAGCAGTCTCCTGACCTGCAAATAAACGGGCAAGGCACTGTCAGTGGTAAACTGGTAGTGCCCGACCTATTTGCCAATCATAATTGTACGCAAGTCATGATGTGGAGATTATTTTCAAAGGAAACATAGTTTATGGGACAATTACCTAAAAATCCAAAATTTTAATCTCTATGCATTCAGACCTCCCCGATCAGGAAATTAACACATTTAAGAAGTCAATTTCAGTAATAAATATCGCCTAAAACGCAAAAATAAATTTTTTTTTTTTTTTTTTTTTTTTTTTTTTTGGGGGGGGGGGGGGGGGGGGGGACGGGTGGGTGTTTATCAAAAAGGCAACCGATTTACCTTGACATTCGAATTACCAGATTTCACCCCGGTCGAAAAATTCCTCAAGCCCTGCAATACTCGGATCAAATTCAAAGGCTATCAGAAAGAATTATGAGACATGAATTTAGAACAAAACTAAGGATTTCGGTAGACCTCGGATTTGAGAAGGCTATGGTTTCCAAAGACCCGCTCGTTAGCAGAGATCGACGGCAGTGAGATTCGGCCACGCGCGGGGAAGAGGGGTGAGGGGTCGGATTTCACGCCGCATGGGTGGCCGTGGGAGATGGACGCGAGAGCGCGAGAGAGCGAGGGGTTAGGGGAAAGAATGTTGCGGCTTGAGGAAAAACTGAGGAGGGATGTAGGGTTAGGTTGCTTAAGTAGCGGCTTGAGTTGGGGTGTTTGGGCTTTGGTTTAGTTTTAAAATACAGAAAAGAATTGAACAGTGTAAATGTGCAACCGTTCTGGGCTTACGGGCTTGAAAATAAAATACGGAGGATGAGAGGAAAAAAAGAGACGATGACCGAAGATTGTGGGCTAAAAGAATATAAAATAAAGAGACGTTAAAAGAAAAGAAAAGAACGAAGAGAAAATTATGTTAGAAAAGTTATCGAAAAATTACTAAAAAATTTCCAATAACTCGTAAGAAAAAGTCGGACCGTTACATTCTATCTATCTTACAAAAAATTCCGTCATCGGAATTTCGTCGGGATCCTCTGCGCTACGAGATCTCTATCGCAAAACCCTAGATTTTGTTTTATGTTCAAAAAGAAAAGGGTTAAGCTTGGGGACAATGGCTTGTCCGGGACCTATTTAGTAACTCAATAAATGATACTAGCATTGGGCCGAAATGAGGTATGTGATAAAACTACTTATTTTGACGTGGGCTAAGCATGACCTATGGTACAACCCAAATTTAAAATTTTAGGAACTTAATTTTCTAGCGGCAGACATACTCTTTGGTTTTAAAATGTTAACTAAAAATTGTTTTAAATAAAAATTATAATTTTAAAAATTTGTCGACCTAAAATGAAACTGAAAGGAATGAGCCAGTGCAATAAAATGTCAGGAGAGATGAATATAATAGAATGTTATTCAATTGCTTCTCACATTGTTGTATCTGTACATTGCATTCTTCAACAAAAGACTAACCATGGAGAAAATAAACACTCATTTAAGCTGACATGACATGACTTTCATCTAATTCATTCACAAAATACGGCTTAAGAACAATGAACAAAAAACACTTCGACATTTGAGAATAATCCTCAGTAGATATGAATTGTGCAGTATGTCAGAATCAAGGTTGTGAATCCACCCTGCATAACAGCATACATACATGAGCTAGTATTTTCTAGCAACCATGTACATACTTCCAATACATGCAAGCATCTATAAAGATAATCCACATTGAGCAGTGATACATTCATGTTTATGTTTATGGACAGTATAAATACAAATAATCATTTGAATAAGATCAATATGCTTTTCTCACCTATGTAATTTGTGTGTTCTTGGTAGTCTTTTGACCCAATGGAAACCCCAAATAAAAAAGGGCCACCAAGTCACTATTGGCCAATCACTCCAATATGTAAGAAATAGGCCTCTGCAAGCAAAAGGGTGCACCACCTTATCAATCATGTCATGGCACTATAAAATATATTCAATGGACTCATACCAAAAAAGACACATTGTGTTTTCTCAGTTAATCTTAAACTACAAATAGCTTAGCAATACAGCAACTGCCCCTTGCATCTTCTATCTCGATTTCTAAGCAACAACGTCTATGAATTCTTCGATGTGCCGGGGAAACTCTCTTGATACATTGTTTCAAAGAAACAGAATACATACAATGAAAGAGAAGTTAAGCACAAAGCAAGAGCAAACCAAATGCTCACAAGGAAGAATAAAGAGTATCATCGACCATTCTTATGACAAGAAACAACCATATTTGTTGAACCAAAATGATAAAAGTAGTTAAGCACACGGTTATCACATTGCAAAGTCTTTTGTCATATAAACAATCAATAAAGCATGTTTGATGATTAATCAAATAAACTGTAGGCTAATGAATAACCGAGACTACAAGCAATTTATCACTAAAAGCTAAGATGATGGGAAATGTCAGTTATAGAATAGAGTAACACATATTACACAATATCATGGACACAATTAATGGATTGATATCAAAGAAATATAAACTGATAAGAAGGAATGTATAACATGGGAATACTGACATCGGACCATGGATAAGAATAGCAAGATCATTTGGCAGTTTCCCAGACTCTCCTGTTTCAACACACGCAGACTTAAGCTTCCACACAAAGTCCAAGAGCCTATCATTCTTGTCATGTTTTGCTATACACAGAAACCACACATTGTAGTTTATAAAAGAAATTGGAAAAAATGTAGACAAACGTCAAAGTTAATCTTAGCATAAATGTGGACTGGCGTCAAAGTTAATCTTGGCAGCATTGTTGCAACTTAATTGCTTGGTTTAACATAGTACGATTATCGTATTCTATGATTAATTGACTATCTAATATACGGCTTCAAGATTGTAAAGCCATCAAAAGTAGAGTGAAATATAGAGCATATAGCACTTAGTGACGTTCAAGTCCATGTGTCCAAGAAAATATGGAAGGAATACTATTTGTAATGGTCTCATGTCCCCTCTGGTATAATCTAAAGTGTCTCATCACAGTCCCATGAGCTGCTTCAGCTTCTAATTTTTTTCCATAAGAAGATAACCGTAAGAATTATAATGTATCATACTTTATTTCATATAGGGGTAACCAAGCATTACACAGCCAACTTAGCAGAAGACTTAAAGAGTGGTGGCTATGATTTATATTTACCCGCACAGATGTTGTGAGTCCCACTGAACCAACACCAGCATTTATCATCACATCTTGGGTCCATAAAAGTGCATATATGAGCAATGAAAGATTGAGTTGAATGACGTAAAGATAGATAATCTACTGCCTCTAATTTTTAATTAGCAAACATTATTATACAATTGATGGATGTTTTTGAATGTGGTTACTAATTAGGACAAAAGTGTGGGCAGAAAGACGCTTGGGATTGAATATTGAGGAATCAATGGGTAGGATGAGAGTTGGTGAAAATTTTAAAACCCTAAAATATTGGGAGCAACTAAATTCTCTCGTTGGCAATTGCGAGATGTTTTTGAATAGGTTTATTGACTGTGACAAAAGATTGGGTAGAAAGACGGGTGCAATTGAATCTTAATGAATCAATGAGTATGATGATAGTTTGTGCAAATTTTGAGTGGAACCCCCCTAAACTTTGGGGAAATTAAATTCTATTGTTCGAAAGAATTTTTTTGAAAAACTAAAATTTTCGAGTGGAACTAAATTCTCTAGTTAGAACTACATTTTAAGTGCGACCAAAAATTTTTGGTATGCACTAAATAACAATTATTGCACTTTAATTATTGTTGTTTGTTTAAAAGTAAGAGATCTAATATTTTAAAGGGGTGATATTTTGAATGAACAGTGCCTTAGGACACCGGTTAAATCCGGAGGAAACAATTTTTGGGGAAACTAAAATTGTTGAGGTTAACTAAATTCTTTGGGAGCTACTAAATTTTGGGACCTAAATTTTTTTTGAGAAACTAACTAACTTTTGTTATTATACAAATGAGGGAGGGCACGGGTTTATGACTGTATATTATACAAATGAGGGATGTTTTTGAATGTGGTTACTAGCTACGACAAAAAGAAGGGTAGAATGATGACTAGTGTTAGAATCATTGTATACACCTTTTTCACTCTTTTCGTCTTACATTTTCCGCATTTAGTCCTAGTTATTTTCGCTATTTTCCCCCTTTTACACATTCTTATCCATTTGATGCTTTGTGTATGTATTTTGTACATATCGGGGAATTCATGCCCAAACAATGAAAATCAATAGTTTGTGGAGCTTGGGATAGATAAAAAAACATTAGCGAAGATTGGAGCTAAAGAAGTGGAGATACAGGCTATTCAGCAGGCAGCACGGCCGTGTGTGCAAACGCACGGCCATGTTATATCATATGCCCAAGGAAACAGCGGCGGCGGCATTGACTCGACCGTGCAGATTTTTGGCACGTCCGTGCTTAATTCCCTGCATGAGGCATCGAGCTCTTTGGAACACGATTGTGCCATGTCCGTGCTGCCTAGAGCTGAGTTGGGCTCAGAGGAGGTCCCGCATGGCCGTGTCGACTTGGGACATGGTCGTGCTCGAGTAGTAGCGCTGCCGAGCCCTAGGCTGTTTTTGTAGAGATATGATGCCCTCGAGGCTATTTATCTCTGTGTGAATAGCACAAACGTCTTGTTCGAAATAACAGTTAGCTGTTTGGTAATAATTTATCTAAGTTATTTTATAATGAAGTTAACATTAGATATTATGAGAGGTCAAACAGGTATCGAGATGAGTATCTCGATCATGGAGAAATGTTTGACCGTCTGTAGCATAAGTCTAAAAGGGTTCGTGGTCGTAGATGTTTCGAGACAAGGATATCGAAACATCGGATAGACCATTGTGTCTTAGTCTTCACCGTTTAGCGGTGGCGATGATCTCATGACCGTTTGACTTAGCGAAGTCGAAGGCGAGACACATGTGCTCATTAGAGAATGAGTTCACTGAACGATCCACAAGAGTTATCATATGGTTATATTGACCAACCTGTCAATGATAACTCTTAGTGATGATAGGCAAGTTGGTCTTTTGACTTGAGGTCATTTTACGAACCTGTGCATGAACGGTGGCACTTAGATTATTGACCTAGCTTCGAGGCTAGGCCTGTCGAAAGGTCTTTGATTGGGTGTCACTTGAAGCATACGAGGCGAGTAATGACCAAGAGAGGATTCATCTCTCCCTGTCAATGGGAGTTAGTGTCGTAAGGTTAGTTCGATCTTTAGTAAAATCTCTGATCAGAGTATGTTGGAAGAAGTCCAACATTAGTTGATTAAAGATCGATAGAAACTAACCAGAGTCAAGTTATTGGGCTTGACAGTTTGACCGTACCCTAGACTTGATCTACACGACATAGTTAATACGAAGAGACTATAACTGCGGAACTCATCATGGAAACAGTCAGGGTGGTCCCGACAATACTCATGACGATGAGTCAAACACATAATGATGATTCTGAAGCAGGGATGGCAACCACTGCTCGTGGTCACTGCCGTATAGGGCTTCGAGCCCAACCTGTTGTAAGGGTCAAGCTGTAGGGTCTCACACAGAGTGTGACCTTCGTCTATTTATAGGTAGAAATTAGTTAGGGAGAATAATTTGGACTTGATGCAAAGGAATTGAAAATTGCATTTTGATGCAAATGACAATTTAAGCTTAGATAGGGACTAATTCGCATATGATGCAAAAGAGGTTAAATGTGTCTTAAATAGTTTAAGACCATATTTAATAAAATAAACGTAAGGAAAAGTTCACGTGTAAGACGGGAATGCCCCGTTCTACGCCCAGGTTCAAACGGCGTCCAAATTGGACGACATATGCCCAACTTATGCTCAAAACAGGTTTATGGGTCACCAGGTCAGACCAAGCAGACCAGGCCAGACTGGGTCTGGCCTGGACTCCTGGCCAGGCCCAGCAGAGCCAGGGCCCGCCTGGGCCTGGGCGCCCGGCCCAGGCGCCCGGGCCTAAGCGTCCTTGGCGCCCGGCCGGGCGCCTGGGCTGCGCCCAAGTCCAGGTCTGGCAGGCGCCCAGTCAGCAGGTTTTGACCTGTGGGGCCCACAGGCTGGGCCCCACCATTGGGTGTAGAACCCTAGGTTTAATGAGTAGTTTTGACGGCAGATTTTAGTCGAAAATCTAGCCTTAGGCTAAACTTTGGGCGATCAATTGGAGGGTCAAACGGACTCCGATTGACTCGCCGTTTTTTTCCTATGCATTCACCATTGAACACCCTTTGAATTGATAGAATTGATAGGTTGTATCAATCATGAAGCTCAACGGTGAGAGAGTTAAAATTCACGGAAGTTTGCACTTTGTGAAAGACAAACTAACTTGATTTAATTAACTCTAATTTAATAGTCCCACATCGGTGTGCGGAAAAGGGGAGAGTCCGTCGCCTATATAAATAGGGGCCTCCCCCTTCCTCCAAACTCTTCCCTAACTCTAGGTGTAACGGCCTGTTTTCATCAAGACAAACTATTTACATATTTGACAATTTTTCAATTTTTAAACTATTTTATAATGGTTTGTCAGGAGTTTTACTGATTTCAAAAAATTTCTTATAAAAATATTTTGAAGTACCAGACTAGTTATGGAGTATTTTAGTAAGATCGGATTTCATCAAATACTCAAAACATTTCTGATAAAATTCAGTTGCAGTTTTTACCGTTTTGACTTAATGAATTTATTTTCTATACAAACATCATCAAAACGATTTCAAACTTTTACAGTAACATTCAATGATCATTTAGGGCTTCCCACATTAATTTCGAAATTTTCTGAAGTCAAATCAATAGAGAACCCGCAAACCCGCTTCCTAAACGTTTTGACCTAAAACTAGTATCTCCGTAGCCCAAACCCTGAAACAGACTTCATATTCACGATCCTTGCGATGATACGATCCCATGGGTATGTTTTCGTAAATTTTCGGACACGTTTACTAGTAGGGGCAAAATCGTAATTTCGTTGTAAAATGATTTTTCACTAATGACTTTAACCCCTCTTAATTACCTTAACCTAATCAAATTTTTTAACCCAAATCAGGATTTAAACGTGAGGGAAGCACGTTTAAGTTTTTCTTCATTTTGTCAAAAAAGAAACCCACCTTCATTAATAGCCACCTAATATCATTTAATATCTTTGACTAATTACAATATTTAACCCTATAAATAACCCTAACCCCCTCTCTTCCCCAGGAGCTCACCCGCATTCTCTCTTCCTCTCTTTACTATCGTTGTTTCTCTCTCCTGTTCTCTTCTCCGTTCGAAATCCCCTCAGCCCGCTCGAAGTCCCCTCTCGTTCTCCCTCCGACGGCCCCAAGCGACGCTTCCCCACGACAACCCCCACTCCCTCACTCCCTCTCTGTCGCACCCAACCGGCATCATCGCCGTTGCCATGCTCCGACGAGCGTGCACGCCGTTCGAACCCCCGCACCCTTGCTCTCCGCATGACGGCGACTAGCTCCTCCGCCCAGAACCGTCGTCTGCCGCTTCCCCTCTCCACCTTCACCCTCTCCCTCTCACCCGCAATCTCTCTCTATCTTGTCGGCCCTCTACTCACGCTCGACACCCTCTGCCTCCCGACTGCCGTGGCCTTTGCCTGAACCACTGTGCAGCCCTCCACCTCTGAGAGCCCCGGCGGCGAACCTGTCCCCCTCTCACTCTCCTCCGCTCGCTCTGCCTCATCGACGGCCCCGCCACCTCCGAGAAGCGACCCCGCCTCCGATCGTCTCCGTCTCCTTCCTCTACCCCCAAGAAGCCTCTGCCAGCAGCACCCCGAGCTTCGGAAAGCTCTCCAAGCTTTTCCCCCTCCCATCCTCGCCGCTCGAGGCCGCTCCTTCCATCACCAAGCCCCACCGGAGCAGCTGCCTCCGAGTTCACCGTCGCCCTCAAGCTCCTCGCCCGCTGTCGTGGCACTCCGGCGAAGTGCGAAGCCCCGCATCCGTTGTCCGCACCCCGCAGCAGCACACCGCTCCGTCGCCGCCACGAAGCCTTCGGAGCAGCTGCTGCTGCTGCTGCAGGGCCGCCCACCGACGACTGAAGAGCCCCGCACGTCGTCGCTACCTCGGAGAACGCCGCTCTCTGCCCCTCGCGTGCGGCACTGCTATCACCGTCGGTGGCCTCCACCAGACCCGCCTGCCGCACTCGCGTCACCGGCCACCGCCCCACACCGCCACCACCTCGAGTGTCTGCCTCCGAACTCCCCCGAGCCGCTGCCATCCAAACGTCGGAGAGCGCCCATGCAGCTTACGAAGCGAAAGGGAGTATGTTAGTATCAAATGCGTATACGAATACGTATTTCCGACATAAAACTCGTATTAAAAAGTATTAAATAGGTTTTAATGGTTTTAAATTAATAGTAAATAGTATATAAGTCAGAAAATTACAAGACTAGACCTAGAAAATCAGAAATGGCATTCTGGACCCAATGGAACTAGTTTCGTCTCAATCGGATGCTTAGATTTTCCAAAATTAATTTTTAACCCTAAAAGTTAAATGTGTTATTTTCGTTCAAAAATCAGTAACGTGTTATTTTCACGTAAACTAATACCTGATAAAATTATATGCTATAGTACTCTTCGAGACGATCATTTTGACAGCTTATTTGCGACTTTCCGATGCAGATTGCATCCAGGAGAAATTATTGAATAATTACGTAGTTAATTAAAAATTAGTTTTTAAATCTATTTTGAGCTTTTAAAAATTATAAAAATTACTATGAGCTTCCGAAAAATATTTCCTCTTACAGTAAAATTATTTTCCTTATATCTATGCTATATAAAAATTTAGAACACTTTTTGACGACGTTTCAATCGATTATAAAAAATCGAAACGATAAGATTAAATAGGTAGAAAATAGGGTAACCCGTAACTAATGTTTTTTTTGTGTTTGCAGGTACCAATCTTCATGCACCAGCTTCCTTAGAAACTCTAGCTCCAACCTCGTCTTACCACGACGATCTCAAACAGTGTAAGTCACTTTAATTCTAACTTTGGAAATCTGGATAGTGTACTCGTATGAACTTAGGACCGGTAAGTCACTGTAATTCTAACTTTGGAAATCTGGATAGTGTACTCGTATGAACTTAGGACCGGTAAGTCACTCTAATTCTAACTTTGGAAATCTGGATAGTGTACTTGTATGAACATAGGACATGACATCTAGTCTTAGAACAGCTTTTGACTTGAACCAATGACTAGAGACCTAACTAGCTAGAGAATTAATCAATAGTGAAAAGATCAAAGGACTGAACTGATATAGTGCACTTTTATGGAATTGTATATCATAGTTGTTGGACTTCAAAGCATTGATCAGGACTAAATTGAAATAGTGCACTTTTATGGAATTAGATATCATAGTTGTTGGACTTCAAAGCATTGCTCAGGACTGATATTCTCTGTTGAGGCCTCTGCCTTGACTTTTCAGCAAATAACTACCATATAAATGTATTTGATGTACTCATTGATGGATGTATTGTTGTACACATTATTGGATGTACGAAATGATGGGCCTATGAGGCCATACGGATACGGATATGGATACGGACACGAATATTGATACAGTTATAAATGTGAAATGTGATACAACATGGGTTATGGGGTAGTCTTGAGCTACGAAGTGTGCGGGAGTGACTGGGTCCACCCTTATTAGTTAAGCTGTACCATCACCCTGTAGGGAATGGTAGGTAGATATCTCACGAGTTGCTCCGTGGGATGGGTGCACTTCTGGTCGCATATCGTACACTCGAGCTAAGACTGTTGCACTAACTGATTGATACAGGGCCCACGAGGCCATATTGATACAAACACTGATATGAACATTGGACTATGATAATACACGGGATACGGGGTAGTCTTGAGCTACGAAGTGTGCGGGAGTGACCGGGTCCACCCTTATTAGTTAAGCTGTACCATCACCCTGCAGGAATGGTAGGTAGATATTCCACGAGTTGCTCCGTGGGATGGGTGCACTTCTGGTTGCATATCGTACACTCGAGCCAAGGCTGATGCACATTTACGGAGCACATTTACTGAGAACACTATTGGGCCCTCGGGCATTTACGGAGCACATTACGGAACACACTATTGGGCCTTCAGGCATTTACGGAGCACATCTACGGAGCACACTATTGGGCCCTTGCGGCATTTAAGACTGATGCACTAGCTTGTTTGTGCCACTACATTGTTCTAGTAACTAAGTCAAGACTATTCGAACGTGATAGAACGGTTTAATAATGAGCGGTCTTAAATTACGACCGAATCAGTGTCTAGAAAGGAATGGGAAGGGGGTTGGTCAACCAATGGACTTGTTCCTGCGGTCTTTGAAGTGACCTGTGCCTTCAAGCCCTGACTGACTGGCTGATTTGGAAGTTAAGTTAGACTTCTTATTATTAGGCCATCCTACACTATTAGATAGTCAAGCGACGATCATCTTTCCTTAAGTATTACTAGGTCTATCTATTGTATTCCATTACCGATGGGTCAAAACATTGTTAACCTGGCTGTCCTACTATTGTCATCCCATTGCCTTGGTCGAAATATTGTTGCTACCATATGCCATGTCACAGTTATCACTCTTACACGTACACAGTCACCTTTACGTACAGTTACCAGTACTTTACTTATTCTCTTACATACATGTCTGCCCATACTTTACTTTTTGCACCTGCATGACCATCTTTTGTTTACTATAATCTGTTCCATACTTTTGCACTACTTTGTTTCTATTGCTAGAATTGTTGTGACTTACCTACGGTTTCATCTCTGTGGCACCGCAGACGACGTACTTTTGGAAGCAGATGCTCTTGAGTTAATAGTGCCAGAATTTGACCATGAGTCTGCAGCCTTAAGAGTTGTTCCCGTTGTACTTACTTTCCTCCATGTACGATTGTTGGACAATATTTGTACAATATGGATGTAATAATTGGATGCTATTTGGGTATTTTTGTATATCTCTGCATCGTGGCTATTTTGTTTTCACTGGTTAACTGCAGGACCTGCGCAAATATCCAAAAGTAACGGGCCCGGGAATCGGGTCATTACACTAGGTCTGAGCGGCTCTCGTAAATATTGGAGCACGTTCAGATCTAGGCTTCAATTAATATTCTCTATCTCCCTATATTTCTGCCTTACTCCTGAGGGCTGTAGCAAAGCCACGAAGGAGTTCGGATTCGGATCCGAAATCTTGGCGAAGGCTTTCACTTGCGTGAAACTTTCTTCGGCGCGTGGTTGGCTCGGCAGCACTAGGATTGCTCGCCTCGGGATGCAGAGCGGTTCGAGGAGCGGCTCGGCATGGGACGGGGAGCGGCTCGAAAGACAGTGTGGAACATCTCGCCTGCCCCAGGGTTGAGATTCCGGGTATGTTCTTAGGAGCATTCCTTTTAATTATTTGCAGTAGTTTAGATCGCTCTTGGGGTGGTCAGATCCACCCCAAGTTGGCAGATATCCTGGCTTAGATGGTCTGGTTCCTTAGGGCAGCATGTTAATTATATTAACATAATTTTTTTTCCGCTGCGTATGTCTATGTTCCGTCCGACTTAGGACGGGAATAGAGTTTTTGTGCCCTAAGGGTCCTAGAGAACGCTTTAGTGGTATCAGAGCCTTGTCTGTATGCTGATCTAGGACTGCGATTAATTAATTGATTGCTTCTTTAAATTTATGCGATAAGTTTAAAAATGATTTTAGATGTTTAAAATTTTATATGATAAATTTTAAACATGTTTTTTTAAAATGATGTTTTAAATTTATATGATAATTTTAAACTGATTTTAAAACCTTAAAAATTTATGCGATAAAGTTAAAATAATTTTTGATGTTTAACAATTTTATATGATAAATTTTTAAGTTTGAAATTTTTTTAAAATGATATTTTAAATTTATGTGATAATTTTAAAACTGGTTTTAAAAGTTTAAAATTTTTATGCGATAAATATTTTAAGTAGCATGCAAATTTTGTGATCTTTTAAAACAAGTCTTTAGTTTATAAGATAAAATAAAATGTTTTTAAAAATCATATTTTAAATTTAAATGTTAAATTTAAGTATGCATGCTAAAATTGTTTATTTGATAAACGGTATTCTATTTAATTGTTAAATAGTTGTACACTTTTTTATGCATTAAAATTAGTGTAACTTTATGTTAATGGCTATGTCATCTTGTCCCTTATTTGATAACACAAGACAACCTCTTAGGTTAGCCATTAAAGAACTCGTTAAAATTTATGAGATAAATTCTAATGACATGCTATGTTTTAATAAAACATTAACAACACTTTAAGACCTAATTCCTGATTAGGATAGTCCCTTTAATGAAAATTTTAATTCTAATTGTTATGTAATTAATTCTCATTAAAGGACTTCGCTTTTAGCGTTGTTAATAAATTTATTAAAATCCTAATAACGATTAGGATATCACATGAATCTTATAGTTGATAAGGATTTAATAAAAGTTATTAAACAAATACTAAAATTTTGAATTTAAGGATTCAACTAGTTGATAGGATTAATTAGTTGTTAATAAAAGCTTTTTAGTCTATGGCACACATATAAAAATGACAAGCTTCATTCAATGGACCATGATCCAGTCAATGTGCTTAGCTAAGTTTGCTGGATCACCCTATAAGGGATAGTGATCCTGCCTTAGTCAATTCCCTGGATGTGTTCCGCTGGATCGTAATAACGCGAATCATGATTGTATGACGCCCTGGACTATATCTAAGACAAATACGTTAATAATCTTCTTCAAGATTAGCCGTAGCCCTCCTTGTTTTAGGGGCTGGGAACTATAGGACCCGCGTTCCTGTTGTTGAGCAACACTCAAGCTGACATGACAACCTTGTAAAAACCAACTCCTTAGATACATAAGATGAAATCTTGACTTGACCCAAACCGTCGTGTCGTGAATACATCGAGCGCCGGCGTAAGATAAGTCAATGATGTAGTCTGGCTAAA
Source organism: Scilla litardierei (assembly GCA_030789695.1). Taxonomy (NCBI): domain Eukaryota; kingdom Viridiplantae; phylum Streptophyta; class Magnoliopsida; order Asparagales; family Asparagaceae; genus Scilla; species Scilla litardierei. Next base: position 77,018,291 of record CM061136.1, read on the forward strand.
TGTACTCTAAGACCAGACCCAAACCGACGGGTCGTGAATACACCAAGCGCCGGGGCAAGTCAGGCTAGACACAAAAACAAGGGTCTGACTTGACTAGACATTGTGATTTAGATGAGCACACTCATGATCACAAATGGCTAGGGGTAGAAACTGATAAGAGGGTCATATCTGATATGATCGATGAAGAGTCATCTTTCGATTACAGAGTCAAGCAACTTGTTGAGCTACACTCAAGGTTGTTAGGCTCGAGGTGATTGAACCTCTTACCCATTTATTTAATTCGATTAAATCGTTCATTGTTAAGGTTTAAAAATGATCGTAAAAATAGTGGGAGGATATAGATAGATAAAAGCCAATCTACCTATATTTAATTTTGAACATATGCTAAACTAGGGCAAGACTATGTTTACCGAAGGAATCAAAATATGATATTTTAATGAAATAAGTTAACTGGTCAAATAGGTTGATTAATTGAATATCAAGTTAAATTCTAATTGATAGAATTAAACTATATTCTCGTTGACATTAAAATGACCTTCTAAAGAACAGACTTAAGAAATATGATTTCATTAAGTTCTGGGTCCAACAAATAAGTTCACGCTACATGTCACTCGCCTCTATATGGGGCATCTTGAACATATAGGATATTCGAAGTATGTTTCTCCCTACAACTTGTCGAGCTACACTCAAGGTTGTATGGAAAAACAATTTTGATCTGCAAAGTTCAAGAATTCGATCAAACTGTTTGAGTCGAATACGAGTGCATGAGCGATGCAAGACTATGCATCCCAACCGGATCTTGAGACAAGCAACATGTTGAGCTACACTCAAGGTTGCAAAGCTCAAGCATTTGGATACATGAGATGCTTGCATAGATATTCATTTATGTTGGGCTATTTAATATCTAAATATGATTTAGAAAAGGAAGAAGGCACTCCAGAAAGTCAATTGAGAAAGTCAGTTATATTTAGCATTAGTAAAGGTATAGTAGGAGGAAATGAAAATGTGTCATATTCTTATGTCACAATTTCAGAATAATTGTTATACAAAAGACGTCTAACACATTTTTACGAATGCCGTCACCTTGCTTCTGAAGCAATGTTTTGTGTTAGTAATTTGTAATAACTATAATATATTAAATGTTAATATATAAATACACAAGATAGTAGCAAACTTATATGGCAAAATAGACTAGGCCGTATCGAGAGACCACAAGTCACATAAAGAGGGGTCTGACCTCTTGTATTATGAAGTTTACGGACACATGTGAATCTTATCCTATTGGATATAATGGCCAAAACTCATCTGTAAGACAGTGGGAGAATGAGTTGTCGAACTCAGTCTCCTACATACTGATGTACCCGACTCTAGATTAACCAAAATAAGTTATTCTTATATTTTATTAAGACACGTGTTCTTGATGAAGCACAAGTCTGATAAAATAAAGAACGAAATGACAAAAGTATTTAAAATGATTCGATTAGATCGAATGGTCAAATACTTAGCTATATAAAATCTTGCGTAATTAAAAGAAAATATAATTTTCTCTCAGGTCAAGTCTGTTAACACATCGGTGTGTTAAAAGGTTGAATCACACTTAGTTAGACTTGGTGCGATCCATAGCAAGTGACTCTGAGTTAAGTCCTCCCTCTGGGTTAAGTCCCAGATAGTGATACCTAGGTTTTGATAATGTTCTATGAGGTCATTATCAATAAAATATTCATTAAATCAATCATAAGGAAGTTGTATAATTACTCGAATCTTGTGAGACGAAGAATCGAGTTAGACATTATAATTGATGATGACTTAGTCAACTTCTAAGATGAAATTCGAAGTAGTAACTCCGATTTATAACGGGATGCAATCAGAATAGGTCCATGTGCGTAAATAAATTTTGGAATTTAGTTTATGTGCCCAAGGAAAATGTTTCCTCATTTTCTGCAAGTAAATCTTTAAGTTAAAAGATTGGTGCAGAAAGAAAATAGTGAAGTTCAATCATGTTGGTCGAGAACAGTTTTCATCCTAATTCCTATAAAACAGATTATGATGAAACCGTCTCGCCAGCAGATGTGTTCGGATCTACTCGGACCGAACTCGATGTAAGTGCTCATGATGACCATGAAAACTGGAACATTCGATTATACGTTCGTTTTTCTAAATGTGATTTAGACGAACCAACTTATACGAATTAGCCAGAGAGTTTTCAAGGTCAGTGGGAGCAAAGTAATTACATGCGAGGCATCAAAGGGATGGAACATATATTTTGACAAAGCAATCAAAGAGTTTGATACTTTATCAGAAATAGATATGAGCCCTTTGAAATGACCAGTAACTAATTTAAATTATTATCGTAAGGCGCGATGAACTGGATAAGATCCAAGGAAATAAAATATTATGGATTCCGAAAGACCAAGTGAATTATTTGAATAAGATTCAAATGGTTGGTCCAACATGAGCATAGAAACCCCTTAAGTCTATAGAGTAGACGGCTTAGCAGATCCACTCACAAAGGCTCTACCACATGAATTCGGGAAACTTATGTGTAAAAACGGTATAAGATACCGAGATAAATGGGCCTGGGTGCAAGTGGGAGATGTAGAGATATGATGCCATCGAGACTATTTATCTCTGTGTGAATAGCACAAACGTCTTGTTCGAAATAACAGTTAGCTGTTTGGTAATAATTTATCTAAATTATTTTATAACGAAGTTAACATTAGAATTTAACTTAGGTAAAGTCCTCAGACTTTATGCAAGGTCAAACAGGTATCGAGATGAGTATCTCGATTATGGAGAAATGTTTGACCGTCTGTAACATAAGTCTAAAAGGGTTCATGGTCGTAGATGTTTCGAGACAAGGATATCGAAACATCGGATAGACCATTGTGTCTTAGTCTTCACCATTTAGCGGTCGCGATGATCTCATGATCGTTTAACTTGGCAAAGTCGAAGTCGAGACACATGTGCTCATTAGAGAATGAGTTCACTGAGCGATCCACAAGAGTTATCATATGGTTATATTGACCAACCTGTCAATGATAACTCTTAGTGATGATAGGCAAGTTGGTCTTTTGACTTGAGGTCATTTTACGAACCTGTGCGTGAACGGTGCCACTTAGATCATTGACCTAGCTTCGAGGCTAGGCCTGTCGAAAGGTCTTTGATTGGGTGTCACTTGAAGTGTACGAGGTGAGTAATGACCAAGAGAGGATTCGTCTCTCCCGGTCAATAGGAGTCAGTGTCGTAGAGTTAGTTCGATCTTTAGAAAAATCTCTGATCAGAGTATGTTGGAAGAAGTCCAACATTAGTTGACTAAAGATCGATAGAAACTAACCGGAGTCAAGTTATTGGGGTTGACAGTTTGACCGTAACCTAGACTTGATCTACACGATATAGTTAAGACGAAGAGACTATAACTGTGAAACTCATAACGGAAACAGTCAGGGTGGTCCCGACAATACTCATGACGATGAGTTAACCACATAATGATGATTCTGAAGCAGGGATGGCAACCACTGCTCGTGGTCACTGCCGTGTAGGGCTTCGAGCCCAACCTGTTGTAAGGGTCTGGCTGTAGGATATCACACAGAGTGCGACCTTCGTCTAGTAATAGGTAGAAATTAGTTAGGGAGAATTATTTGCATTTGATGCAAAGGAAGAGAAAATTGCATTTTGATGCAAATGACAATTTAAGCTTAGATATGGGACTAATTTGCATATGATGCAAAAGAGATTAAATGTGTCTTAAATAGTTTAAGACCATATTTAATAAAATAAACGCAAGGAAAAGTTCACGGGTAAGACGAGAATGCCCCGGTCTATGCCCAGGTTCAAACGGCGTCCAAATCGGACGCAATATGCCCAACTAATGCTCAAAACAGGTTTATGGGTCAGACCAGGTCAGACCAGGCAGACCTAGGCCAGGCCCAGCAGAGCCAGGGTGCGCCCCGGCCTGGGCGCCCCGGCCCGCCTAGGCCTGGGCGCCCGGCCCAGGCCCAGGCCCAAGCGCTCGGGCCCTCCCAGGGCCCGGGCGCCCAGGCGCCCTGGGCGCCCAGGCGCCCTGGGCGCCCAGGCCTGGCGCCCAGGCCTGGCCTGGACTGGGTTGCGCCCAGGTCCAGGTCTGGCAGGCGCCCAGTCAGCAGGTTTTGACCAGTGGGGCCCACAGGCTGGGTAACATCATTGGGTGCAGAACCCTAAGTTTAATGGGCAGTTTTGAAGGCTGATTTTAGTCGAAAATCTACCCTTGGGCTGGACTTTGGGCGATCAATTGGAGGGTCAAACGGACTATGATTGACTCGCCGTTTTTTCCTATGCGTTCACCGTTGAACATCCTTCGAATTGATAGTTTGTATCAATCATGAAGCTCAATGGTGAGGGAGTTAAAATTCACGGAAGTTTGCACTTTGTGAAAGACAAACTAACTTGATTTAATTAACTCTAATTTAATAGTCTCACATCGGTTATGCGAAAAAGGAGAGAGTCCGCCGCCTATATAAATAGAGGCCTCCCCTTCCTCCAAACTCGTCCCTAGCTCTAGGTCTGAGCGGCTCTCGTAAATGTTGGAGCACGCTCGGATCTAGGCTTAAATTAATATTCTCTATCTCCCTATATTTATGCCTTACTCCTGAGGGCTCTAGCAAAGTCACGAAGGAGTTCGGATTCGGATCCGAAATCTTGGCGAAGGCTTTCACTCGCGTGAAACTTTCTTCGACGCGTGGTTGGCTCGGTGGCACGAGGATTGCTCGCCTCGGGATGCGGAGCGGTTCGAGGAGCGGCTTGGCGTGGGACAGGGAGCGGCTCGGAAGATGGTACAGAACATCTCGCCTGCTCCAGGGTTGAGATTCCGGGTATGTTCTTAGGAACTTTCTTTTAATTATTTGCAGTAGTTTAGATCCCTCTTGTGGTGGTCAGATCCACCCCAAGTTGGCAGAGATCCTGGCTTAGAGGGTCTGGTTCCTTAGGGCAGCATGTTAATTAGATTAACATAATTTTATTTTCCGCTGCGTATGTCTATGTTCCGTCCGACTTAGGACGGGAATAGAGTTTTTGTGCCCTAAGGGTCCTAGAAAACCCTTCAGTTTTACGACCGAACAGCCGTGTCGATTTGCAGCACGGCCGTGTGCCCTTATATTTTCACATGTGCTATAAATTCCTATGAGAGAATTGAGAGAAAGTAGGTTGTTTTTGGAGTTCTTTTTCTTCTGCTATATTTAAGGTTTTTACCCCCCTTTGGGGGCTGTTCTTCCTTGTGCTTGTAAGACTTTTAATTCTAGATGTTGTGTAATGAATTCTTGTTTATTTCTAGTTTAATTTCACTTGCATGCTTTTAATTCTCCTTTATTGTTTCTTGTGATGTTTTTCCTTAATTGCTTCTTTTCTTTTGTTTTGATGTTAATTGTTAATAGAGTAGATCTTTGTGCCTATGGTTTAGCAAACCCTAGTGTAGATTGTTCATGTGGGTGGATCGCCCCAAATATCGTTCCAATTAGGGTTTTAGTCTTAGGAATGGGTTTGGAAGAGCTCAATTCATCCTACCTCGTAGCCAGGAGGGTTGACTAACTAGTGCTAGGCACTAACCATTAGTCTGGTACACTTGCTAGAATCACCACATCGTAGTGTCTAACTACTCATCGGGACTACGATAAAGGATCCAACCTTTTCTCCGAGCCCTCTCACGGTTAAACATTGAGAGGACAAGGATTGAGACTCGGCTATCATCTATGACTACAACCCGTTGGCTCGAGAAGCTAAACTGACCCGCATGCGCAATTTGCACTACCGATGACGCTTGGCCCTTGGCACCTTTCTTTATCTTTGTATTTTTATTGTAATTACCCCTTTCTTGTTTTTACCCGCGTAGCTAACTAGGTGTACAACTAATCGGTACTCATACCATTGCCTCCTTGTGTTCGACACCCGCTGCGTATGATTTGTATTGCTCACGGTTACTATAAATATCTTTTGCATCATCTGAACGTTGAGCAAAATGGATACGTTGCCAGGGAGGCAATCGCCTTGATATCGAGTTGATATCGACTTGATTGTGTATCTATTAGACTACGCATAAAAAATTATAATAAAAGAAAATTTTTACCCTCCACCTGTTGCTACTTGTTTACTAACGACCTATCTTTAGTCATTATATCTTTATAGCGAGGTGAATTTGGAGTAGCGATGTGGATGCCATACGGAGCATTTTCGTATAATTATGATGTCTCGGTAAATAACAATGCTCAGATGGGAACACAAGGTCAATTTTTGCAGGTTGCATGGAATTGCAGGATGTGCGGTCTTCCAAGGCATACTACAAATATCTACACGTACTATGCCTGCCCATACGACCCAACCCCACATACCCACAACCCATACCCAAACCGCCCCCATCAAAGTCCTCCACCATATATGCCTCTATCGAAAGCAGAGGGAAGCCTCATAACCAAGATGTAACATTTTATGGCGACCCAAATCTTATGCGCCACTCTATGGCTCAACGGAGGATAATCCACTTTTATAGTGGATGACGTCCATTAGCCCAACACGTCGCTGGCCACCAGCACTACGGCAGGTAATCTATTTGCGCAAAACTCTTTGTTATCTAACAAGTTTGCCTTCCTAGCTATAGGTGGTACCATTGGCACACATCATGCCGGTGGCGTCATCCCATGTGCGCCTCCGTAAGAAATGAGAAATCTTATGGGGCGTTAGACAAGGTTGAGGGACTTCTGACCCAGTTAAGAACAGAAATGCGTGAGATTTGTGGGGGCGAGAAATAAACGCCAAAAACCGAGGAGCCCGCGCAAACCTTCGCCTTTCGTCGGGTCCCCGAGTTGGAGCCACGCACGAGCATTGGTGAGGCTATAACGTACGTCATGCCTTCGAGGAGTACATGAGTTCGGCCACAAGCATGATGACCAATCTCATCTGTCCCGAACCATGTCCTACTCCCTCATTTGCACCGCAACCACTCCTCATCCCACCTGAGCTCGAGCATCACAACATCGATCAGGGGAGTTTCCTAAACCCTAATTTCTCCATATCTGAATCTCATGCTTTATTTCATTCATTTATAGATTCAGCTATTTTTGACGCGATGTGTCTTCCGCAGGAAACAAGTACATAAGCACCTGAGGCACACTTGGTTGCGCCAGCACCTGACCGGATTGAAAGCGAGGAGAACGAAGATCTAGTCGTACACCCCGATGGTGGCGAAGTTCCTCCCGGGAGTATTCATGCACCTGCTTTAGATTTTCTTTTGCAGTTTGATGATTATCTCTGGATTAATTTCATTGGGGGTAATAATTTCTCTCATCGAGCCGATATGATTCGTTCCTTATAGGTTACAGGTGGACACCTTTAGGGAATGCTGGGAGCCACGTTACTGGGGTCCGGTGACATTCGTGGAGTAAAGTTGCTAGCAGAGCCATGAAAGCAGCAAGAAGAGCATATTCTTGCACCAATAAAAATTAAGGATCCGCCTTTCGATCAGGTATATCCTAATCTAGTAGTGCATATATTTTACTTGCCTTCTAGTATAGCTTCTTAATAATATCGTCTCCTTTCGATTAGCGAGAGGAGCGTATTAGTCTTTGATTTTCTTTAATAAATCTCTATATCTCTCATTTGCCTCACACACTACCTATTTCCCACTTAGCTCTGATTTCTGCACTTACCTCCCAAGAACACTTTAGCCCCTATTTTTCACATCACTATCTCATTTAGGGATATGCTTCACGCTAGTTTGGGGGAGACTCTCCTGTGCACCACACATTTTCCCCCATAGGATTAATGATATCACATTGCATTCCCATTTCACCCAACCCACCCCCTTTGCACATCTACCCCCACATACCTACTAGTCCTCAAACATTGAGAACAATGCTTATTTTTAGCTTGGGGGAGAGGTGTTTCACTTTTAGCTTGTAGAGATATCCATTTTTCAGTTTTTAGTTTTCACAATTTCACTTACCACTTCACTTTTTAGTCTCCCTTTTCACCATTTCTCGTAGAAATCTAGGGCGATGGCCCATCTAAGAGAACTACACTCCCGCATTTGTTTTGTATATGCTTGTTTAGGGTCGGTTTTTTCGCGTGCACTCTTATTTCCTTCCGGTGGCATGTCTTTCACACTCCCCCCTTGCGATTTCATTTTTAACCCTTATCCATGCATGAGATAGAGCTAGCTCCCGTCTCTTTTCCGATAGGATAGGCTAGTTGTTTAATCAACCTATTTATCACGCAACCCTTGGCTCTTCCATTTGCATAAGGCAGACTTAGCCTCGATAGAGTCTGGTTTCGGATTTGGACCGTGTTCCCATATACCATGGTGTTTGTAACGCCCCGCTCCCCGGGATACCTGATAAATACGAATCCGTATCAAGTATTCTCGAAGAGGCGGGTATTACGAAGGAAATGCAAAATTTCAAAACGCAGGCAGGCCCACTGCGCACTGTTGGGGTAGTACCTGTAGCATTCCATCAAATACAAAACCACAAGGAAAACCAACAACCCAAACTCTATTATATATATATATATACACAAACAAATGTTCATATACAACATTCTTTACAAATCTCAGATACAACATAAAAAGACAACTCTCAAATACAACAAACACCCCCAAACTCTCAATCACCTACGCCCACTCTCAACTCCAAGCGACTGAGCTAATGTGCCCCAACTCCACGAACCAGCACCTAAAAAGTATCAACGGGGCACGTCACAGCGTGACCCAGTAGGAATACCAAACCCAACTCACATGGTGCAAAGGAAATGCATACTCTATACAATAGGCTGTAATCTAACTCATAATTGTAGGGGCAAAGTAAATGACATAGCTAACGGGTCACGTACCTGCCGCAAAGGAGAACCTGCAAAGTAAAGTGAGTGCTACAGACAGAGGAATGAACGGTAACAGGAAGCTGGACCGAGCATTATAACATCACCCCAAATATCACACCTAGCAACTACTAAAGGAAACCCAAGTCACATTGTTTCTTTTATACTCAGTTGTTTGAACGAGTTTTCATTTAACATGGAATTTAAAGAGAAGTAACAAGTAGCATTTTGGTGTAGTCCTGACCTAGGTTTCTAATGCTTGGGATGATATGGAATGTTTTCGAAATGGTCGCAAAAATTTCGGCAGAGTTTCTCTTGTATTTATCAATTTTCCCAATACAACATAAGTAATATTATCAAAAAGAAACCTGCTATAATCATAAAACAAATACATAACCTTGCTCAAGAATCGTAGGAGAAGTGCCATAAGGAACTTAGCATCAACAAGCCAACATGGTCATAAGCGCAACACTATCAAGTCTCCATTCAAGATTTAGACACAAGCTTAACAACGGTACATAAAGAATGCATATCAAAAGCTACTACCATTAACTTGACTTAGGACTTAAAACTACCAACATTAATATTCACTAATGAGATTATAACTTCATCACAAATTACTCCCATAAGAATCCACTATTTGATATAAACTTATTCCCACAGTTAACGTTACTAACTTTAATCAATTTACACAAAATGCAACCAAGTAGCAACTTGAATAAATTGCTAATTTTAAAGAATGTACTTTTGGAGCTTGTCCTATTGTTTAATAAATCACGTAACAAACGTGAATAAATACGCAAGTTTAAATGGCCACATATAACTTGGAAGAGTCACTTAAGCATTAGAGTGAAAGATTCAAACTAAAATTAGATATGGAAAAGAAGGGGATTGCAATGGCACATCCTTTTTCCTTACACTTCATGAATTCAATCATTAACAAAATTTTAACATCTTCACTTTAGAGTTGCTACACCAATCCACTAAGCCCCAATTGGAAATTAATGCACAAGATGGAATCCCACAAACAACAACATCAATAACTACTACTACAACAACGCTTACCAACATGCCATCACTCAAGCACCAAATACAACAATGTCAATATTCATTCTTAAGAGTTAACCATCACACACATACAACCACAAATCACCCAAAAATGCTAAATGATGCCATGATGCTTATAATGCACAAGTAATGCGATGCAATGCAATGCAAGGGGATCCCACGCATGAGCCGACGTGTATGTGCAAGAGCTTCTACTCCGTTATCAACGTGGAGCCACCTAATGGATCAAGAGGTGGCCAACGGCGTATTCACCCGCCTCCTACCGCGGCACTTTGTCCATGCCCGTGCACTCCACCTCGTGTCCTAATCATATCATATCACAACCCATGTGTATGGGTGTATTTCCTTTCAATTTCTTCTTTCCAACACCACCATGTTTTCATTACCACATCAAAATATTATAAGAGGCACAAAGCCGAAATATCAAGAAAGGGCTTGCCACAACTTATGAAGATTGCCATATTGACACAATAAAGGCTATCTTGAGCGTAGTGCCTTAATAAAAGAGGCACATATAGCTTGCAGTTTTCATAAAAACGAGAACATATACATGACGTGGGTTACACATTATTCCTTGCACAAAAAGAAGACAATTTCCCAAGAATAATTTCACAAAGGGCACCTATAAACACAAGAATAATTTCACAAAAAGAAGACAATTGCACAAAAAGAAGACAATTTCACAAGAATAATTTCACAAAGGGCACCTATCGCTTACAACCAAATTTATAAGAACAAGATGAGAGAAAGTTCCACAAAATCAATATGGCTTCCAACAAAATAAGAACTATTTCGATAATCAATACAACACAAGGAGAACTATTTCGTAATGAAGATCAACCATAAAAAGTGATGAGGGCAATTCATCATAAGGAATGCAAATAGCCAGTCTAGACAACATGAATCCAATTATAGCATCATTACTTTCAACATCTCATATAAGTTTCAATACAACATGAAAATTGAATTTTAAAGCTTCCAACTTTTCAATTGCGAGCAATTATAGGGTTCAGCAAAATGAATGAGAGCAAAATGAGAGCCAAGTCAATAACATTAATATGGCTACCATCAAAATGAGAGCAATTTCCATAATTAATGAAGCAAGAATTTCAATTGCATTATACAACATCATCTTAGCATCACATACTTCAACACTTCAGTTTAAATCCAAAGCACAAATGCACCATGTGAATAAGAATTCCACAAAACCCTAAAAGATGCAACTTTAACATCAAGATGTGATGGAAATGAATCAAATGAGTAGGGATTGGAATCCTACCTCTTGTAGAGACTCAAATTCTCTTCCAATTTGATGAATTCTCCCATCAATTTCAAGCTTGAGCTCCAATTTCGAATTTCCCCCAAATCCTCCTCCAAACTTCAAAATTTCGAAATTTCCCCTTTTAATTTCTCTTCCTCACTTTCAATTTCATGAATCCCATCATGAAGCCCCAAATCTCCATCATCAACTCCATGGAACCCTAACTCCTTCCCCTTCCTCTCATCTTTCTTCCCCCTCTTTCATCAACTACGGCAAACTCACGACGGCCTGGGGACGATTTCTGGCCATGGCAGCAAGGGGAGCTCGGCATCTAGGGGGATTCGGCCTGGCCTTCACAGAATTTCGGCCAGCACTGGGAATTCGGCCAATAGAGGGGGATGAGATCACCTGGTTCTTTGGGGAAAGAAGCAAAGCGGTGAGGAAGAAATTCGGCATGGAAGCTCGGCCATGGGGGGTTTCCTTGTGCGGCAGCTTGGGAAGAAAGGGGGGGGGGGGAATCGGCCTGTTACGGGGAAGAGAAAGGGAATTAGGGGAATGGAAGAGAAAAGAAAGAATTAAGGAGAGGGTTTGCGTATTTACAAGTTCGCCATTCTAATAAAAAGCCATCTCTTCTCTTCTCACTTTCTAATATTTCCAACCCAACTCCAAGCCCAACAATACTAAAATTAGCTAAGGGCATAAACAATATTAATAAGAATGAGAATCAACATCAACAACAACTCTACTAATAACACCAACAAGAATAACAATGATAATACCAAGATTAACAAGAATACTAACCACCACCATACCATTCAGTAATAATAATTTCACTAAAATATTCCACACTAAACACATCAATAAACAATAATAACATCCAATACAACCATATAACCATTCACGTAGGAAATTACTACGCATACAACAAAATTACTAGTCACACACACCCATTACTATATTCATCCTACGTATAGGACACTAGGGCCATTACAGTGTTGGCATGTTAAAAAATGTGTGAATACAAAAGATAAGTACTGAATAAATGCATTGATATGCTCCTATTTTGCATGAATTATCACATATTTTCATGACGCATTTCACCCTCAAAACCCCCATTTTATACGTGTCACGCCCCGCTTCCTAAGTATGGAGGCGAGACGTGAGGAGGTCTGCTCAGACGTGGAGCTGTGAAGCTGCAGTCTGATAAGCATCTATAAAAATTCAAATGGCAGGTCCTTGCATAGCGACGAAACAACAACAATGATAATAAGCCGACAAAAGAACATCCACCAATAACATCCAGAAATTATTCTAACATAACAGAAAAGTCACAAAAGTACAAGTCTGAACAATAGGCCTAAAGCACAGGCGAAATAAAAGTAAAGAGAGTCGGGTGCTACGCACCGAGAGCTAACTGCAACTACTAAAAAGTGACAACTAAAAAGACTCCCGGTGAGTCTAGGACTAGTCACCAGTATCCTCGAACTCGGTCTCTGCAGGTACCTCGAACTCAGCGTCTGCAAACTGCTCGCCTATTATAGCCACCTCTGACTCAGAACCTGACATGTGACACCCAAAGAGAAGAGGGCACATGTCAGCAAAAGTCTCCCAAAAGAAAGCGGAGGACGTTGTACAAGGATAAAAGTAAAGAGACTAGCAGTTCTAATATAATGAAATGACATGACATTTTAAGAATGCAACAATTTAAAATGACATGATGAACATGCATGCACATTATAGCAGAAACTACAAAAAACAATGTTTCACGATTCATGAACACTAACTAGTCAATTTTTCACGATTGACTACGAAAAACATGCATGCACGTTATAGCAGAAACTACGAAAAACAATGTTTCACGATTCATGAACACTAACTAGTCAATTCGTGCACAGGGTTTACGCCTTTTGGCTGAAGTGGCTATACGGGCGCACTTCTACGCTCAAGTGATCGCTTAACCCTACCCCTCCACGTGTATTGAGCCAGGGTTTCCCAAGTACGTGAGCTCACTTCTGGATCACGAGCCAGGAAGTGTATTTGGTCTGACATAGGGTTGTGCCCGCAAAAGCAGGTGCCTAGCCTCAATAGTTACAATATTTGTAGCATGTGCTACGCAATCACGATAGAACAATATGATGCATTACATAACATGGGATGAGCAGTTAAAGTGCGTACCGTTATTTGAAATTAAACATGATATGACAACATGAATGAAAGCAATGTAAAGGTGTCGGATCTAGCTTCATTGTCAAGCTAGATCAAGTAGGATGTCAGATCTAGTTTCGTTATCAAACTAGATCAAATTGGGTCGTCTAGGCGGCTATCATTTCACCGTCTAGTCTCTTTTACGCTACACACAAATCGGCCTAAAACATTTACTGGCAAGTATCACTTGCCTGAACAATCACGCTGAAGTCACGATCAATTAGTGTCCAAACTACCTATGTGCTCAGAACGCAGTCCAGCCCACAGTCCCAAATTATTAGTCTCGATTAGTGAATCACAAACAATCAGAAGTTACCAATTTTTAGTTGATTAACAGGCGAGTGGTGATTCCTACGGAAAGGGACTTACCTCAACACGACGCGAGAGCTACTCTGACGTCGGGTAGCGACGTCAGGGGTTGGATTCCGGTATCGCAAACGGTACGGAACGACGAGTTCTCTGTTAATAAATCATGTGTTCAGTTAAGTTCGTAACGACAGACTAGAATTATTAGATAACCCTAAAACGTCTAATGATCCAATTTTAATTAAGGTTTCTATCCTAAGATTGGTTTCATAACATTACTAACGATCGTTAAATTACTAACATGATAATTACGTCACGTAGCTAGTACGAAAATACACAACAAATATTATTAAGCAACCGAAGCTACATGTTAACAAGAGTTGTGTAAACGAGTTATTAACCCTACAGATTATTAAGTTAACATCAATTATTAAGTCCACATCCGTTCATTATCCTATTATTAATGATACTAACATGTTATCTGGTCTAAAAATATTTGTAATGTTTTTACCCTAGCAACCAAAACTAACGGTTGCTAGGAGATTACACGTACGAGTTAACAACCCATCATTTAGCATGCTATAAACAAATTATTAGGTCCATTAGCTGTCCGTTATCGCTGTCCAACAACAAAAGCAACTGAAATTAGGGTATTAACGAATGTTCACTAACCGATATGGGGAGATGCTCTATGCTACCGGGCTGTCGCGTGACGGACAGCGTCGGACAGAGGTTACAGGACGTCGCAGCGACACAAGAGGAAGGCACAACAGTCCGGGCTACCGTACGTTTGCTGCCGCGTGGAGAGGAGGTCGCTGCCGCGCGAAAACACCGCTGCAGCAGTGCAGGCGGCGGCCTTCTGCCGTGTCGGGCGCTGCAGCTGGCCGAGGGGGCACGCGCTGGGGCGGGGATCGCTGGTGACACGGCATGTCGGCGGGAAAGGCCGACGTGCGGAGGAGCCGCGTGCGAGGCACTGCTGCGAAGAGCAGCAGCCACAGTCTGCGGCCTAGGCGAAGAGCAGCGGCCACAGGGCGGGGATCGCCGGCGGGGCACTGGCCGGAGAGAGGCCGGACGTCAAGGTAGGGCCGTCGTGCGAAGGTAGGTCGGAGAGCAAGGGGATTGGTCGAAAAGAAATGTTGGTGGCGCTGTGAAACCGTGCGTGATGAAAATTTTGCTCTAGTGCCTATCGGGTTATAAAATGGGTTGGGTTGCTATATAGGGTTGATCTTGGGGGTGAACCTAAGGAATTGGGAGAGAGTGGAAATAAGGGAAGGTTGAAATAGAGGTGCGAATAGCCAATTTGGTTTTGATTTGATACGTATGGTGAGATTCCTCATATGCTATACAACAATGAGATTTGGGTAGTTTGAGGGTAAAAAGGAGAGAAAAAGTGAGAGGGTAGGGTGTAGTTAAGGGTGAAAGGAGGTGAGCCTAGCTTAGGGAAATATATCATGTTAAACTTAGGCTTAATTATTGATTAATGGGGAAATTAGTGCACAAGTGGTTCAAACGGAACCCGATAATTACGAGAAAAATACCGGGGCGTCCGTGTCGACGAGAGAAACGAAACTAATGGGATTGATCACGGCTAAGGTGACGAGAAACGAAACTAAAATAAAAAGATCTCACGACGAAAGTGAAAATCACGACGCCTCTTCAAACAAAGTCAAATTGTGGGAGAACGACCTGTGAAATGACATCCAAAATATTTCCACAAATTAAAACTCTTCTAGAGGGTCACAACAGTATATCACATCATAGGGTTCGGATACAAGAAGAGGCAACTAAAAATACGCGTATGGAAGAAAATTACGCACACGAAAACTTACGATCGAAAAGCGACCGTGACATCCTACCCACCTTAGAATAAAGTCCGTCCTCAGACTTTCTAACTAAGAATAATATATATACTAGCCACTCTCGTAACTACCCCAAGCACATCACGTTATAATTCAAACTAGGTATAGCCACTACAAGTGCTTATATATGCACTAATAGTCAAACATTAATACTACAACCAGGTATGTATATATGCACATTCTATTCTCATACTTATCGTAGACGGTCAAATTCATACACGTACGTTAATCATTCATATAGTCACGCACATCCCTTATATAACCATCACTCACTTATCACATAGCCAAGTCACACATACTTTCATACAAATAAATAAGTCACACCAGCAAATACAATTGTAGTACTTCACGTTTAGATAACTACCTATGAACAACACAACATGGATACACTACTCCCTATATCTCCTAGTGTACAATCAATCATAACAACACATGTAATCACACCATACCATATTAAATTATATTTGCTATGTCTAATATACTTTACCATTACTATAATTCCACAAACATATAGTTATTCAAATGCACGCAGATACTTCACCTTATATTCACACTGTTGAGTATTGGACTCCCCGGATTTGGTTTTGGATGATGAGCAAACATAAATATATCGTGAACTAACACTTTGTGAGTGCAGTTATGGAGATCGTCGCCAAATTCACGTGAACATCCAAAGCGACGTCTCAAGACTTCTCAAAGCACGTATTCATATGCCTAAAGCTTCGTTGAAGCTTTTGGACCAACTTTGAAGTCATGAAGATTCGATCGAAGCTTTTGAAGACGGTTTGTCTAGATTTATATTTAGTCTTCCAGCTTTGTTCTTTAGAATGTTAAGCCTTGAGTAGGTATTATCATTTGATCTTCATATCGCTCCTATCTTAGAGCTAGGATCTTAGTAGAAGTCCATTCAAACTTTCCCGAAGTATCGCGCTTCGATTCGAGACTTCTTGTGCATGTTAGTTGGTTCAAGAAGAAGAACCAACCGACTAGATGGTGATCTAGTCGGTCGGAAAAGCTTCTTGGACCGACTAGTTTCAGTCAGTCAATTCCAAGCTCTTTACTGTTTACAGTTTGTCGGTCTACGTTGACTCACCGACCGACTAGTTTGTGAACTAGTCGGTCAGTGATGCTTCTTTGACCGACTAGTTGAACACTCCCTGTTCATGCCAAGTTACTGTTTATCGTTAGTCGGTCTAAGAACGTTTGGTGGCCGACTAGTTGATGAAATAGTCGGTCAACATTTGTTCTTGGACCGACTAAATCAATTTGTATTCAGACTAATAGTTTTCAACTCTTAGTCGGTCTAAGTTAACTGACCGACCGACTAGTTAATGAACTAGTCGGTCAGAAAGTCTTCTTGGACCGACTAGTTATCTAGGTCTGAAATTTCATCTGATCACTGTTCACACTTAGTCGGTTTATGTTGTCTCACCGACCGACTAGTTGATGAACTAGTCGATCAGTGTTTGTTCTTTGACCGACTAGTTGCTTCAGATTTCCAACCGTTGGAATACGACCTAGCTCGATTTTTCTCATTGGTATAAATACCAAGCTGGGTTGTTTCTTCTAGGTTAAGAGTGTTGGATATGGATGACATGAATACACCCATGAGGGGATGTATGAGGGTATACGGACCTCAGATGTCGCGTGCACGAAGACGTGCACGAAGGGAACCTTTTCTCGTGTGAAAAGGACCACTCGATAAGTGGAAAAAGCCACTCGATAAGTGGAAAAAGTCACTTTATAAGTGCATAAAGGCACTTGATAAGTGAATGAAGAAGAGGATAAATGAATGTGCTAATATAGGCTAATAAGCTTATAATTGGTTATTTCCTACAATAACCACCCCTAAAGCCTATAAATAGGACCCAAGGGTAAGGCATTCATTCACACTTTTTCCATGCCATAAGTTTGCATAAGGCATCCTTATGTTCTTCTTCTCCCTTCCATTAAAATCCTCTTCTAGTTAGAGATTTAGCGGTGAAACTCTGCTTCGATCCTCCGTGACGAAGTATCGATCGTTGTGGCGAATCCGAGGGCAAAGTTCAGAGACTACAGTGCCGCATACACAAACGTAAGTCTCTACTTTATTTCGATCCTAACAACGCTGTTTTGACAGGATCCAACATTGGTATCAGAGCCATACGGATTCGCTCCGGTCAGACCGTCGCCCCGTCGAAACTATGAACGAGTCGTTGTCTTTTTCACGAATGGGTATCCTACCATTATGGATATGGTAGGAACACTTCATGACGGAGAGAACGCAGCGGTTGTTCTTTTCACGTTAGGGTCTCCTACCATTACGGATTAAGAAAGGAACTCTCCGTGACGGGAAGAACCGACCGTTCATATCGTCAAACTCGCTATCTTCATGGATGCTGAGTCTCCATTCATAGGGAATGGGCACTCTCTTCATGTGGAGCGCGTAGTTTACGAACTTTTTGAAGTAAGTTATTTTTTTGGCACACGGCCATTGGAGGATAACTACTTTCTCGACGAACGGGTGCTTCACCGGAGAAGAAGACAGTGGTTATTCCCATCGGGGAAGATGAATTTTGGTGCATGAAAATCTATAGCCATATGGGCAATGGAGGCAATGCATCCCCCCTCCCCATGCGGAGGGGGTTGGCTACGGCCAATAACGACGAAAACCACCACGACCACCCCGTCGAGGGGGAGGAGTGCATGCGGCCACCCCATGCAAGGGGGGAAACCGGCCATGGCCAAAGGGCCATGGTCGGCCTAAGTCAATAGGCCATGGCCGGGCCATGGCCGGCCGGCCCCGGCCAGCAGCCAGGGCCGGCCAGGGCCGGCCACGGCCAGGGCCAGGGAGCCCTGGCCGCGGCCATGGCCAGGCCTGGCCGAGGCCAGGCCAGGGCCAGGAGGCCCTGGCCGGCCTCGGCCAGTGGCCAGGGCCGGCCTGGCTGGCCCTGGCAGGGGCCAGGGCCGGCGCCCTGGCCTCTGCCAGGGCCTGGCCGACCCTGGCAAGAGGCCAGGGGCCAGCCTCGGCCAAGGCCAGGGGCCGTCCTGGCTGGTCCTGGCAGGGGCCAGGGCCGGCGCCCTGGCCTCTGCCAGGGCCTGGCCAGCCCTGGCAGAGGCCAGGGCCAGGGCCTGGCCGGCCCTGGTCGGCCTCGGCCAGGGCAGAGGCCCTGGCCGGCCCTGGTCGGCCTCGGCCAGGGCAGAGGCCCTGGCCGGCCTCGGCCAGGGCAGATGCCCTGGCCGAGGGACCAGGGCCCCTGGCCGGCCTCTGCCAGAGGCCCTGGCCGAGGGACCAGAGGCCCCTGGCCGGCCCTTGGCCGGCCTCGGCCAGGGCAGAGGCCCTGGCCGGGGGTTGGGGTTGCCAGAATCCATGGTCAGCATTGGTCGACCAATCCGGGATTTTTGGTCGACCAATTCAGCCAGAGGCCTTGCCAGTGGTTTCGGCCCCGGTAACCTGCAAGGCTAGCCCATACGGGGCCAACGATAGTCGTCTGCGGCAAAATTCTTCTATACGGGGGGAAACGTTTGGATCCATACGGGAGCCGGCAACAATAGCTTGCAGAAAAATCCCCAAAGGGGGGATCCAGCTTTGGTACAAGTACAACTTATCCCGGCAAATGGCCAGGGATTATAGTACATTTCACTAGTATCATGAGGGTACTAAGTTGGAATATCGCTTTTTCCCCAAGGGGGGATCCGGCTTTGGCCAAGTTGCGATGGAAACTCTCACTTCAGAAGGAAGATGAATTCGGCCTTGGCCCGGCCTTGACACGACCCCGGCAATGGCCGGGGAATTGTCGAAATATTTCGGCTATGACACCCTATAATGGGGTATAGGCCTTGTAAAATACGTTTGCAAAATGAATTTGAAAAATACGTTTTCAAAATACTGCAAAATACGTTTGCAAAATATTTTTGAAAAATACATTTTCAAAAACGCTTTTCCGCTGCGAAGTACTATAAGAGTACTTTTATTTGATAAAGTGATGGAGAAATATTGAAAGTTACTCTAGATGATGATTGGAAATATAGTGACCTTTCCGATTCTAGAGTAACATCTTCAATATTTTTCGAAAGTAACTTATCAAATTATAAATCATTCCAAGTGGGAGTTGAAATTAGAACTATCCAAATGGGATATTCTATTATCATTTCAAATGGGAATTATATTTTAAGAAATTTCAATGCAATGTTTTTGATCAAACCTTCGGTTTTGTGTCTTTTTGCAGCATTTTAAAAGTAAAATGTCTTCCGCTTCAAAGAATATCGTCGCTGAGTTAAACAGAGGTGAAAAACTCAACGGCGATAATTACAAACTTTGGTCCATCAAGATACAATACATTTTAGAGGAGCAAGAAGTGCTCGAAACTCTAAAAAACGTTATGATTGAACCCGAGTTGGGCACTACGGCCCAACACAGACGAGACAAAGAAGCTTTTGATGCTTGGTCTCGGAAGAACAAGATAGCACGCATTACGTTATTAAGCAGTATGGCTGATGACATAATGCGCATCTTCCGAGAATATGACTTAGCCATGGACATATGGTCCAAGCTTAAGGAGAAGTTTGATGGCACATCGGTGTCCAAACTTCGCACCTTAACTATAAGATTTGATTCATACAAGAAACGTCCAGATTATTCCATGGGGAAACATCTGCGACATATGGCAAATTAAATCTCAGAGTTAAAAGATGCGGGTCATGTGCTCACAGATGAGCAACAAATCCAAGCAGTCATACGTTCCCTACCAAATGGGTGGGACCAAATGAAGATGCATCTCACTCACAATGAGAGCATCAAGACCTTCAGTGATGTTTCCAAGCACCTCGAATTAGAGGAAGAGCGGCTTGCGGCTGCCAAGCCAAGTGCAGAAGTGCACATGGTTGCTAGTTCCTCACACGGGGGAAAGAAACGGAAAGATCGTTCAAAGTCTACCAATGAACGTAATAAGCAACCTGAGTCTACCAAGAAACCCAAACATAAGGGTGGGCACAAGAAATGGCACAAGAAGAAAGACTTGAAAAGGATCAAGTGCTTCAAGTGCAACAAGCTCGGTCACTATTGTCATTCATGTACGAGTGGAGGTGACGATGTAACTTGTAATAATACTAGTTACATATGTGTTTCTAGTTCAATATTTCTTGTGGAATCTAATCCATTTTGGATAATTGATTTAGGTGCCACCGACCACATAACAAGGGACAGATGGTCCTTCGTCTATCACTGGATACCCCAAGGAACGAAGTGGATCTATGTAGGAAACAACACTCGTGTTGAAGTGAAAGGTGTTGGGACTTACAAGCTAGTCTTGGACAACGGCCGCACTCTCCTACTTCATGATGTTCTCTTCGCTCCAGATATTCGAAGGAATATAATATCTGTGGTCATGTTAATGGGTCTTGGTTATAGCTGG
Source organism: Scilla litardierei (assembly GCA_030789695.1). Classification (NCBI taxonomy): domain Eukaryota; kingdom Viridiplantae; phylum Streptophyta; class Magnoliopsida; order Asparagales; family Asparagaceae; genus Scilla; species Scilla litardierei. The sequence continues at coordinate 77,039,218 of CM061136.1, forward strand.
TTTTTTCATAAATGTAAAGTGGACTTGAGTTGTAATGATTCCTTAATTGGTACTGGGTATGTATTTAAAGGATTTATTGTATTAAATACAATGTATGATTCCTCTGATTGTAATGAAAATTTCCTTGTTGCAAATTCTTCGACTTATGAGTCTGAAATAATTTGTTGGCACGCAAGGCTTAGTCATATTGGACCAACGCGTATGGATAGACTTGCCAAACGTGGCTTTCTATCCAATGTTTCAAAGGTCGATATGTCGACCTGCGAACATTGCCTTGTGGGGAAATCTTGTCGCAAGCAGTTTGGAACCGGCACAAGGGCCGAGGTTCCATTACAGCTCATCCATTCGGACATATGTGGTCCGATGAATGTCAAGACAAGACGCGGGAAGTCCTATTTCATCACTTTTATTGATGATTTCACCCGATTCGGACATATCTATTTGATATCCCACAAAAGTGAAGCATTAACCTGCTTTAAAAACTATATGAGTTTAGTGGAGAATCAATTAGATCGCAAGATTAAGGTCTTGCGAACCGATAGGGGCGGTGAATATCGATCAACAAGTTTTAAGGGACTTTGTGATGAAAAGGGCATAGTACATCAGGTGACTATGCCATATACTCCTCAACAAAATGGTGTTGCTAAAAGGAGAAATATGACTTTAATGGAAATTGTCCGTTCAATGATGACGCAAGCTAACTTGCCAATCACCTTTTGGGGTGATGCATTATTAACGGCAACTTTCATTTTGAACCGTGTACCCTCGAAATCAGTTAGCTCCACTCCTTATGAGTTGTGGAACCAAAATTCGCCTGACTTAAACATTTTAAAACCTTGGGGATGTGCATCCTACCCACATATTTCCTCCCATAAGTATGGCAAACTTGGGCCACGGGGAAGGAAATGTATTTTTATACGATACGCAGAAAACTCCAAAGGTTATGTTTTTGTTAGTCAGGAAGACAATGGTGGTCTAATTGAATTTGAGTCGAGGGATGTCACTTTCTTGGAAAACAAGTTTCCAAGACAGGGCGGGATAAGTCAGGACTTATCTCTATTTGAGATTAATGATCAAGAAGGATTACCTCATTCGAGTGGGAGAATTCTTGGTGAAGAAGAAAATACGTTTCAAACTTCACCAATGGATGATACGAATGATACTAATCCTATTCCATACGGGAATAATGATCCAAGTGGGAGCATTTCTAACGACATTCCAAATGGGAGTGATATTAGAATTGATCTAAATTCGAGTCAACAAGGACTTGAAGAATCTCAAATACGACATAGTAGTCGTACAAGGTTGGCTCCTCTAAGATTTGAGGATGAGTTTCAGCAAACCTTTATGACTTTACTACAAGATGATGACGAGCCTGCGACGAGCCTGCTACTTTCAAAGAGGCCGTATCATGCCCTGCAAAAGACAAATGGATGGAAGCGATGCAGGAGGAATTGGAATCCATGAAAGTTAACCAAGTCTGGGACTTAGTTAACTTACCCAGAGGACGTAGAGCAATTGGGAACAAATGGGTTCTCAAGATCAAGCATAAGGCTGACGACTCTATAGATAGATATAAAGCTCGCCTTGTCGCGAAAGGTTTTACGCAACAGGAAGGGATAGACTACGAAGAGACCTTCTCACCTGTTGTGCGTTTTACCTCGATTCGCCTGATTCTGGCATTGATAGCTTGCTTAGACCTCGAATTACATCAGATGGATGTAAAGACTGCCTTTCTCAATGGAGAATTGGACGAGGAGATCTATATGGAACAACCAACAGGGTTTGTAAAGGAAGGAAACGAACATAAGGTTTGTAAACTTCGTAAGTCCATATATGGTCTTAAACAATCCTCGAGGCAATGGTATATACGATTTCAAGAAGTTGTCTTATCAAATGGATTTTCCATGCTTGATGAAGATAACTGTGTATATATCAAGAGTATTAAGAGCAAGTACGTTATTATGTCTCTATATGTAGATGACATTTTAATAGCCAGAAATGACAAGGGCTTTGTGATGGATATCAATGCTTGGCTTTCATCAGTTTTTGAGATGAAAAACATGGAAGAAGCCGCATATATCCTTGGAATTAAGATTTCAAGGAATCGTTCGAAAAAAACTTCTTACTCTTTCACAAGAGACTTATATAAAGAAGGTTTTAGAACGATTTAAATATGTAGGACTGCAAGTCCATTGATACTCCTATAAGCAGATGCGATAATTTATATCTGAAATCATGTCCAAAGAACCCAAAGGAAAAGGAAATTATGGAAAAAGTTCCATATTCCAGTGCAGTTGGTAGTCTTATGTACGCTATGATGCGTACAAGACCGGACATCTGTTTTACCGTTGGAATGGTAAGTCATTACCAATCCAACCCAGGGCAAGAACACTGGAAAGCGGTTAAGAGGATAATGCAGTATCTTAAAAGAACTGCAGATTTGCAAAAGACTATGATAAGACCAAGAAGGTAGACAAAAGGTACATATCTACGCATGAGATGATAGCGGATCCGCTTACGAAGGCGATCCCTAGAGATGTGTTTTACAAACACTTATCATCTCAAGGATTGCGTAAGAGCTGAGTTGTACCAATATAAATTTCCATGTCTGTAAATGATCAAATTTAATAAAAGAATAAGTTCTTTTTCAAAACATTGCATATGAATTTCTTGAGAAATGTTTGTGTACATTTTTGAAATCTCAGCTATACTTTCTAGTATGTCGGACAGATTGAGGTTGGCTCTCTCACACGAGCAACCGCCTTATTCTATCAGACAGATAGAATAGAGATGAGACATGTTTGAAGTCAAAATCCTCAGACGGATGATTTAGAGTCATGACTTAAACAAAATGGTCGCATGAAAGATCTGCATCATATGGATGCTTACAGAAGATCTAAGAGGATTTTGAAATCCTATCTGTCTAAATGCGGGATGTGAGTCCAAAGGATTATTTGAGTAGAAAAAGGGACTCAAAGTCAGACATTGTGGTGTCTCATCATCATCCTTACAACATCATTGAGACATACACTCCCTGGGAAAGGAGCGATGTTGTAATACGTATTCATACTACGTATGCATTTTTGACCATTGGGTTAGAATAGTAAATAAGTTAACTATTATGTGAGACCCAAAGACCACATGGGTCTTAATTCATTACCCTTATGGACTCTAACGGGTTCCTTTAGATTTGACCGGGTGATTGCTATCTTAGCATGTTACTTATGGACTATGGTTAATTCGGTCCGGCGGGGCATGTTAGAAAAGCAAGTCAAGTCAAGATCGAAAGGATCTCAAGAAGAGGAAGATTAATTTCACATTCACATTTGGACTTTAAAGATTCAAAGCTGGCCAGCCAATTGCAATCCAGATGGGATTCAATTGTTGAATATAAAGTATAAGAAAATGTGAAGAAATAATCTAGGGTAAATCATGCGTTGATCTACTCAACTTTGCACCTCGAGGAGTGTTGTGTATCTCTAACAAGTGCACAATAGTGGACTCTATGCGCATGACGGTCACACGGCCTATTTCTCGGTATGACAAACAGAAGAGTTAAAGGAAAAGATGTTTCCTTACAATCCCCTCAAGTGTGAGTGGGAGATGTTGGATATGGACGACATGAATACACCCATGAGGGGATGTATGAGGGTATACGGACCTCAGATGTCACGTGCACGAAGGCGTGCACGAAGGGAACCTTTTCTCGTGTGAAAAGGACCACTCGATAAGTGGAAAAAGCTACTCGATAAGTGGAAAAAGTCACTTTATAAGTGCATAAAGGCACTTGATAAGTGAATGAATAAGAGGATAAATGAATGTGCTAATATAGGCTAATAAGCTTATAATTGGTTATTTCCTACAATAGCCACCCCTAAAGCCTATAAATAGGACCCAAGGGTAAGGCATTCATTCACACTTTTTCCATGCCATAAGTTTGCATAAGGCATCCTTATGTTCTTCTTCTCCCTTCCATTAAAATCCTCTTCTAGTTAGAGATTTAGGCGGTGAAACTCTGCTTCGATCCTCCGTGATGAAGTATCGACCGTTGTGGCGAATCCGAGGGCAAAGTTCAGAGACTACAGTGCCGCATACACAAACGTAAGTCTCTACTTTATTTCGATCCTAACAACGCTGTTTTGACAGGATCCAACAAAGAGCTTACATTAAGAGGCATTTTCAGATTGAAAGAGAAAGAGTTTAAATCTCATTTCTAAAGCTCTCTCCCTCACAATAAATCATTTTCTCCCTCATTTGAGATCTAGAATCCATCTTGAGAGAACTTTGTGCTTGTTGAGCCATCCAAGCTATTGCTTGATTCAAGTCTCCTATTCATTCCTAGGCACCCATTGCTGCTCATATTGGTGGTGCTAGGTCTTGGTGACTTCTCCTTCCTCAAATCCCTCCTTGCCCTAATTTGGTAAGAATACTCAAGGTATAGGGTTTGTGGTAAGTTGTTGTTTATTTCATATAAACTCTTTTATTGCTATTGATTCTCTCGGTTGTGAGAGAAGGTTGTGATCCCGGGTTGTGGGATTCACTATTGCTATTGATTGTATGATTTGATCTTGTGAAGGTTTTTCACAAGGTATTCATAGTGGAAATCTTGGGTTAGGGTTTCTAACCTAAGTATCCGGAGGGGATCCGGGTGTACTGGGACGTAGGATCACCGGGAACAAGTCGGGGAGACTTGGGTGGATCCGAACCCATCATATCAATTGTTTGCATTGAATATTTGTTGTTGTCAATTTTAGCTTCCGCATTTGTTGGTAGTAGTTTGCACGATAATTAGGAATTATACTCCTTGTTATTTTTAAAGTACTATTCACCCACCCTCTAGTACTTGTGCAGTAGCTTTCAGGGCATTACACACACCACATACCGTCCTATAACTATATTCAAAACACACCACACATACCATAGTCACAAATACTTATATCTAAACACATACTTATCTGTGCATGGTTCACACCCACACACGCTAATTTACCATTCATACATACCACTCATACCACTATATACTTAGCACAACTACCCTCCTAGTTTAGCTAACAGATATACATCAAACATGGAAAACCTTAGTAATTAACTATACTACAAGGCCAATACTTGTAACTATATAATGTTATAGTCACCTACAACCATGTGTGTAACGTAACCAGGCACAACAAATCCTATCACTATACACACATCATCCATTACCATATTCATAGTACTATACACCACCATAGGCATGCATATCAATACACTTAGAGTATACCCACTTAAACTTGAGTGAGACTCAAAACCCATATCAGAAAACCCTAAATACATAACACGATATATATGCATATACTAATACCACTCCAATATATATACATCTACCAACATAACCACATTCATACCATAATATCAATCACTATATTTAGTCAAGTAAAGCCCACATAACGCAATCACTTTTCACCCTATAATAATATTACAAATATCAGCACATGTATAATTATAATACACTCTCTAATACATGCATTCATCGTATAGTCACATACATGTAATATATCTTCACACCATAGCCATCTACCAATAATTAGTATACCAACACATCCACTTATCCATACATAGGTTAAGACATAACATAATCGTGTATACCTCATGGTGTACACGCACACGCACAACATCCCATCAAGGTAAGCAATATTAACAAAACTATAATCCTATTATCATATGTTTATCACATATACTCATGCAGCAAATATATAACTACTTACGTCTAAGCACAGTACATATCTACACACGAGCACACGCTCACACGTACTAACATATAGATCATATAATATCCCTACTCACTTAACTATAAGTACACCTATTATCATTACACTTAACATACACATGACTTACTAATTTATATATAACAAGCATTTACAAGTATCTTCAAACTACATACACTACTAGTATATACTTCAATACAATTTCCAATATATACAGACATTCCTACGTGGTATAGTTATCCACACTTACATAACTACTATTATTCATACAACTTTACATATATATCACGAATAACACTGAGTATACATGTATAACACAAGAGACAATCCTTAATATCCTTAGGGTACACACTCATACAGATCCACACTCTACCTATATACACGCACCACGACTACATCGTAAAAACCAAAGGGCCCACTACTAACTAGAGTTGACATAAGCAACGACAAGCACTAGTAGGGTGACTAAGCAAGAGAGAGAGGAAACCAAGATTAAATAGCGTAACGAAACAAGATCGAAAAGAACGGGTTCAGACAGGGCGAGGATAAGGAGATAACTGGCTGGGTGGGACAAAAATATTGCTCTAAATAATTAAATAGATGAAAGAAGGATACATGTAAAATGTGGTATCATATATATACTCTTAAAATATGTAGAAATGGCGAGACAACGGTAAAAATTTTAAAACACGGAAAACGTGTTGAGACAAGGAAATAATGAGTAGGGTGAGGCAGTGATCGTGTTGTAAATGAAAATAGGTTTATACAAAAATTTTGAAGTATGAGCACGATGAACATATATCTGATATATAAAAATATTAAAGTTCTATTTAGCTTAGAAAATATTCTAAAAAGTATGTAGGGTGAATGGAAAAATAATAATAAACTTAGTAGCAAAGAAATGAGAGGAAAGATATATTGAATTATCAAAAATGGTAATAAAGTTTTAAAACCGAAATACGAAAGATCTAGGTCAGGAAATGATTACGAGATAGTAATTTTAAAGATTTCAGCTAAAAATTTTGAAATTCAGAGAATGTAGGGAGTCTAAATGCATGCTAAATGTTTTCAAACAATTTTAAACCGGGAGAGAAATTTCAAAAAAGATAATATTGAAAATATTCCTCGAATGGTCAGGATAGTAATGTAGAAGATTTAACGATTGACAATGAACGTCATGGAGAGTCACATGATTCGAAAGGAAGGAAGTGAATCAAATAAAAAGTAAATATGAATGGGAAATAATTTAGTGAATCTGCTACGTTGGAATTCTATGGTCATTAACTCATGCTGTAAGGATTAGGAGAATGATAGAAACCATGGGTTCTAATTTCCGGGCCGACTGAAGATTAGGATGAACTTAACACTAAGACTTTCTAATGAGCTAGAATATAATAGAGACCTCAGGGAGAGGTTCTAAGAGAATCAAGATCATGTTTGTTGGGCCCGAAATCGATGGACTCAAACGACGACTAAAGGAAAAACTCTGGATATCCAACATGGTCAGAGCTGGGTGAGAGGCTACCAGGGTATCCTAAGACGAGTATGACTAAATCTTAACGAAGGTGTCTGACTATAAAACTGAATGTCTATCTAAGTCTTCTAATCAAAACCTATTCTAGCAACCAAGATCTAATCTAGCATGCAAGATCAACTAATGAAAAGTAAAGGTTAGTCTGAGGATTACCTGCAAAAACTCCGTCCTCAGCCTCAACCTCTATTGCAGTCATCGTGCAAGCTTGTCTCCTAGGATGAACAGCCTGCTGAAATGCTTTCTTATGGGGTAGAAGAGGCGCTCCATGTCCAGCAGCTACCGGTGCTCTCAGTAGTTGAACTCCGACTGGCGCTTTCCACAGATGCTTAGCTCTCGGACAGTCCTTCAAGGTATGCGCTGCATCACCACATATCAAGCACTGGCGCAGCTTCCCCAGCACTGTTCCTTCACATAACCAGTCTTGCCACAATGATGTCACACCTTCCGACTAGGCCCAGCTACTGGTGCTCGCTGCTGTCGTGTAACGACCGGTATTTTCGGATACTAGAGTGGAGTTCCATTAATTTAAGACTTTCATAAATATACATTGATGTATGGATACTAATAATATACTTGTTAGTTAAGTTATTAATAGTGTTATTAATGATTTGAGATTGGAAGTTTAAATGTTTTAAAATTCAAAATGTTTTTAAAATTCAAATTTATTTAAAACCTTCTTTTATAATCATAATTAATTTTTGGAAACATTGTACTCATTCAAACCCCCTTTAAAATCCTCTAATTATTTTTATTACTCAACTTTCCTTTTTCCTCTTATTCATAATCTCCCCTATTAATGCTGTTATTCAAATATTTAACAAAATCAAATTTCAAATTCATCTTAAAAACTTTCCTGTTTAAGAACTTCCTAAATTACCTAGTTTTAAATCCCTAATTATTAATACGTTTCAAACTTTCCTATTTTTGTTACCGTAATAAAGTCTATGACTAATTGGGAATTATCCTGAAATTAAACCTCATTATTATTCAACCTTCCTAATTACATTTGTTTTTAATTTCCATGATAAATATTTTTAAAAGCAAATGTTTTAATTTCAAACACTTTCCCTATGAGTTTTACTATTAAGTTTTCCTAATCTGTTATTATTTAAAACAAATCCTTTAAATTTTTAAACCTTCCCTTTTTCCCCCTATTTACTCATTCCTGTAAACATGTTATTACATGTGGATGGTTATTCAAATTCAAACCCAAAAGTTATAAAATTTGAATGTGTTCAAAAGGATCAAATTTCGAATTTGTTCAAAAAAAATTCCTCTTTAAACCCAAATTAAATTATATCTATTATGGAAACAATTTTACCCATTCAAAACCCATTGATCTCTCTAATTATTTAAATTATTCAAACCTTCCTATTTACTCTTGCTAATAAACTCTCCCTGAATAATTACTAATTCAAAACAAATTACTTTCTTCTCATATTTCCTTTTATAAACTCTTTTAAAACCTATATTGATTAGTTTATAATTTTCAAATTCAAATTTCAAAACTTATTCTAAAACATTTAAAATTCAAATTAAGCCTTCCTTTTATAAACTCTTTCAAACCTATATTGACTAGCCCTAATTACCCCCCTTTATAACATATTCAATTCTTTATTTTAAACTCTTTCCTTTTTAGCTAACCCAATAACTAAGATTAAGTAGCTCTAAATTCCCCTAATTCAAATTACTTCCTATTACAACCTAGTTTTTCTATACCTAAGCCAAAGTTCTATTCACGGGCTGTACGAATTCAAACCCACCCACTAAAGCTTATATAGGAAGTGACCCTCAAAGCCTACTCACGTGTTGTCCCTCAAACCATCACTCCATTCTTATATAAACATCACTCTAGGCTTTTGCTCTCTGTACTAATCTATTACAAACCCCTAGGCTATATGGAGTAACTAAAGTCCTTAATTTCCCTACCCAAACCCCAACACAGCTGCCTATAGTCTGTTTTTCTCTCTCTCTCTCCCCTCACGAGGAAACCCGACCCCTCTCCCTTCCGAGCTCGCAACACCCCTCTTTTTCCCCGTCTTTCTCCAGCCCGTTCACCCCCCTTGCCATCATACGAGCTCCCGCCGACGGCGAGCTCAGATCCGAACGCTCCGACTTCCGCCTGTCGAACCCGATAGCCGCCAGCGGCATCGCCAACTCACCCCGGGCCACCCCGTGACCCCGCCTCCTCGCCTGCACCGCCCCACACGCCGACGCCTCCAACCCCCGAGCTTCCCTCCGGCAACCTCGCCCAGCAGCGCACGCCTCCTCCCTCATCTGCACGGCGCCGTCACCCACGCCATTCGCCCTCCCCCTTGCACCGACCAGCGCCTCACCCCGAGCTCCCCCGTCGGACAACAGCCGCTCGACGCCGCCACTCGCCGGAGCCCAGCACCGCTGCACACGCCGACGTCGACGAGGCCCCCTCGCTGTTCAGATCCATGCACTCCGGCCAGAACGCCGCCATCGCCTCCGGCGTCTCCTCCCCGTTCTCCGGCAGCCCTCGCTCCCCCTGTTCCGCCCCTTCCTCTGTTCGGAACAGAGGAGCCCCGCTAGCCTCCGTCGCCGAGCGCCACCTCCTCCCGTCGGAGCCCTCAACCCCCTTCCGACCAGCGACGACAACGGCAGCCTCCCGATGCCCAGCTACACGCCGTACGTATCGCCTCCGACCCACCCCGATCTCCCCGTCGCATCGCCTACCTCTGACGACGACAGTGCCACGGCTCACCTCCGCCTGCACTCGCCGTCTGCATCGCCGCCTGCAGTCCACACCGACGGCGTCACCCCCTCCACGCCACCGCCGCCGCTTCGATCTTGCGTCGCCCCACCGTCCGCCTTCAGAGTACTGCACATGCGCATGTAAGCGTGCCAACATGAGTTTGTTTATGTATATACTGTTAAGTGGAAACCGTGGAATGTTGCTAATCATTTAGATACACAGCCTGTCATTTAATTTCCTATATTAGTTTAACCCTAGGCTACATGTTAATTAATATGTTAATACATATGAATATATATTAGTAAATATGTACCCAGTGTTAGGGTAAGATATTCATGCCATCACTTGATGTTAGTCGTAATATAGGGGACGAAAGTCAGCATGTTAGTTTCAAACGTAAGTTAGTTCAGACTATATTAATATACTAGTGATTGGATATGTTTATAAACGGTACCATGTTAAGGTTTAAGTTGGTTTATATTCATACTATTATGTATACCAGTAACTTTATACTATAAGTTTTAAGTACTGCATGAGTCTTATTATAAGCAATACATTCTGTTATTATGTGACCATAGGTTACAGCTTATATATATACTAGTCATAACCCGTGCCCGCGGGCACGGTTCAATTAAGTTTTTCCCCCGCAAAATCTTTGTTCCCCAAAAAATTATTTCCACGGTCAAAATTGTGCGGAACAACAAATTAGTGTAAAAAAATTTAGCGGGCGCGAGCGCCGAAGATTTCCCCCGCGATAGTTTGTTCCCCAAAAAATTATATCCACAACCAAAAATTAAAAGAACACCAAATTATCGTAAAAATATTTAGCGGCACCTTCGGCGTGGGTGGCTTCGACGCGGAACAACAAATACGGTGCGGGCGTATTCGGCGTGGAACAACAAATTTCGCGCGGAACAACAAATACAGCGGGCACGGTTAATTTAAGATTTCCCCCCGCAAAATCTTTGTTCCCCAAAAATTATTTTCATAACCAAAATTGTGCGGAACAACAAATTAGCGTAAAAATATTTAGCAGCACAGGCGCGCCTTCAACGTGGAACAACAAATTTGGCTCATGCGCCTTTGCCACGGAACAACAGATTCCGAGCGAAACAACAAATTAGAGTAAAAAAATCGGCGCGGGCGCCTTCGGTGCGGAACAACAGATTCCGCGCGGAAAAAAAATTAGATTCCACCCGGAACAACAAATTAGTGCAAAAAAATTTAGCGGACGCCGTCGGCGCAGGCCGGGCGCATCATATTTTTCAAAAAAAATTTAAAAAAAATTGGTTCCATATTTACATCTAGTTTTGAAAGAGCCATTCAAATCATATGATGTACGACTTAGTCCACCAAAATTATTTAGTCCCCAAAAATCATAAGGTTTGCATCTTGAAGTATATTCATTTAAATTTAACATAATAGACATTGTTTTCTTCAACATCAAACTTATTATTCATTATGCACGCTATATTTGATCAATGAAATTAGCCAAATAAAAATCCATCGGTGAGTGAAGAAAAAAAAAGGAAAATAAGAAAGTAACAAATCACTTTGACAAACCTTTGCAATCAAATTTTAAAAAACTCAGTTAATACACTTAATAACGAAACCAAAATAAGCATTGCTCCATTCCTAAACAACTTAATAATCAGAAGGGTTAATGACTGGAAAATACCCTAACGTTTCAGCGTTTCTCACAAATATACCCCATCGTTCACTTTGGGATAAATTGGTCCAAACGATTGGCAAAAATTGACAATGTTGTACCCGTTTTGAGTTTTCCGTCAGAAAAGGTCTGCAAAATACCCAAACGTTTCAGATTTTCTCACAAAAATACCCGAACGTTTTAGTATGTCTCACAAAAATACCCTAACGTTTGGGTATTGTTATGAGAAACGCTGAAACGTTAGGGTATTTTTGTGAGAAACTCTGCAATGTTTGGGTATTTTTGTGAGAAAATCTGAAACGTTAGGGTATTTTGAAGACCTTTTTCTGACGGCAAACTCAAAACGGGTACAACATCGTCAATTTTTGCCAAACGTTTGGACCAATTTGTCCCAAAGTGAACGATAGGGTATATTTGTGAGAAACGCTGAAACGTTAGGGTATTTTCCAGTCATTTACCCTAATCAGAACGATAACATACAAAATCCAACCATGTTAGAGATCAATCCTCCATAATACAATTAATTTTTACACACAAAAATTCACAAAATATGCAATCGAATTTGCAACGTCAACCCACCCCAGGTTTCAACCTACTACTCATATACTCAATTTGATCAAAAAAATAGCCAAATCAAAATCCACATCCTTGATGAAGGGGGCGCAAGAGAAAACGAAAAAAGAAAGAAAGAATCAAATCAGTCTAAAAATATCTGCCAATAAATTTTAAAATTCATTTTCTGTTGTTCCATTCATAATCAACTTAATAACCAGAACAATGACAGAGAAAATCCAACCATGTTACAAATAAAGAGATCAACCCCCCATATTACAATTAATTTTTCCACTTTTTTTACAGCATATGAATCAGAGGATCAAAACTTTAAAAATACTTTCAATTAATCCATTCTCTTCAAAATTCAAGACTGGCTTCTTCTTCTTCTTCTTCTTCTTCTTCTATGTGTGCTTCTTCCTTTTGCATTTTCTGAAAGCTTCGCAAGACAAAAAAAACATGTGATTCACATACATCAAGAATATGACAAAAAATAGAAATAAGATAAGATGAAAAGATAAAAAAATTAAGATCAAATATCAAGATGACATGAGAACTACAAATTTCTAGCATTAAATCAGAGAAAAAATGAGAGATTACCATGTGTGTATCATTTTCGGCAAACATACGTGCATATGTGGTTATTGTTCTGACATACTGGCAACGTGCATATGAGAGATTACCCTTCTTTCTTTCCTTAATAGAACATGGTGAAAGAGCCTGCAAAGAACATGTAGAAAGGTGTTTCTGCAGCATATGTGGTTATTGTTTTGACATACTGGCAACTTGCTTTCACGGGTTACTGGGCCTTTGGATCTCAAGTTCAGCCCTGTATATTGTCCTCCCTCCCTACTTCCAACAAAAAATGGCATGCATCCAAATATTTTCCAAAATTCAGGGTGCTCGGCCGCGGTCAGTTACTCTTCTACTACTGGCTGCGATGTCTCTAGAGGGAACATTGGAGAAATGCAAATGGAAGAGACATTGAGATACCAGCTTGAAGTGCAGATGAAGGTGCAAGAACAGCTCGAAGTAGGCATAAAATGCTCTTGAACTGCATTGCGTCTGTTGGATCAACTTAGATGACTAAGCTAAATAGATGAAGATTTTCTCTGTTTAGTTGCAATGGGAGTCCTAAATTCTCGGTGAGTGACAGTCTCTTTAATTTTTCTATGAGTTGCTTCCAATTCTGCATTTTAGCTATCTTTTTTTTTTGATAAAAACAGAAATATCTCATCAATGAAAGTGTTAGTGGATTGTTTCCCCAAATGGTTGAGACAATTCATCGATGGGCTCAATATTGGCGCTAATTAATTTGGACTTGAATTTTATCTCATACCATGAGCAACTTCAATTGTTGTAAATTCTGGTTAATTCAAGATTATATTGTTTGAAGTTTGGTATTATCAAATATAGTAGCTCATATTTCTGATATGCACAGAAATAGAGAAATATTTGGAAGCACAAAGTTTCAGTGACACAGATTGCTAGGCATAATTGTCAGGTGGGAAAACCTTATTGGAGTTATCATACATATATGATTCAACTTATAGTTTACATATTGATTCCTAAGCTGGTGATTCCTCAATTAGATTAGTGATTTTTTTGGCAGGACTCCAAGTTTGATCTATTTGACAATTGCATACAATATCTAAGAATTACATAGCCCCTTATATATTTTGTTTGCCAATGGTCTATCATAAACAACACTTTCTCAGACATTTCTATCATAAACAACACTTTCTCAGATGATGATGCTGATAAATTGCTTCCTCTTCTTATGCAAATAAATTGAGGGAGACAATGCGGAAAAAAGTGTTTTCAGAAAGTAGAATGTGAAATGCACCAAATGCGCCAAAGGAGATGTGCAGTTAATAGTACAAATGACAATGAGATGTGCATTTAACAAATTTAAACCAACATCTAACACCATCATACAGATAGAAACTAAGTTTTATAGATCTAAACTTGGCATTTTTAATACCTTTATAATATAATCTCAACGTTTTACGCAATCCGCTATTTTGCGTCTCTCACAGTTGTCTTTTGCAACCAAGGATTAATGGAACTACAAAAACTTCCAAATAATTCTGGCATAAGCTTTTTATTGCTAAAATTTCACAGTAAACATATGTATTCCGTTGATTTTCCGTGATCAAATTTAGGGGTTCTGTTCATTTAGGGTTCATTTTGATTTTGTCGCAGGTAATCTTTTAAATTTTTTACTGTGCAATTTTACTATGAAATTTGTTTACTGTGAAATTTGATCACGGAAAATCAACGGTTAACATATGTGAGACTGAAACACATGAAGCATAGATATTGGTGTTAAATGCATACCATGGTTATTGACTGATAACATATGTGTATTCAACCATCCCAAGAGAAAATTTTAACGTGGATAGGAGTTGACATGATACTAACAATATTTGTAGACCGAGCGTGCCCATGATTGAAGCGAAAACTACTATTCCCTGCAAGTTAAATACATGCTTTGATTTAGAATTCACAGATTTTAGAATTCACAGAATTTATGCAAAAAGGATTTAGAATTCACAGATTTTATACATGCTTATATACTTAAATTATAACTAATGAAAGTAATAACTAATAACTAATGTCCAAAATAGAATCCCGAAAAAGTTATCATGCATTCAGTCATTCAATTATGGATTGAAGCATAGGATAACTGCAGTTATCATGTGTTCTTTACTCAACAATTATTCAAAATGCTACAATTATGGATACCAACATGAATACCAACAGTTATTTGTGTTCATTACTCAACAATTATCCAAAATGCTACAATTAAAGAGAAGATTCTACGTCATTTCAACAATTATAAACAGTTTCATTCAAACTCAAAGCAATCTCTACAGCAAAGCAATATAATATCAACATAATAGCATAATAATTAATTATAAACATGTGTTATGCCTATGAAAACTAATTAATATCCAACTCACATCCATTAAATATTGGAATATGTGTATGCCAAATCAATAAAGATGCATATATGCCTAAACTACTTTAAAACAAAAATTTTCAAATGAAATATCAAGAACCATTTTGACATATCAATGACAAAATGGCATGTCCATATAAATATTTTACTTTACTGAATATCATCAAAAGTGTGATGTTTGTTATCATCAAGTCCAATCGTATTGAATATCATTGTATCATAATATGCCACATGCTTCACCTGATAATGGTTTACAGTCACAGCATAAAGCTAGCTATTGATGATGGCATGCTATATAACGTTCCCTACCAAAGTCCCAAGCACTGAAATTTCCTTCCCAATAAGAACACATGCCAGGCAAAAATGCCACATCGTATATCCCATGTGCAGAATACAAAGCTGCTCTCATTAACGACGGTCCAATGATGTGCTCTGTCTCCAAACATTCTAAAGCAAACATCAGTATAATAGATGAAGTCGTCACTGGGATATGTTAATCAATTAAGGCAGTGCTTGTACTACTATTGCATTTGGATCTAGACTTATATTAAATCAATCTTTAAATACTATCTTTCAGAATTCTGGATATGACCAAAGCAACATACTATAATTAAAAAATGATCTAAGAAACCAACCTCAGTGTAGCTACTAATAAAAGAAAGCATGTGAAGATGACTTGCAAATGAAATGTACACCTTGATCAAATGATGTTATAAGGAAATAAAAGCATAAAATTGCACTTGGTTATGCCTATGTGTATTATGTACTCTTTCCTTTAACAATAATTGCTGAATTACCAAATATAGTCTACCAAGCAATAAAATTTTAACAGTTTCTAATATCCATTAACATAAATTCGCCAATTAGACCAAAAATGGCATACTTCTCAATGAAATAAAACACATAAAAATGTTACATGTAGATACCTGCGATGCCTCGAGATAAACCATAGTCATAACCTATACCAAGAGGCTTTCTGGATTTCTTCTAGATTTTCCGAGGGACTGCATCTTACGGTGCCTGGTGATATCTCCCACAAATTTATCTGGAAACTTAACTGAGTCAATTTGCAATCCCAAATTCTTAACACCAATTGGACCTTTCAAGTTGTTTCTTCTCTATTTTCTCTTCCTGCTATTGGTTTGCAAGGGAATTGGACCTTTCAACTTAACTGTGTATATACAGAGATATTTTTGTAAATGACACTCTTGGGTTGTAAATGCCATTCATATTTGGTTTGTAATGAAGGTTACCTGCTATTGGTTTGCCTAATGAAGCACATGGATTTGAGCAAATGAGGGTTAGTTTCAGCTCTTTTATACTGAAGATAATTTGGAAGGTGGTTTTACACTGTAGCATATGAATCACATGGAGAAGAACCCAGATGCAAAGCAAATGAAATTATCCGGATGCAAAGCAAATTTGTACACTGTTGCAAATCTAATCATCCAGAGCATCAATTGCAAAACAAATGAAATAAAACACATAAAAATGTTGGATTTTGACTTGCTACATATAATGAGATCTTAATCAAATTGACAAATTATTAAAAGCAGGGGACACGGCTCATGAATGAGGGTAAGCATTTTCGTTACATCTATAGTTAGCTTAAAACAGAAGCTATATCAAATTTCACATGGATCCTTCAAATTAAATGGAAGTTAAGGGAATAAGGAAATAAGGAATAAGAACTTAAGGGATCCTGCCTTGTCTCCTGCCATGTCTCCTGAACATGTTAACTTGGATCCTGCCATGTCTCCTGAAGAAGAACTTAAGGGAATAAGGAATAAGAAATATAAACATCGAAATAGATCTGAAATAAATATCGAAATTATCTGGAGATTTTCAGTACCATCTAAATTACCATCGAAATAATTTCATTAGTGCGTTGCTTCAATGATTCTCTCTACTACCAAAAGAACCCATCCATGGTGACCAAAAATTACTTCTTTTCTCAAAATAACATTAAAACCCATCCCTGCAGCAAAATATCAAAAATTACCAGATCTGGAGATTTCTCAAAGTAACCTTAAAACCAATCCATGCTAACAAAAAGCAACAAAATATTACCTTATATCTGGAGATTTCGATGGATATTTCGATGGAGATTTTGATGATCTCGCACCTGCTGTCACCGATGACGATGACCTTGAGCTGGACTTATCATAGCAGCGTACTCTTTCTGAGCGTGCCTCTTTCTGACGATAACATTGGAGAGACCAGTGGAGTGCGACACACATAGATGAAAAGAGGGGTGGGTGGAGAAAGTGCAAAAAAGCAGCAAAAAATCCCATTTGGGCGCAGATCTGGAGATTTCAATGGCGATTTCGATGATCACTCACCTGATGTCTTTGAGGACGATGACCTTGAGCTGGGGGGAGAGACCAGGAGAGTGAGAAACGCAGAGGGAAAGAGGGGGGGAGAGAGAAACCCAAGATCATGCCCCTTCTTCGCGTGAGAGAGAAAGCGTGTTATTTCAGAGCTGAGCGTGCCTCTTTCTCGTGAGCCGTGTATCCCAATTTATTTTCTGTGAATTTACGAAAAGGATCCTTACCTCACAATGCTGATAGCTTCGAGGTCAATTCGAGCGAGAATTGTACGCTGCGCGCTTTTCAATTGCTGGGTGCTCCGGTCAACGTAGCTCGAAAGAGGAAAGAGTGTGTTGGAAAGAGGAAAGAGTGCGTTGGAAATAGTTTGGCTGTTCATTTTCCTGAGCATGAATTGGGTTTTCCCATACGGTTCCATCCAAAAATAAAACCCTCCCCCCAAAGATCTCAACCGTTGATTTTCCTAGATTAAATCCTGACCACTTTTTATCTTGTCCTAGTCAGCCCTAGGATTCAAAAAACACTGTCAAATGTATAATAGATTTACATATGTTAGATAAGCAATATTTTAATAATGTTTTATTTGTTTAGAACTTGTAGGTTAATGCCGCAAATCCGTAACGCAGATGAATCCGTGCCTACCGTACGATCGCGTGCGCACCCAAAAACTCGCATCGCTTCAGGCAAGTATGCTATTTTTCAAGGTGCAAGTATATACAACCTGCAAGTATATGGTTCCTTCCCTACAACTTTTGATGGCGCAAGTATATTATTTGTTTTCAAACTTCCTACAATAACATTCGTCGCGAAATTGTCAAGTAAACAACTTTTATATTCGAAATGTTTTTTTGAATCCTGTTAATGTGTTGGTTGCTTTAGCCACTTAAATGATACACATGAAATGCTTTCCCTTCTTGTTATTCGATTTATTACGTGATGTGCATCCTTTGAATTGTGAAAAACTTAGCCCTCGGGGCAATCACAGATATTTGGGTCTTCAGACAATTTACGGACCATTGTGCCTTAGGGCAATTTACGGACTATTGTGCCTTTGGGCAAATCACAGATTATTGGGCCTTCGGGCAATTACGGATATTGGGCCTTCGGGCGATTACGGATATTGGGCCGCGGGCCGCTTACGGAATGTTTGCCACTCGGCAGACATCGAACTACGGATCGACTTTATGGACACTTTGGGTGGGGTAGTCTAGTGTAGTAGAGGCTGGAAAGCTGGATTGCACTCTATTGGTGAACTTGACCGACACCTGGCCGGGTCGGTGAGTATAGAGTCACGGGTAGCTCCCGTTGACTTGGGTGTGATGCTGGTCACCTCCCCCTCAGACACTGGGCTTGTCACTAGATTAAGTACAGGTTGGCACTCTTGTTTACTTCAGCTACTATTGTGAACTATCGACTAAGTTTATGTCATGTTTTACTTTGTACATCGCTAATGTCGTACCTTTACTTTGTGCATTACAAAAGCCATGTACGTCACTTGTTACTTTATGCACTACATTTGTCATACTCATTACTGTACGTACTACACCTATTACACTTATTGTTGTACACACCACATTTCCATGCTTATTGCTGTACACACCACATTGCCATGTTTATTACCTTGCACACTACAATTGCTATACTTGTCATTCTGTACATCTCATCTGCCATGCCATATGATTCCTATGCTGACACGCCTTACTTATTTGTAATCTTATTATGTCACTCCTTTTGCCATATGAATGATTTTGAAAACCTTGCCGAGGGTCTTTTTCCCACTAATGTTTTAAATCTTGTCAAGCGACCCTCGCTGACGTATATTTCTTGTCTTGTGAAATATACGTCAGGTATTAGACAGATTTGCAGAGGAGCAATCCTAGAGACTGAGCAGCTTGACCAGGGTGCCCAGACGCTGAGATCCGCTGCTGGGGAACAACGAGCCTTCGCAATGTCGTTGAAATTTAATAATTGTTGTAATCTTGTTCAGGTGTATTTTTTGTTGTAGTTTTGTTTCTAATGGCCAAGATTTGTGTACTTGTAAATCTGGACATCAATGTAATAATAATGAAATTTCCTTTTGTTCTGAGTTTGAAATGCAAGAACCTGTTTACGGTTTACCCACATACGCTTATTGGGTTGGAGTTTCACCGCTCCAGCCCAAGCGGGCCCGCTCGCGTCCTCGCTCCCAAGTATAATGGGAAGCGGGGCGTGACATGTCGACTAGTAAGCGGGCAATCCTTCAAGGTGTGTGAAGTGCCTCCACAAATCAAGCACTGACCCAAGAATCTCCTGCATGCTCCTTCTCATGACCAGCCTTGCCACAAAAATGGCACATTTTCCGACTAAGCCCATCTGGCCTCTTAAACTGTGCAGACGGTTTAGACTTCAATGCAGGTCTAACCACAGCTCGGGTAACGCATCTCCCAGCTATCTAAGACAAGGAAACGTTCAAATTAGACTCGATTTATGACTTGAATGTTCTGAAGACTTTAATGGATGTTTTTATCATTATTGTTGTTCCGATAAGTCGCATGTGCAAAAGAGGACTTGCATGGGCCACCAACAAACCTGTCACACCCCGCTTCCCAAGTATGGAAGGCGAGACATGAGGAGGTCCGCTCAGATATGGAGCTGTGAAGCTGCAGTCTGATAAGAGTCTGTAAAAATTCAAATGGCAGGTCCTTGCATAGAGACGAAACAACAATAATAATAATAAGCCGACAAAAGAACATCCACCAATAACATCCAAAAATTATTCTAACATCACAGAAAAGTCGCAAAAGTACAAGTCTGAACAATAGGCCTAAAGCATGGCCGAAACAAAAGTAAAGAGAGTCGGGTGCTACACACCGAGAGCTAACTGCAACTACTAAAAAGTGACAACTAAAAAGACTCCCGGTGAGTTTAGGACTGGTCACCAGTGTCCTCGAACTCGGTCTTTGCAGGTACCTCGAACTCAGTGTCTGTAAACTGCTCGTCCACTGTAGCTACCTCTGACTCAGAACCTGACATGTGACACCCAAAGAGAAGAGGGCACATGTCAGCAAAAGTCTCCCAAAAGAAAGCGGAGGACTTTTGTGCAATGATAAAAGTAGAGAGACTAGCAGTTCTAATATAATGAAATGAAATGACATTTTAAGAATACAACAATTTAGAATGACATGATGAACATGCATGCATGTCGGAGCAAAAACCACGAAAAACACTGTTTCACGATTCATGAACATTAACTAGTCACTTTGTACACATGGTTTACGCCTTTTGGCTGAAGTGGCTGTACGGGCGCACTTCTACGCTCAAGTGATTGCTTAACCTTACCCCTCCACGTGTATCGATCCAAGGTTTCCCAAGTATGTGAGCTCGCTTCTGGATCACGAGCCAGGAAGTGTATTTGGTTTGGCATAGGGTTGTGCCTGCAAAAGCAGGTGCCTAGCCTCAATAGTTACAATATTTGTAGCGTGTGCCACACAATCACGATAGAACAATATGATGCATTACATGACATGGGATGAGCAGTTAAAGTGCGTACCGTTATTTGAAATTAAACATGACATGACAGCATGAATGAAAGCAAGGTAAAGGTGTCATATCTAGCTTCGTTGTCAAGCTAGATCAAGTAGGGTGTCGGATCTAGTTTCGTTGTCAAACTAGATCAAATAGGGTCGTCTATGCGGCTATCATTTCACCGTCTAGTCTCTTTTATGCTACACACAAATCGACCTAAAAATTGGCCTAAAACATTTACTGGCAAGTATCACTTGCCTGAACAATCACGCTGAAGTCACGATCAATCAGAGTCCAAACTACCTATATGCTCAGAACGCAGTCCAGCCTACAGTCCCAAATTATTAGTCTTGATTAGTGAATCACAAACAATCAGAAGTTACCAATTTTTAGTTGATTAACAAGCGAGTGGTGATTCCTACGAAAAGGGACTTACCTCAACATGACACAAGAGCTACTCTGAGTCGGGTATCGACGTCAGGGGTTAGATTCCGGTATCGCAAACGGTACAGAACGACAGGTTCTTTGTTAATAAATCACGTGTTCAGTTAAGTTCGTAACGACAGACTAGAATCATTAGATAACCCTAAAATGTCTAATTATCCAATTTTAATTAAGTTTTCTATCCTAAGATGGGTTTCATAAACATTATTAACGATCGTTAAATTACTAACATGTATACAACAAATATTATTAAGCAACCTAAGCTACATGTTAACAAGAGTTGTGTAAACGAGTTATCAACCCTATAGATTATCAAGTTAACATCAATTATTAAGTCCACATCTGTTCATTATCCTATTATTAATGATACTAACATGTTATCTAGTCTAAAAATATTTGTAATGTTATTACCCTAGCAACCAAAACTAACGGTTGCTAGGAGATTACGCGTGCGAGTTAACAACCCATCATTTAGCATATTTAGCATGCTATCAACAAATTATTAGGTCCGGTAGCTGTCCGTTATCGCTGTCCAACAATAAAAGCAACTGAAATTAGGGTATTAACAAATGTTCACTAACTGATATGGGGAGATGCTCTATGCTACCGGGCTGCCGCGTGACGGACAGCGGCGGACAGAGGTTGCAGGACGTCGCAGCGACGCAAGAGGAAGGCACAACAGTCCGAGCTAACATACGTTTGCTGTCGCGCGGAGAGGAGGTCGCTGCCGCGCGAAAACGCCGTTGCAGCAGTGCAAGCGGCGGCCATCTGCTGTGTCGGGCACTGCAGCTGGCTGAGGGGGCACGCGCTGGGGCGGGGATCGCTGGTGACACGGCCTGTCGGCGGGAAAGGCCGACGTGCGGAGGAGCCATGCGCAAGTCGCTGCTGTGCGCTGCTGCGAAGAGCAACAGCCACAGTCCGCGGCCTGGGCGAAGAGCAGCGGCCACAGGGCGGGGATCACCGGCGGGGCACTGGCCGGAGAGAGGCCGGATGTCGAGGTAGGGCCGTCGTGCGAAGGTAGGTCGGAGAGCAAGGGGATTGGTCGAAGAGAAATGTTGGCGGTGCTGTGAAACCTTGCGTGATGAAAATTTTGCCCTAGGGCCTATCGGGTTATAAAATGGATTGGGTTGCTATATAGGGTTGACCTTGGGGGTGTGCATAAGGAATTGGGAGAGTGTGGAAATAAGGGAAGTTTGAAATAGAGGTGAGAATAGCCAATTTGGTTTTGATTTGATACGTATGGTGAGATTCCTTATATGCTATACAACAATGAGATTTGGGTAGTTTGAGGGTAAAAGGGAGAGAGAAAGTGGGAGGGTAGGGTGCAGTTAAGGGGGAAAGGTGGTGAGCCTAGCTTAGGGAAATATATCATGTTAAACTTAGGCTTAATTATTGATTAAGGGGGAAATTGGTGCACAAGTGGTTCAAACGGAACCCGATAATTACGAGAAAAATACCAGGGCGTCTGTGTCGACGAGAGAAATGAAACTAAGGGGATTGATCACGGCTAGGGCGATGAGAAACGAAACTAAAATAAAAAGATCTCACGACGAAAGTGAAAATCACGACGCCTCTTCAAACAAAGTTAAATTGTGGGAGAACGACCCGTGAAATGACGTTCCAAAATATTTCCCCAAATTAATACTCATCCAGAGGGTCACAACAGCATATCACATCATAGGGTTCGGATACAAAAAGAGGCAACTAAAAATACGCGTACGGAAGGAAAGTACGCGCACGAAAACTTACGATCGAAAAGCGACCGTGACAGTACGTTTTTACGCTATTATTTGGAACAGTATGACTTTCGAAGCGTTTATACCCATTTTAGGGATTTGGAGCGATATTGGAGTAATTTGGATTCAACAAGACGATTGACGACGTGAGAGCACCAAGAAGACTCATGATGACATGCTTGCGGTGCCAAAGAAGAAGACGAGAGGAGGAGGAGAGAGCGAAAGATGAGAAGCTCATGACATCTTCAGTTTCCCAGGTGATTCGACCGAGTAGCAACAACTACTCAGCCGAGCTGACACGCAGAGTTAGCACAGAAACAGCCACGACCTAGTCGACCGAGCAGACAGCCAGTTTGGCTCGAGCTGCATCAAACAGAGCGATGATTTTGAGCTATTCTCTAGGGCACTATAGCTCGACCGAGCAGTTCACCTACCCGACCCAAGTTGTCATCAAACAGAGCAACGTTTTAGAGGTAGTTCCGATCTACTGTAGCTCGATCGAGTAGGGGGCTACTCGATCGAGTAGGGGGGCTACTCGATCGAGCATGAAGGCTACTCGGTCGAGTAAGGCAAGCGCCCAGATTTTCAGATATCCTCTCACTCTTTTGAGATCTTCTATCATTCCAGTTGGCAAAGTATTTTTCTCATATTTTTTATGGATAGTATACTTCACGGCGGTTCCAACGTCGCTAAGAACACGCCTATCGAAGGTCGGATGAAATCTGGGGAATTTCTACAAGTTGACGCAGCACTGCTGAAATCTACACTCGACAGAGTGCTGTGTTCTACTCGACCGAGCTGGCCGGGGCCCAGAACTTAAGTTGTGGCCCGAGTTGATTTTGGGCACGAATTTCAAAGGGTTTCTTAGGTTATTTGCTAGGGTTTTGAGGGGGCCGTATATAGATATTGTAGCCGTCATCTAGAGGAACGAACCCCCTTTTGGGGAGAGTTAGATCTCATTTTCTTAGGAGTTCTTGGAGACTTTCTCTTAGAGTTAGGCCATGCCATAGGCCCATCCCTTGTATCAAGCTAAGTATTCTATCTCTTTAATTATATTTTAGTTCTTCTTATTGTTTTTCTATGATCTAGCAATAATCTCTATTGTTTTCATAATGTTTGTTATGCATGAGTAGTCTTTTCTAGGGCTATGGATTAGCCCTAGGATTTTAGGAGTTAGATATGAAGTTAGGATTTTATGTTGCGTTGATGTAAAAGGGACGTGTTTTGGTTGATCTAGGAAAGTTTGTAGGAGATCTCGTACTGAGATTGTGCCCACGGTTGGGTGGAATCATTGGCTTAAGGAGTATCCTATAAACTTAATTAGGGAGTTAGTGGATTCAATTAGGGCTCGTGACCATGTGCCAGCTCGTGTTTTGATGGGATCCACCGACAAACTATATTATTAATTGACAGCTACCGTCATTGCGTCAATGAGAGCCGCCAAAATACATCGAGATTCTAACCCACGAGAGTGGCATGAGTTGAGATCATTCTGACCACGAGAGTGGCATGAATATTGTTGATTCTTAATGCATGTAACGTGTGCGGCCTGTCGCGAGAGCGGGGTTAATGTGATACGTTAGACAAATGGTGCTAATGTTAGCTGGCCATTGTTCTACATCTTAGATGCGACAATCCCTAATAAAGCCAATGCAATGTAAGAGTCTTCACCTAGCATCGACTTCCGACGATCCTAGTGGTGAGTCCTAACGCCATAGTCTTTTCTCTTATCTTTCTTTCTTTGTGTGGAATCCTTTGTTTTCGATATCGAGTGAAACGACCTTCGCATCCATCACCATTACGACACTCCACAATCCGCATCCACCAATAAACTCGCAAGTCTAACTCAACCTAGGAGTAGATAGGCAGTATAGCACCGCTTCCCCGTGTTCGATACCTGCACGCCGCTATACCGTGTGCTTGCGGTAAAATGGCATCTTTCGAAGTTAATTCCATGCCGATTAAGTTTTTGGCGCCGTTGTCGGGGAGGCATTCCGCCATATTATCTATTTATCACAATTAGGTTGATTAGACCGCGAAAAAAAAGAAGAGAGATGGAAATTTTTTTCCGCCACCTGCTTCATCATTATTTCTTTTTTCTTGTACCACTTATATCTTTTCCAGGTTGTTTGTTTTTGACTATTCAGATACAATGGATCTCTTTTGCTATATTTCAGGCAATGATTATTTGGCACAATATGAGGCTCCAATGGAAGAATGCAGATATTATTCACATGATCCATATTACCAGATGGAATAATATGATCAGTATTCAGAGTGCTCTGCCTACTGTGAGTCTTGTGACAAGGAGGGACACATGCCCTACGAAAGCCGCGTCTGTCTCTTGAGTCCTGACCATCCTCTCAATTTGGCACTGAATGCGTTTTTGGTACAAGCAGAGGAGGGCGCAGCTGTCAGCGCTATATTGAATGAGTGACTCGTCTCAAAATGTGCGAGCGCTACTCCCAAGTGTAGGAGATCGAACAAGTAATAATCCTGGTGAGTCCAGGTATCGTATCCATGGGACAACTGACCTGCAAAACCACGAATCTTAGTCTATAAAGAGTACTAAAATGGTAATAAACAACCACCTATCAGAGATATATGTAATGATGTCGATGGTTTAAAATAATAAAGAAAACCCTACGATAGTTACGGTGAATTCGATACTATGGTACTAATATGGAGAGTATATGTTGGTAGTGATTTCGTTAGGGTATGTGCAATCAATGATTATTAATATCTTTTCTATAACTCAACATTTCGTTCGGCTAGGGTACGAGAACGTCGAAAGGTATGGCGATAAAGAGAGTAAATTAGTGCCAAAAAATAATCACGTATATCATCGATTTCATAAGGAAAATACACACAAGTGCCCTCTCGGGTCACGATACATCCTCGCGGATCGCATCAAGAATAATTCTTACCCAGATCATATTCGATTCAAGCATGCCCATGTCTCCGTATAACATACCCAAACAAGATATATGCAGAAATCAATGAAATACGCAATATAACGTGAATATAGAGCGAAAAGATATTGAAATCAATGATTACAACACCCTAACTACATCAATACCAACACATATAGAGATTAGCCACGCATGGAGAGAAAATAAACAATATTCATATACAAATACATGCTCAAAGTCTCAAAATACGTGACAAATACTCCAAATACAAGCCAAATACGTGAAATACAAGGCTAAAGATAGAAAAAATATCACCAAATCTCTCCAAATAGACCCAAATCTCCTTCAGATGATAGCTCTGGTCTCTGTCTCCAGGGCATCCAAATTTCACGCCCAAATACGGCTCCTAGAGCCCCAAATACGGAAGAATACGCATCAAAACCCTAGGAATACCTTAAATACTTAGATTGCGGGGTTTAGAGTGGTATTGGGTCCAAAATCCGCATTCAATTGCTTTAACCCACATCCGATAGGCCGGATCAAATCTAAGCCGTTCGATCCATGCGGGATGCGATACGAGACCGCCACGTGTCTTTGCAGGTGCTGCTCCGCCCGCTGACTGGGTCGTATCCGATTCGATTTCGGATGGATTGTAAGCCGTTGGATCTCATATCGGAGGGTCCACGATGTGCCACGTTGTCACTTCATTTGCCCGCTTTAATATCTTCTAGCCTCGCTCGTGACTGTCCGATCTGCATTTGGCGGATACGATTCGACCGTGTCTCCCGCTCTTTGGCACGTCTGATTTGAGCGGGAGAACGCAGATCGTTGCTGTAATTTTAGCCTGTATGGATCAATACACTAGAGGGGGTGAAAGTGTATATAATAAAATGTTGCAAATAAAACATTACTAATATTTGCAAAGATGGCACAG
Organism: Scilla litardierei; assembly: GCA_030789695.1. Classification (NCBI taxonomy): domain Eukaryota; kingdom Viridiplantae; phylum Streptophyta; class Magnoliopsida; order Asparagales; family Asparagaceae; genus Scilla; species Scilla litardierei. Next base: position 77,066,261 of record CM061136.1, read on the forward strand.
AAATAAAATGACAAGTACTGAAAATAAATCAATCGCAAACACAGAGATTTATCCTGGTCCAGATCCTCTTGATCCTACTCCAGTCCTCTACTCCAAGTAGAGATTTTCAATCCACTATAATCACTTGTCCCGTAAGTACAAACTTACAAAAATGTCGACACTCCCCGTGTCCCAAACTTTGTACAATCTCTAAACAGAGATTCAAACCTGTTGAAATGAAAAAGAAAATAAACACCTTATAGCCATGTAATGAATATGAAATATGAATTCAGAAGGACGATGTTTAGAATAGAAACTTCAATGTTTCAAGATTTATAATGGTGAAACACAATTGAAGTTCTTCAGTTCTTAAACGAAGAGAGAAATCTATTGATTTCTTCTTACAAATAAGAAAAGAACAACTTTCACAAAAAGTGTTGAAATCCAAGTTCTTCTGTTCTTAAACGAAGAAAGAAATCTAATGATTTCTTCTTACAAATAAGAAAAGAACAACTAATGGCTGAATGCTCAAGAAAATAAGAGACTTGATTTCAATAAAGATAGAATTAAAGAAGAGGAAAGTGTGTGAAGGAAAAGAGAGGGTCTACCCCTCTATTTATAGTGTTTAGGAACGGTTGGAGACGTTGAAAAATGGTCATGAACCGTCCCTGAAAATTTGAGGTCAAAACGGCTAGTTTTGAAATTGGTCGACCAAAATGGAAAATTGGTCGACCAAAATTTAGAGAGGGAATTTTGACCATTGGAAGACAGATCCAGAATCTACATGGTTAGGGGAGTTTGCATATGAAATTCCATAGTCAAATTCGAAGGTTTAAAGTTAGTCGACCAAAATTGGGTTATTGGTTGCCAATTTTCAGAGCTATGAATTTTCGAAATTGGGAAGTGTAGATCTCTGGGTAATGGAACCTAGGTGAATAAGACATATTTTCACAAGGCTTTGTGATTCTAATAAAGTAAATTTTACATTGATTACATAAAGCCGTAGATAAGACTGCATCTGCAACTGAATCTGAGAAGCTTCTTTGGAGGGAATCCTTATCAAGTGATTATATATCCAAGTAGTGGATGTAGGTGCCTTTGTAATCTAAGAAAGCATGGAGCCCGTCAGTCAAAAGTAAAAACCATTGACGATAGTGGTTATTGTAATCATACCATCCCTCTTGGACGATTCCAAATTTGCATAGAACTCACGTACAAGAGGAGGGAAGTCGGGTGTTCGGTTCACAGTTGACCACAGAGCCACCAAGCCGACGGAGTGAAGGGGGCCGAAAATCCTGGAGAAGTTGTGATCAACGAAGTCCACGTGACGTTCTGGATGAAATGGGAGATTCTCCAAGAGGCGACATTGCTGAGCGGCCACTGGAGAACGAAAACGAATGGAAGATGCGGTCGCGACAAAGTCGAGGTAGCGAGGATCCATCGATTATGAGGGAGGTGAAGGGCCGATCGATGGGAGAGGAGGGGAAATTGACGAATGGGCGGTCGATTTTGAGGAGGCGCCGGTGAAATTTCGGGTGGGAGCCGTCGATTTGGGGTAGGGTTCGGCGAATTCGGGAAGGGCGCAGGCCAGCGAATTTGGGGGGAATGGGTGCTTCAGGAAAATAGAGACTCAAGAGATATTTTGAGAAATGAAGTTCCCTAGGCGAGAAGAATTAAATAAGGAGAATAAATTCAGTTAAGGAAAGTTTTGGGAACTGAAAAGAAGTCCAATCGACAGAGAAGTTGGGAAAACTGAGTAAATTTTGAAAAACGAAAGGATGGGTTCAGTTGGAGAACAAAAAATGGAGGGAACGGTTAACGAAAATAAGCGGGAAGACGAAGCAGTTACCAAAAAGTTAAAAAAATCGACAATTGGCGACCAATATTGGTGAATTGGTCGACCAATTTTAAAAACAGCCAAATTTTTTTTGAAAAAATTTGAAAAAAATTCTAAAAATAAAAATAAGAATGTGTCATAAGTCTGATTCACTAATTATTCGTAAATTTCTGCGAAGTTTATTAAAAGTATCTTCTTTCAACGGTTTAGTCAAAATATCAGCAGTTTGATGTTCAGTAGCTATAAATTTAAGAACAATGTCTCCTTTCTGAACATGATCATCTAAAAAATGATGATGTACATCAATATGTTTTGTACGAGAATGATGCCCAGGATTTTTAGAAAGATTAATAGCACTAGTATTATCACACATTATAGGGCATGTGGATCAATCAATACCATAGTCTGAAATAGTTTGTTTCATCCATAAAATTTGAGCACAGGCTAAACCAGCAGTAATATATTCTGCCTGGGTTGTAGATAATGAAACAGAGTTTTACTTCTTGCTAAACCAAGAAACGAAAGCATGTCCTAAAAAGTGACATGTACCACTGGTACTTTTACGATCTGATTTGCAACCAGCAAAGTTTGCATCACTATATGAGAATAAATCAAATGTGCTTGACTTGTGATAAAATAAACCAAAATCTGAAGTGTGCTTAACATATCTAATAATCCTTTTTACGGCAGTTAGATGTGAAACTTTAGAATCTGCCTGAAAACGTGCACATAAATATACTGAAAACGTAATATCTGGTCTACTAGCAGTTAGATAAAATAAAGAGCCAATCATACCTCTGTAAAGACGTTGATCAACACTCTTACCATTAAAATCTTTGTCGAGAGAAGTAGATGTACTCATTGGAGTACGTTTTTCTGCAGAACTTTCTAAACCAAAACGCTTGATGAGTTCTTTAGAATACTTGCTTTGGTGAATGAAGATTTCTTCCTTAAATTGTTTGATTTGAAGACCGAGAAAATAATTGAGTTCACCCATGTGACTCATCTCAAATTCTTTCTGATAATCTTGGAAAAATCTTGACAAAGAGATTCATTAGTAGAACCAAAAATAATATCATCAACGTATATTTGAATAATGATTATGTCAGATTTAATATTTTTAATAAATAAAGTGGAATCTATTTTACCAATAGAATAACCAGAATTTAAAAGATAGCTTTTAAGTCTTTCATACAAAGCACGAGGTGCTTGTTTGAGACCATATAAAGCCTTTTCCAATTTAAAAACATGATTTTTGAAATTTTCATGAATAAAACCAGGAGGTTGTTCATCATAAACTTCCTCTTTGAGAAAACCATTTAAAAAAGCACTTTTGACATCCATTTTGAAATAACTTAAAAATTTTAAAACATGCAAATGATAACAACATTCTAATAGACTCAAGACGTGCAACTGGTGCATAGGTTTCATCATAATCAATACCTTCTTCTTGATTATAACCTTGTGCAACCAATCGTGCCTTGTTTCTAATTACCTGACCGGATTCATCCAATTTATTTTTGAATACCCACTTGGTACTAATAATTGAATAATCTGTTGGTCTGGGAACTAATTCCCAAACATCATTTCGTTGAAATTGATTGAGTTCTTCCTGCATAGCGATAATCCTTGAATTGTCTTCATATGCATCCTTGATGTTCTTTGGTTCAATGGATGAAAGGAAATCACAATGCGCCATTTGTTCTATTTGACGAGGAGTTCTAACTCCATCTGTAATATCTCCAATGATTAATTTTGATGGATGATTTAGAACTTGTGCAAATGCTTTAGGAAGATCTGTATTATCTGAAATAGACCCAATAGAGGGTTTAGTAGCATCAATTTCATTAAGTTTAATATTATCTAAAGAATTAGATAAAGGTAATATAGTCTCTTCATCATCAATGATGGGAGAATTAGATGAGGGGTTCTCATCAAATGTGACATGTAGTGATTCTTCAATTGTTGAAGTTCTTTTGTTATATAGTCTGTAGGCTTTGCTACGTGTTGAGTATCCAACAAAAATACCTTCATCAGATTTTGAATCAAATTTGTCAAGTGTATCTTTAGTATTAAGAATGAAACATTTACATCCAAACACTTTAAAATATGATACACGAGGAATACGATTAAAGCATAATTCAAAACAAGTTTTATTAAGTAATGGCCTTATAAGAACTTTATTCATAATGTAACAAGCAGTTGCGACAGCTTCAGCCCAAAAATATTTTGGTAATTACTATCACAAAGCATTGTTCTTGCACATTCTTGTAAAGTTCTATTTTTCCTTTCTACTACTCCATTCTGAGGAGGAGCACGAGGAAAAGAAAAATTGTGAGTAATGCCATTTTCATTACAAAACTTGGTAAAAGATTCATTTTCAAATTCTCCTCCATGATCACTACGAATAGTGACAATGTTATAGGATTTGATTTTTTTTATCTTTTTACAAAATATTGAAAATTCTTCAAACGCATCATTCTTGTTTTGTAAGAATATAACCCAAGTGTATCTTGAATAATCATCAACAATGACAAATGCATATCTACTTCTATTCAAAGAGGCTACTCTTGAAGGACCAAACAAATCCAAGAGTAGAAGTTCTAATTGTCTCTTTGTTGAGATAATGTCCTTTGATTTAAAAGAAGATTTGTGCATTTTTCCTTGTTGACAAGCATCACAAAAATGTTTGTGTTTGAATGAAATATTTGGTATTCCATTTACTAACTTGTGTTTTGAAATATGTGTTAGATTTTTGAAATTAGTGTGTCCAAAACGTTTATGCCATAAAAGTGTATCATCAGATGTAATCATTAAACAATGATTATGAATGATAACAGACATGCATAAGATATAAATGTTATTCTTACGCTTACCACGGAATAAAACAGATGACATATCAGAATCATAAATGATGCAATCATTTTGTTCAAATACTATTTTGTAATTTTTATCGCATAACTGACTAATGGAAAGCAAATTATGTTTCAAACCGTCAACCAGGAGAACATTCTCAATGATAGGCTGATTTGTATTTCCAACTGTTCCGGTGCCTATGATTTTACCTTTGTTGTTGTCACCAAAGGTAACTGTGCCTCCATCTTTATATTTAACGATTGAAAGCAAGCTGACATTTCCCGTCATATGTTTTGAACATTCACTGTCTAAAATCCATCTTTCCTTTTTAGGTACCTGAAAGATAAAATATTAAGCATTGGTACCCTTTATTCGAGGGTCCTTGGGATTAGATTTTTGTAAGCCAAACCCAAGTGGAATTCGGTTTTCTAATACAATCACCAGAATGAACAATAAAATGTATATAATGATAAATATAATCATTTCTATCTTTTAAACAAGAATATTTAGGAACCCATATACTAATCGTAGTAGGTTTCCTAGGAGATAGTTTTGAAATGTTAGTAACATTTCTTTGTGAAGAAGAAGTAGGAATGTTTACTTTCTTCGTGTATATGAATGCATGATTCTTCTTTTGAGGTTTAACAAAAATTGTTTTTCCACAAGAAGAAGAAGTGTTACAAGACTTGGGTGCATCCTTATGAGAATATCCCAGTCCTTGTCTATGATTTGCTGGATATTGAATTTTTAGCAAATCATCGAGATTTGTCTTTCCTTTGTTAAATTTATTAACATTGGATGACATCTCATCGTATTTCATTTTTAGTGATGAAATACTTTTGTCCATTTCGGATATTTGTGTATGCAATTCTAGATTCTTAGTTTTGAGAATATCATTCTCTTTACTAAGATCTAAAATTTGAGAAGATGAATTCTCAATATGTATAGAATTTGGTGTAGTGCTTTTAGAAAATGATAATTCTTGATATTTAAGAAGGAGATCATCATTATTCTGTTTCAAAGATTTATGTTGACCATTTAATCTTTTGAAACGAGAATAGAGATCTTTTAATGCATCTAGTAATTCTTCGTTATGAAAAGAACTTACCTCATCTCATCATCTTGTGCCATAAAGCACATGTTAGCACTTTCACTATGATTATCATCTTCATCATCTGAAGAATCATCCCAAGTTGCTGCAAATGCTTTCTTCATTTTGTCAAACTTCCTTTCTCTTCTGGATTGATCATTGTTGTTGGAAGTTTTGAATTTGGCCTTGAGAAGCGGACAATCTTTCTTCATATGTCCAGGCCTATTACAATTAAAGCAGAGAGAAGAATCAGTATTCTTAGATTTGAAATTATTAAACTTACCTTTTTGAAAGAATTTTCTGAAGTTCTTGGCAAAGAATGCCATATCATCATCCGAGTCTTTATTTTCCGATGTAGCGTTGAAGGCGAGTACGTTCTTCCTTTGATCTGATTCTTCTTTCTGATCTTGTAAAGTAACTTCATGGGCCATTAGTTACCAATTAGATCTTCCATGGATAATGTGGAAAGATCATTGGCTTCCTCAATAGCAGTGATCTTTGGACGCCATTCTGGAGAGAGTACCTTAAAAATCTTGCGTACCTGATCAAGAGAAGAATAAACTTTTCCAAGAGCATTAAGAGAATTACTAATATTAGTGAACCTGGTGTTCATTTCTCCAATCGTCTCTTTGTCTTGCATCTTGAACAACTCATATTTATGAACCAAAGAGGCAATCTTGGTTTCCTTTACTTTATTGGTTCCTTCATGAGTTACCTCGAGTATGTGCCAAATCTCCTTTGCACTTTTGGCCTGAGATACCCGATTAAACTCATGTTTATCCATGGCACATGGTAAAGCATTCATGGCCTTTGAGTTGTTTGTCTTTGCAGATTTGTCGTTAGCGGTCCAATCAGCAACATGTGTTGTTGGCTTTGTGTATCCTGTCTCTATGATGTCCCAAATCTCATAATGCATACTTTGGAGATGAATCTCCATTCGTATTTTCCAATATGATTAGTTAGAACCATCAAATAGAGGAGGACGAACTTGAGAGTGCCCTTCAGGATATTGATTTGTGTTGTAGTTGTGTGGAACAGCGTTCATGCTTGATTCTGCCATCTTAACCTTGCTCTGATACCAAATGTAATTTTAGCCTATATGGATCAATAAACTAGAGGGGTGTGAATAATGTATATAATAAAATGTTGCAAATAAAACGTTACTAATATTTGCAAATATGGCACAGAAATAAAATGACAAGTACTGAGAATAAATCAATCGCAAACACATAGATTTATCCTGGTTCAGATCCTCTTGATCCTACTCCAGTCCTCTACTCCCAGTAGAGATTTTCAATCCACTATAATCACTTGCCCCGCAAGTACAAACTTACAAAAATGGCGACCCCCCGTGTCCCAAACTTTGTATAATCTCTAAACAGAGATTCAAACCTGTTGAAATGAAAAAGAAAATAAACACCTTATAGCCTTGTAATGAATATGAAATATGAATTCAGAAGGACGGTGTTTAGAATAGGAACTTCAATGTTTCAGGATTTATAATGGTGAAACACAATAGAAGTTCTTCCGTTCTTAAACGAAGAGAGAAATCTATTGATTTCTTCTTACAAATAAGAAAACAACAACTTTCCCAAAAAGTGTTGAAATTCAAGTTCTTCCGTTCTTAAACGAAGAAAGAAATCTAATGATTTCTTCTTACAAATTAGAAAAGAACAATTAATGGTTGAATGCTCAAGAAAATAAGAGACTTGATTTCAACAAAAATAGAATTAAAGAAGAGGAAAGTGTGTGAAGGAAAAGAGAGGGTCTATCCCTCTATTTATAGTGTTTAGGGATGGTTGGAGAGTGTAATTAACGTTGGAAAACGGACATGAATCGTCCCTGAAAATTTGGGGTCAAAACGGCTAGTTTTGAAATTGGTCGACCAAAATGGAAAATTGGCCGACCAAAATTTAGAGAGGGAATTTTGACCGTTGGAAGACAGATCCAGAATCTACATGGTTAGGGGAGTTTGCATATGAAATCCCATAGTCAAATTCAAAGGTTTAAAATTGGTCGACCAAAATTGGGTTATTGGTTGCCAATTTTCAGAACTATGAATTTTCAAAATCGAGAAGTGTAGATCTCTAAGTAATGGAACCTCGGTGACTAAGACATATTTTCACAAGGCTTGCGACTCTAATAAAGTAAATTTTACATTGATTACATAAAGCCGTAAATAAGACTGCATCTGCAACTGAACCTGAGAAGCTTCTTTGCAGGGGATCCTTATCAAGTGATTATATATCCAAGTAGTGGATGTAGGTGCCTTTGTCTTTCCAGCTTCATGAATGATATATCAGTTTGAATATGCATGAAGATAACTGAATGTGTGGAACTCAGCATTGATTTGTATCTGCATACATAGAGTTAGTAGCACTGAATGTATTTGTCATTTCAAAACCATATGTGAATAGAAATATGGAATTATGAAATTCCAACAGTTGCGACATGTCGTATTGATGCACTCTCTCCGCTCCGTTGTGTTGGGCCGTCATCGACCGTTGGATCATATCTTCGCGGCGGGGCTTTATCCGCGTCTTCTGCCGTCTGTTGCGTGCGTGGACGGTCCAGATGGTGCCATGTAGCCCGCCCGTTGAGTGCGTACGCATATTCGACCATGTTTCCCTCGTATTTACACCGCATTTCTCTATTTAAATGGTATTTTGCATTCAAAAATTCATAGTAATTAGCACAGATCTCAGAAAAATACAATGAAATAGTCATTGGAATCGTCAGATCGAGATCTACGCACGAAAAATACAAAAAGAGTAGAAATACTCAGTATATTGCTGTTTTGTGCATAAAATATGAGTTTGCTCTAATAAATAAGGGTATTCAAAATTCGATCGTATTAGAGACCAAATACGTATTATATATGCACAAAATAGGGCTAGATGAGGTGTTAAATATGCAATTTTCAACCCGAATAACACCTCCAACTAGCAATTTGCTAGTCCCTAGCCAAAAAAGCGATGAAGTCTGATGATTAATAAAACAATAAATTCTATCAATAGCTTATGGCATGGCTCAATAATACACTTTCCATCATGATTTTGACCATCAATATCACAATCCATGAATAAGATCAATCACATGATATTTTCTCAAATTTAATTTGAAAAAATAACATGCGAGAATCGTTTTGCGCAAGCAAAAGTATAACACATCGTTATATTCTAGTTTTCTTATTTCCAAGGAATTGGCATCTCAAAAAGATCGTTCAAGTCATGAGTATTGAAGTTGCTTAGTTTATTCACCATTTCTTTTTTCTTCTTTTTTTCCTTTTTGACGACTTAGAATGATCCATGTAACGAGCTTTCAGTTAATGACTCCTAGACCAGACGAACTTTGGGCATAAGGCTTAGAAGAGCCCCACGAACTTAATATCTCGAATCATCTAAGTTTTATTCCCCCCCTTTTTGAATGCACTCCCCATTCATCCATCTTTCGACGCGAATCTCCAATGCTTCCTGAGGCACGAATACCCGGCTAATTAATGAACTCAAGGGAACGATGCATTTTTTCTCTTTTTTTATTTTTTATTCTCTTTTTTCGTAAGCAACTCAACACCCATAAATATGAACATAAACATTAGTAACAAAGGCCAAATTCCTCTTCAACTTGAAGATTGTTCTAATAAATCGTGTATACTCAAGCTTTTGCATCACAATGGCATGCATGAAATAAATTCAAACTATTTCAAGATATTAATCATGGCAATTAAAAGTTTTCATAAATAGCATATTAACGAGTAATTCCATGAAGGAAAAATAATTAATTCAAACCATAAACAATTTTTAGAACTCAATCAATGCATAATCATTCGCATTTGTGGTATGTGAATGAGTTTTAAAAGATGAAAATTAGTGATTTTGTCACACCCCCTCCCTAGAATACCTAGCATTTAATTTTTTTTTTCAAGTATCCTAAAGAGCAAGGGTGACGGGAAAGGAAAAGGGAGAGAAAGAAGAAAGAAAATATGCAGGCCACTGCGCACATGCTGGGTAGTACAAGTGAAGCTCCATTAAAATATCAACAGTCTCACAAAACAACAACATTTTATATTATACATAGTCCAAGTGCATCAACACATATACACAACCACACTCCACCTCCAAAGACAATCATGACACACTGCAAGCTACATCACACTCCAAATGCTACCCCTGAGACCCGACTCCAAGTCACCACCAACCATACTGCCCCTGCTACATGAAAAATAGGGAGGAGCACGTCAATGCGTGCCCCAGTAGGAACCAACTTGGATTTGGAACATTGTTTTAAGGTTATCAATCCAAAAGGCAAGGCAAGAGAAATAGGACATATAAACTAAGTAATATATCGGAACGTAAATAGCCAAGTAAGAGGATCATACCTGCGGTCCAATGTCGAGCTACTACAAGAAATGGGTTAGCACGAATAATAATAATAATAATAATAATAATAATAACACAAGTGTACACGCAAACACTATCTAATAAGATAAGTACAAGTTCCTGAGGTATGAAACAGAGTCACAAAGAAGCAGGCAAATGGAAGGGGAAGTGCTGCCAGCAGAAGGAGTAACATGCCAAATTCTTAGTTTATTATTTTGTAATTGAATTTATTGGAAACTTGGGTAAGCTATGTGATACCAGGACCCGGACTTCACCCCAAATTTGGGGTGAATATAGCACACGTCGTAGTGGACACGGCCACTGTACGACACCGGGCCTCTCAGCTCCTCCGTCCCTGGCAGGAGTGAGGATTTCCCATAATAACACAATGTCTGTATGTCCCCTCCACTTCCGGTAAAGGTGAGTGGGTATAAATATCACATATCACATAATCATTTCTCCCAACTTCTCAGTCCAGGCCTCATATCCACAATTTACTCAAATCCCACCTAAAACTCGGTTTTGCTAACTCACCCTCCTTAGAGAGGATTGAGACATTCTAAAACCTCATTCAACATTATATATAGCATTGAAGGGGACACGTTGCATGGTTTCACATCCTACACTCATATCAACATGGGTCATGCACCGAAGTTGTAACGGCCAGTATTTTTAGGCGAGTTTTTCGATTGTGCGTGCCAATATTTTACTTCTGTTATCCAGTTAAATTTTCGTCCGTATGTGTCGACGCGAGCACGTCACTGTTTTCGTTTTACCGTATCGTCAATATTTACCATCAAGCCTTAGTAAATAATTTAACGTAATTATCGTGTTAATTACCAATTGTTGAACACTTTAATTAGTTCACTAATTATTTTATTTTACTCATTACTTCTTGATAAGTTAATAATTACATTTAAATCTTAATTGCGTTTTTACCTTAACCCTATCTAAAACGACAACACACACGTTGTCAATCAAAACTTCAGTTAGACAAGTCAGACTTTTTTTTCGTTTGAACAAGCAACACGTTTCTCTCCCCATTAGTCTAAAGATAGAAATAACTTCTATCCTAATCAAATTAAATGGAGTTTGACAATGGGAAGTGTTGTCTCCCAGGCTCATCTTCTTAAGCCAATCTCCCTGATGAACGAACCCTGCAAAATCGTTCTGCAAACCAGCAACAAATCATCCCCAAAACCTGTTTTTTCATCAACCCAAATCCTACAAATCAGCCAACCAAATTCTCAAAACCAAATTTCAGCCCCCCAAATAAATTCCAATGCAAACAATTTCTCCAAGCCAAGAATCAAAACAGAAATTTTGAGAGGCTGAAATCAATTTCAGTTCTTGCAAACCCCATCCATCATCCCCAAGATCAATTTGACCAAAACAGAACCCAAATCCCCAAACCAGAAACAATTTCATTAACCCAAACTGAAATTAAAGAGGGAAAACTGAAATCACATTTCAGATTCTTACACGTTCAGATTTTTTTCAATCAATTTCAGATTTGAAACCCCCAAACCCCAAGATCTTCAACATCCAAACCCTACAAACCCTCATCTTCAGATCTTCTTCTCCTTCTTCCTCCTCCTTCCCTCCCTAGGCCCGCACCCCCTCGCCTGTAAACAGCGCGCGCCGCCAGCTCAACGTGCCGCACTGCCAGAGGAAGCCGCCACAGGCCGGAGCGCCGCCGCCCGCGCCGTGAACCGCCGGCCAGAAGCCCAGCCGCCGCCGCCTGGCCGGATTCCATCCGCCTCCGTTCGTTCTTCCTCCCCGAGCGCAGGTGAGATGCCCCTCTTTGGTTTTCGCATAAGCTTCCTTGGATCTTGGATGGCTGCTGAACTTTGAAAAAAAAAGAAAAGAAAACGAAAGAACATGCATTAAAACGAAATGAGAAAGGGGAAGTGACAGAGATAGTTATAGCCCTATGTAGTAATAAAGGGAGAGTAAGAGATGAGGCAGCCTTATTAAAGTTGAAGAGAGAGAAGTGTATGTTATGTTAATATAATGGTAGAGGGATGCTATTGTTATATTTGTAAGAGTAGATGAATTATTAATTATCATGTTAGCCATGTAATTAACTAACATTGGGATAGTGTTAATAAGTTAGTGTTAATAAGTTGTTAATATTAATATTAACTAGTTAGTATTATTAATTTTTGCATGATAATAGTTGTAAACACTGTTAGGTTGATAAAAATTGTATAAAATGAAGCGAATCATGTTAGTGTAACATAATATAAACGCCACCCTAGCCAGAGAACCAATTTAAGGAGTAACTGGATATTTTGACTTATCTTGCAATATATCTAATTCAGTGTTTTGTTTAACCAAAACAAAGAACCAGCAGTATCAATACGTAGTACCCGTCCAGACGAACCTACGATAACCGATACCACCGGAACCCGGCAAGTGATACTTGCCCGTAAATGTTTAGGCCACGTTTTAGGCCAATTTATTTGTTAGCGTAAAAGAGACTAGACAGTGAAATGATAGCCGCCTAGACGCCTTTTTGATCTACTTTGACAACGAAACTAGATCCGACACTTTACCTGCTTTCATTCATGCTGCCATGCCATGTTTAATTTTCAATTAACGGTACGCACTTTAACTGCTCATCTCATGTCATGTCATGCATCGTGTGTTCTTCGTGATTGAGTAGCACACGCTACAAATGTTATTGCTATTGAGGCTAGGCACCTGCTTTTGCGGGCACAACCCTATGCCATATTGAAAAACACTTCCTGGCTCGTGATCCAGAAGCAAGCACTGTGTTGTTGGTAAACCAACGCTCGATACACGTGGAGGGGTAGGGTTAAGCGACCACTCAGCATAGAAGTGTGCCCGTACAGCCACTTCAGCTGTAAGGCATAAACTCTGTGCACAATGTGAAAAGTTAATGATTCATGAAAATCGTGAAATAATGTTTTCGTAGTTTCTGCTACGACGTGCATGCATCATGTCATTTAAACTGTTGCATTCTTTAAATGCCATTTCTTATTGTTTAGAACTGCTAGTCGTTTTTCTATATTTGTATCCTTGCACAAAAGTTCTCCGCTTCCCTTGGGAGACTTTTGCTGACATGTGCCCTTTTCTCTTTGGGTGTCACATGTCAGACTTTGAGACATAGCAGGTAGCAGAGAACAAGCAGTTCGTGGACGATGAGTTTGAGGTCCCTGCTGAGACCGAGTTCGAGGACACTGGTGACCAGTCCTAGACTCGTTTGGAGTCTCCCCTTAGTTGTTACCTTTCCTTAGTTGCTGTTAGGTTTCGGTGCGTAGCACCTATCTCTCTTTGTTTTGTTTGGTCATGCTTTAGGCCTTTGTTCAGACTTTGTACTTGGTGACTCTCTGACGTGCGTTTATATTTCATATATTCACGCACGTTTTCTTTTGTGTTTCTCTGTGTTTTTCCGCCGTCTCTTATTCGTTTTCGTATATTTTCCCGTTTTCTTTCACTTTTCTTTGTTTATCCATGATTGTAGGAGTTTGACCACGTAGGGGACGTTTAACGATGATATCCCAAGTCCCCGGAGCAACGGGAGAAGTCACGCGTGATCCAGGGGGTCAAACGTCGAAGAATTCATCTTTCAGCCCCTCACCCGGTCGGTTGGTCATCTTCAACCGATCGGGTGATGCATGCGTGCACCACCCGGTCTCTGCCACAGCTCACAAAGAAGTCACCCGACCGGTTCATAGACCGGTTCTGCGGGCGGCTATTCTCTGTTTTTTCGAGCAGAATTCCAACCGATCGGGTGACTCTCACCCGATCGGTTCATCTGTAGCTGAAGAAGAAGAGCTGAAGACACGGACGTCGAACCGACCGGTTCACCCGACTGCTCCAAGATCCAACCGGTCGCTCAAGAACTCACCCGACCGGTTCATGAGATCGGGTGAAAACTCGCTGTTTTCTGTTATTTATCTGTAACGGATCAACCGATCGGTTGACTTGTCAACCCATCGGTTGATGCGTAGGTCTATATATAGAACCCCTAGGGTTCCAGAAACGGGAGTTGTTGTTTTTTCTACTGTTTTATTTCCTTGTGACGGCTGTAATTGTTACTCTTCAGTAAGTTTTCAGATCTTTCTAAAATTTTAGTATTGTCTTTATTACTCCTTTACTTCCGCATTGCAATTGTCCGATTATGATTTCAACGGTGAAATTTCATTTAGATTGCTTTTTCATGAATTTTTGTGAGTAGTTCCCAAATCTGGGATTTTGGTGGAAACCCCTTCGGGGGCTCTTCCCGATGCGTCCATAGGGTTAGGAAATCGATAGGGAGTAGGAATCTAACGGTTACGCGGGGCGTTTCATTGTCATCGGCGGGAAAAAGACCGCCTTTGACCGTCGGGCCAATGGGGAATAAACTTGGCGGTTGACTCCCTAGCCATAGCTCACGCCCTTAGCGTAGACGCCGAATCCTAGCACGCGGGAGCGGCAGGATGAGACGTTGGGAGATATCGTTGCGGGCTTAGTGCTCCCGGGATCGATCAGTGTTAATGGACACGGGAGTGCCCACTGATTGAATCCGGGAAGTCCGGTGTATCATCCTGGTCACCGACCGGAATATCGGGCCCATGGGACGCCGGTACCACTTTCAGAGGCAACGTCTCACCATTAGACCCTAATCCCGATCGATATCCATACCCGTAGGCCGTATCGGCGAGAGTCTCTCGTCGGGTTGGAAACCAAAGTTCCGGGTTTAATTTCTTTTTGTTCATACGCTTTTATTTCCTTTCGTGACAACCATCCACCGATTCGGGCTAGCTCGCCCCTCGGGGTGATTTAGGTCCTGCCTGACCCAAGCACAACCTCGCCTCCCTGAGTTCGATATTTCCGCACCCTACACTAACCGTGAAACTTGCGGTAAACGACACCGCGCCGCCGCGACGCAAGCGGGGCGCCGGCCAGAGCACAACGAGACTCCACACGTTTGATCGAACGTGCGAGCTCAGCAAGAGTAGGAGAGGGAGCAGCTGAGGCTGAAGCAGACGGGGTCGTCCTCTGAACATGACGAAGCGTCGCAAGAGACTTCTTGACAGCCGTCGCATTCAGAGGGGGACCGAGGGGACGCTCATCGTCAGGGGGCAGAGTGACACGAAAGTGACGGAATACGAGAGTCAACAAGCACGGATATGGGATATGAGCATACTTCGTGGACTTCCAGATACACTCGAAATAATCCATCTTATCGAGAATGATCCGAGCCCAGTTAATCTCGCTCCCCATGAAGATGGCATAAATGAGCTTCAGGAATGACTGGGAAGGCAAAGAAGAGGAGCCGTACTTCAGGAGGAGGCACGACTTCAGAATCAAGTTTAGGACCCAGCCATTAGGCTTAAATGACTTCGAGGGGACACCAATCATGGCAGGAGGAATCTCATGAAAGATCTCAGAAAGTATGACCTAGTCAAGGGAAGAGATGTCATCGACGGAGATATCGGAAGGGAGGAGGCCGGACGAGGAGCAACCAATCAACTCTCCTAAGATTTATGCAGTGAGAACTATCGGTGTCCCCAAGACAGTAGTCTCAATCGAGTGGGTCTCGTCATACTGACCCCAGACGTGGTTTGCATAAAACAGCTTGACCAGATGGGGGTAAGGATGTGGATTCGCCTTAGGGTCATATCGAAGATAATCGATAAGACCGGAAGACGACAGAAGATCAGAAAGGCCTGGGAAGTCTGAAAACTATACGACATGCTCCAGAAGCAGCGGACAGTGTTCGATACGGTTATATGCCGCGAGACACAACGGGTCGTCACGACATAAAGAGATATCGACACCACCAACTGGCATCGGACCCTTTCCCTTAGGCTGACGTGTGGAAGAACGGGGTCGAGCGCTAGACGTAGGTTCCCTAGGAGGGGGTGTAGGATCCTTATGGGTCTCGGTCTCGGGTATGTACTCGGTGTCGGAATCCGAAGCACCGGGTGGAGTGGGAGCACGGAAAGACACATGCTTGGGCTTGGGCTGAGATTGAGCTCGAGGCTTCGCTATCGCCGTCCTCTTACGCTTAAGAGGAGGCAAAAACGAAGAAGGTTGGGTGGTCTTCGATCGGCGTTTGGGTGGGGTTCGTTTTGGTTGCGGGGGGTCCGACGGAGGTGAATCGACGGTCATGGGTAATGGACCAGAGGGATCGATCGGAATTCGTGTTCTTGCCATAAGCAAAGCAAGACACGACGCAATCAAACGAAAAAAAAACTAAAATTAGAAACCCTAAACAACCCTAGCCGAAACCCTAGAAGAGAAAACCCTAACCCTAGGAGCAAAACCCTAACCCTAGGAGCTAGAATCTAACCCTAGAGAGCTAGAAAAGAGAGATACCTAGGAGGAGGAGAGGGGTCGACGGCCGGAATAGGTCAAGATGGCCGGAGAAGTGATCAGAATCGACGGAGGGAGAGGGGAAGGCGGACGGGCTCGGGGGGGGGGGGGGGGGGGGGGGGGGGGGGGGGGGGGGGTTGAGCTGAAGAGGGGATTTCGATCGACTAGAATAGGATTTAGTCGGATAGAATGAGTTTAAGTCAGTCGGAAGCTCAAAAGACGCAACTATCCCTGAGCACTTAGTCGGTCAGAGTTCAAGCGCTGACCGACTAGATGACCATCTAGTCGGTCGACCAATGAGCTTGAACCGACTAAGTGCAAACAGTAACAGAAGCCAAAAATACTGACAAGAATTAGTCGGTCTAAGCTCATTTACTGACCGACTAGATCTGAATCTAGTCAGTCGGCCAATGAACTTGGACCGACTAAGAGAGTCCAAAAATTTGAAAATTGAAAATTTTGATTTCTCTCCTAATCGCACTTCGACGAAACATCGTAATATTCTCATTAATCATTATACTATCCCATTAAACATCGAAAATCTGAAATTTGACGTTTAAGAACAAATCGAGCGAAAATTCCGAAAATTCAACAAAAATCCAGAAAATTCCAATACACCAAGCATGAACAAATATAACTAAATGAATAGCATGCAAGATTATTGACAAACATATGAATCCTAAATCTCGGATTCACCCATAATCCCCAATTCTCGACGTAACCGCACAAAGGAGTCTTCCTTTAGTGGTTTCGTGAAAATATCGGCGATTTGCTTCTGGGTTTCAACGTACACTAATATGATGTCCTTTTTAGCAACATGATCATCTAAGAAATGGTGTCGGACATCTATGTGTTTAGAACGGGAATGGTGTACCGGATTCTTAGAGAGACATATTGCACTTTGGTTATCCACCATGATAGGGCAAGTATCACAGTTTATACCAAAGTCTTTAAGTGTGTGTCTCATCCAAAGAACCTGAGCACACGCGGCACCGGCCGCAATATATTCCGCCTCGGTGGTTGAAAGTGATACGGAATTCTGCTTCTTGGAAAACCAAGAGATAAGAGAATTTCCTATAAAATGGCAAGTGCCACTAGTACTCTTCCTGTCGGATTTGCATCCCGCATAATCTGCGTCACTATATGAGATTAACTCATATGTGCTAGATTTTGGATAAAGTAATCCAAAATCAATTGTGTAACTTAAATAACGAAAAATACCTTTTACCGCTACTAAGTGAGATTCCTTAGGTTGAGACTGATAACGAGCACATACACATACGACAAACATAATATCGGGCCTACTTGCGGTAAGATATAGTAAACTACATATCATACCTCGATATAGACGAATGTCTACATCTTTTCTGCCCGCATCTTTATCAAGATGTGTAGTCGTGCTCATTGGAGTCTTTTTCCCGGAGGCATTCTCCATTCCAAATCGCTTAAGCAACTCCACCGTGTACTTCGTTTGGTGGATGAAGATTGCATCGTTCATTTGGCGAATTTGGAGACCTAAGAAATACTTGAGCTCACCTATGTGGCTCATCTCAAATTGATCCTTCATCACATTAGAAAACTCTTCGCAAAGAGCAAAGTTAATAGCACCGAAAATGATATCATCAACATAAATTTGAACTAAAATTATATCATTATTCGAATACTTAACAAATAATGTGGAATCAACTTCTCCCATTTTAAAACCCAAATCCAAAAGAAAATTCTTTAAACGGTCACACCAAGCTCGAGGAGCTTGTCTCAAACCGTAAAGTGCTTTCTTAAGTTTGAAAACGTGATTTGGAAATTTTTCATTTATAAAACCCGGAGGTTGAGAAACGTAAACTTTCTCAACAACATCTCCATTTAAAAACGCACTTTTAACATCCATTTGAAATAATTTAAAATCCTTATGGCATGCAAAAGACAATAATAATCTAATTGATTCTAATCTAGCTACCGGAGCGAAGGATTCTTCGAAATCAATACATTCCTCTTGACGGTAGCCTTGAGCAACCAACCGAGCTTTGTTCCGGACGACGATTTGGTTTTCGTCGGTCTTGTTCTTGAAAATCCACTTTGTCCCTATGACGGTGTGGTTCTTTGATGGCAATGGAACAAGCTCCCAAACCTCATTCCTCTCGAATTGAATGAGTTCCTCCTCCATGGCTAAGATCCAAGCACCATCTTTGCATGCTTCATTAATATTCTTTGGCTCTATCGAGGAGGCAAAGGCACAATGAGCGAAGTAGTTCACTTGCGATCTCGTCTTGACACTATCATGGGTATTGCCAATGACTTGCTCATGAGGATGATCACGAACGGTATGAAGCCGTTTGGGAATTCCCTGATCACTAGGAACATTCTCAAAAACTTCATTAGTTGGGTTAGTCTCAATAGAATCAATAGAATTATTAGAATTAGAATTACCAATTGAATCACATAAGACATCCATGGAGTCATAATCATTAGTAATTCTAGTTGGAACAAAACCTTCATTAAATGAAACATGAAGTGATTCCTCGATCGTTGAGGTTCGTTTGTTGTATATCCGGTTGGTTTTGCTATGTGAGGAATATCCAACAAATATCCCCTCATCGGATCTTGGATCGAATTTGTCCAAACTACCATACGTGTTTTTAATAAAACATTTTGAACCAAAAACACGAAAATGTTTAACTTGAGGCAATCTACTAAACAACAATTCATAACAAGTTTGTTTAGTGCCGGGCCTCAAAAGTATTCTATTAAACACATAGCAAGCGGTATGTACCGCTTCTGCCCAAAATTGATGGCCAAGTTGGCTATCATCAAGCATAGTGCGAGCACATTCCACTAGCGTCCTATTCTTTCTCTCAACAACACCATTTTGAGGAGGTGCGTGAGGGAATGAAAAGGTGTGTGTAATACCAACTTCATCACAAAATATTGAGAAAGACTCATTCTCAAATTCCCCTCCATGATCACTACGAATAGTGACAATGGTGGTTCCGATGAGATTTTGTACTTTCTTAACAAAAATTGTGAAGTTTTCAAAAGCTTCATTTTTATTACACAAGGAAAATACCCAAGTAAATCTAGAAAAGTCATCAACGATGACAAGTCCATATCTAGCATTACCTAATGAAGCAACTCTAGTTGGCCCAAATAAATCTAGATGTAATAGCTCTAGTGGCCGCTTAGATGAAATGCTTTTCTTAGGTTTAAATGAAGATTTTGGAAGCTTGCCTCGTTGACACGAGTCACAAAAGCTTTTCTTTTGAAAGACAAGCTTAGGGAAGCCTCTAATAGAATTTAACTTGGAAAGCTTAAATAGTGTTCCAAAGTTCACATGACCAAAACGTCGATGCCATAAGTGTTGTTCACTTGTGTTGGCAATGAGACATTGTTCATGTGATCTTGGAAGATCTAGGATATATATATCCTTATGGCGTGTGCCGAAAAACAATACATCATTAGTATTTTTATTCAAAATATGGCACATTCCTTTTGCAAAGCTAACTTTGTAATCTTTGTTACAAAGTTGGCTTATTGAAATAAGATTGTGGTTTAATCCTTTAACAAGGTAAACATCACATATAAGTGGTTTAGAAGGATTACCCACTTTACCAACACCTATGATGGTTCCGCTCTCGTTGCCTCCAAAGACGACGTGGTTTCCATTTGCAATGGGCACCACTCTGGAGAGCAATTGAGCGTCACCCGTCATGTGTTTTGAACACCCGCTATCGAGTATCCAATTATTCTTGGAGCCAAATTTGGATTTGTTGCTCCGTTTCTTTCTCTTGAGTACCTATAGATATAAAATATCGTATCATGGTACCCAAGGTCATTGGGTCCAAAAGATTAGACCTTTGGAAGCCAAGTCCAATTGGACTTAGACTTCCCCACATAATTATCACTATGCACAACATTCATGAAATACGAATTCATATAAACTTGTTTTTCATTCATGCTTGTGTCCTTTGGGCTCCAAATAGTGAAGATTTTGGGAGCGTTAATCCTATTGGGTGCATGCATGCGTTGTTGATTTCTACGTGATGCATGTCATGGATAGGAATAAGGAACATGATGAAATGGTGCATGTGGATAATTATTCATACGATGATGTGGGTGAACATATGCATGTGGGGGAACACGTGCGTGAGGGTGTCTCACATGGTGTGCACGTGCCCGTGGATGTGGTGCATAAAAATCATCATACGAGTGAGCATGTGGAGTAGGACGTGTGTTCCTACGTGGCATGGTATTTGTGTACATATAGGCATGTCCCTTCTTTGGAGGTCCACCCAAAGTGGGTTTCTTTCCAAATGAGGGTGTGTACGAGGTGGAAGCACCATTGGTAGTTGAACTACCAATAGAGTGTTTCCTACCACTCGTCGAAGCGTCGGAAGTTGGCCTAACAAAGGTAGTGGCCGACTTGGATGAATTTTCCAACTTATACCCCAAGCCAATGTGGTGATTGGCCGGAGGTAAGTCATTTAGGATATTATCCAAATGGCCCTTACCCTTATTGAATTCATTGATTCGGCCCAATGTGCACTCATATTTCTCGGTGAGAGAACGCATAGAAGCATCCAAAGTGGATACTTGCGATGTGAGCACATAAACACGAGATTTGAGATTCTCGTTCTCAATACTCAAAGTCGAGTTTTGAGAAGTCAAATCCGCTATCTTGTGTTCCTCTGAATCCTCAATGCTAACATGTTCAAGTTGAGACTTGAGATTTACAATCTCATTCCTCAACTCTTCAACAACGGTGTCGTTGTTGGTGATGATAGATTTAGGCGAGGTTTGGATGCTAGCTAAATCATCTTTTACCTTAGTATACCTATTTACTAATTTAGTATATTTAGACCATATTTGCTCATTAGCATGTCTAAGGTCATCCATTGTTACCTCATCGCCTTCGTTGTCGCTATCATCGGATGAGGAAGATCCTTGATCATGCTCCTCCCTTGCCATGAAACACATGTGTGCTTGATCCACTTGATCATCGTCCGACTCTCCACTTGATGAATCCTCGGATTCGATGAATGTCCCGACAAGTCCCTTCTTGTATCCTTTCTTGTACTTCTTGGACTTGTCAAACTTCGACGCCTTCCACTTCTCCTTTTGCTTATTTTGAGGACACTCCGCTTTCATGTGTCCTGGCTTGTTGCATTTGAAACACAAAGGAGACGGGGCGTTAGACGAACTAAACTTCGATTTGTTTTTGAAGTTACCTTTTCGGAAGAACCGGTTGAACTTCTTTGCCATGAGTGCCATGGACTCCAAGTCCAACTCGTCTTTCGAGTTTTCATCATCGATCGATGTGGAAGTTGATGGAGCGGCCTTGAAAGCAATAGCCTTCTTCTTTGGCTCGTCTTGCTTTAGGTAGGACTTCATCTTGTCCTACAACTTCAACTTGCTATCCTTGCGTACCTCATATGACATTAAGGTACCCATTAGTTGAACAACGGTATAGGTTTTCATGTCATTACCTTCCTCGATGGCGAAGGTCCGTTTCTCCCAACAAGAAGGAAGTCCATTGATGATTTTCGAGACTTTCTCCTTTTGGGTGTAGGTCTTACCGAGAGCCTCCAACTTGTTTGTGATGTCGATGAAGTGAGCATAGTACTCCTTCATCTTCTCACCCTGTAGCATATGAAATAACTCGTAATCTTTATTAACTACAACGAGTTTAGAGTCTCTTACCCAACTTGTCCCTTCATGCAAGATGAGGAGGGAGTTCCATATTTGATATGCACTCTTACATGTGCATATCTTATTGAAATCCTCGGGCTCCAAAGCTCATTGCAAGGCGTTCATTGCCTTGGCATTGCTTACCTCCGCGGCGACCTCCGCGGTAGTCCAATTCTCGAAATCTTCTTCGACGGGCTCGACATACTCCTTCATCGTGGCCCTCCATAGTGAAGCACTCCGGAGGAAGGTTTCCATCTGGCATTTCCAGTACCCGTAGTTGGTACCATTGAAGAATGGAGGCCTTGTTGAGGAGTGTCCTTCCATCACCGAAGACGCTCCTTCACGGTTCCTGAAGGTGCTGTAGTCGTAAGGTGGACGAACGCTTTTGTTGTCGTTGGCAGACATAGCTAGGTACTTGGCTCTGATACCAAATGTAATGCCCTACGAAGCTACTGCACAAGTACTAGAGGGGGGTTGAATAGTACTTTAAAATAATTAAGAGGATAATTCCTAATTATCTTGCAAACTCTAACCAACAATGCGAAAATGCGGAAATGTAAATGTGTGACAACAAATAAGAGCAATCACAAACAAACAATATTACTGGGTTCGGATCCACCCAAGTCTCCCTGACTTGTTCCTGGTGATCCTACGTCCTAAACACCCAGATCTCCTCTGGATACTTGAGTTAGAAACCCTAACTCAAGATTTCCACTATGAAATACTTGTGAAAAACCTTCACAAGTCAAATCATACACAAATGAAAATTGTGACTCCCACAACCCGGCATCACACACAAACTCTCACAACTGAGAGTGAATCACTTACAATATCAAAGTAAATTGAAATAGAAATGCTTACCACAAAATACCTATGCCTTGAGTAAACTTACGAATTAGAGCAAAGATGATTTTGGGAAAGATGAAGAGGCACCAAACCCTAGCTCCAAGATGTAGATCAGCGATGGAGAGCTATGAGGTAGTTGGTGACCTAGGATCAAGCACTTGGCTTGGAAGGCTCACAATCAATGAATCTCTCTTTTGAAATAAGAGTGAGGGAGAGATTCTTGAATGGAATGAAAAAGCTTTGAATGAGATTTAATGCTTTCTCTGTGATCTCTAAACTTCACTTAATATCAGCCTTGAGTGCAATGAATGCAGCACTCCAAGTATATATAGGATAGAGGAAAGAGAGAGTGAAAATCGTGGCATTAAATGCTCCAACGGCTCTATTCTGAACCAAACTAGTCGGTCAAAGAAGGTTGTCTGACCGACTAGTTCATCAACTAGTCGATCGGTCAAACAGCATGAACCGACTAATGGTAGAACAGCCAGGAAGAGAAGTTCAGACTGAAGGGAACTAGTCGGTCAAAGAAGAGTTGTTGACCGACTAGTTTCACAACTAGTCGGTCGGTAACTCAACTGAGACCGACTAAGAGATAAAACTGAAAGTCTGAACACAAATTGATTTAGTCGGTCAAAGAACAAATGTTGACCGACTAGTTCATCAACTAGTCGATCGACAAACGTTCTTTGACCGACTAACGATAAACAGTAAGTAGGCATGTATAGTAGAAGCTCAGCTAGTCGGTCCAAGAAGAAACACTGACCGACTAGTTCAAAACTAGTCGGTCGGTGAACCTTCTTTGACCGACTAACTGTAAACAGTAAAGATCTTGGAATTGACTGAAGCAAACTAGCCGGTCCAAGAAGCTTTGCCGACCGACTAGATCACCATCTAGTCGGTTGGTTCTTCTTCTTGAACCAACTAACATGCACACGAAGTCGCGAATCGAAGTGCGAAGCTTCGGAAAAGTTTGTATGGACTTCTACTAAGATCCTAGTTCTAAGATATGAGCGTTATGAAGATTTAAACCGTAAGACCTACTCAAGGCTTAACATTCTACGAAAGAAGCTTAAAAGACTATAAATAAAACTTGACGAACCGTCTTCAAAAGCTTCAATCGAATCTTCATGACTTCAATAATGGTCCGTAAACTTCAACAAAGCTTTAGGCATATGATCACGCGTATTGAGAAGCCTCGAGACGTCGCTTTAGATGTTCATATGAATTTAGCGACGATCTCCATAACTGCGCTCACAAAGAGTTAGTTCACGATATATTTATGTTTGTTCATCATCCAAAACCAAATCCGTGGAGTCCAATACTCAACAAAGTGATCTACGCTTGGTTCTTAATCAACAAAGTAATCTTATAATCACAGAGTAATTTCATAGCAGGTAGTCGACTCCCTATGAACAGTAGTCGACTCCCAGAGAATTTAAAAGCACAGCTCTGCTGAGTGACAAGATAGATAAGATTACAAGTAATACAAATATTATATCTTTATTCACAGCGGATAAAAGAGAGTTAATATTTGCAATAGATGTACAACAATTAGCAAATAATAAAGTAAGAGCAAAGATAAACAAACACAGAAATAGCAAATGCAGACACAAGGATTTTTATCCTGGTTCCCCATAACTTGGGTACGTCCAGTCCCCGACCAATCCGGTACGAGACTTCCACTATCTGCCTTGGCAAATACAGGTACCTAAATTCACTTGTTAGGATTTCCAACAACCTAGTCTTGACCAGGATTTCCAACGGCAACACCTAGACTTGTCTAGGGTTTCCAACAATAAACCCTTACACCAAAGGGTAATCACAAATTAAATCAATATCCAATTCACCACAATAGATTGGTGGAGATTGGATTTACATCCAAATTCTATAGCCAAATAGTAATAGACAATTACGTGTGTAGTGGCTTGATAGAATAAGATTCTAGATCACACAAAGATACAAATGAAGTCTTTGTGATCTAGATCGAATGTTTTTCAAAAATCCTTTAAATAAAAATTCAAGAATAATAATATGAATTTGAAAAACAGATAGCCAAATAAAATTATGATCTTCAGAAAATAATAACAAACAAAATTGCAAGATCAAGAGTAAAAACAGATTTGGCTAAGAGAGAATGAGAGCTGAGAATTTTAGAGCGTTTTGCACAAGAGAATTTGATTTCAATAGTTGTTGTGATTTCTCAATGAAAATGGTCCTCTATTTATAGGAGAAATCTGAGAATTTGAATTTCAAATTCATTTGACTTTTGTCCCAAAAATCATGGGAAAAGTCAATCAAAGATATTTCAAAAATCAAGTCAAAACGTCAAACTTCGACAGCTGGTAGTCGACTCCCTAGGAGTGGTAGTCGAATCCCAGTGTGTTTTAGGAGAAATTGATTCTCAGCTGGTAGTCGACTCCCAGATGAGTTTCTTCTGAACCACAGCTAGTCAATCAAGTAGTTAACTCCAGGGTGTAGTGGAGTTTCACTACAGAAATATAAAACGACTAGAAAAAGCTCTCAATATCTTTTTGAAAATGATTTAAAAGATATTTTAAACCTTTTTTAAAATCATTTGTGTGTGTGTGTGACTGTCTATACGATTGGCTTTAACATTACCCTAAGAAAGACACAACACACTCACTATAGACTTGGACACGTCTTCGGAAGCTTGATCAACTGATGGAGTGGATGTGAGCTTCACTTGAGCATCTTGTTCTATTTGAGCTTTGAGCTTCATCATTGATCTTAGCAACGTTCGTCCTTGTCTTTGAGCGTAGATTACGCTTCTTTGAGTATGCATAAAGATTTTCATTTGTTGCACAACTTGCACACTTAATTGTAGTGTAGTTAGTACACTAAGCTTCATTTGGTGTGCTCATCATCAAAATCACTTGGGGTGGAATTCAATTTCCATCATGTATAAAATGGGAATACTGACATCAGACCATGAATAATAATAACAAGATCATTTGGCAGTTCCCCAGATCTACTGTTTCAACACACGCAGACTTAAGCTTCCACACAAAGTCCAAAAGCCTATCATTCTTGTTATGTTCTTCTCTACACAGAAACCACCCATTGTAGTTTATAAAAGAGATTGGAAAAAATGTAGACAAACGTCAAAGTTAATCTTAGCATAAATGTGACTGACATCAAAGTTAATCTTGGCAGCATTGTTGCAACTTAATTGATTGGTTTAACATAGTACGATTATCATATTATCTGATTAAATGACTATCTAATATACCGCTTCAAGATTGTAAAGCCATCCAAAGTCGAGTGAAATAAAGAGCATATAGCACTTAGTGACGTTCAAGTCCATATGTCCAAGCAAATATGGAAGCAATACTATTTGTACTGGTCTCATGTCCCCTCTAGTATAACCTAAAGTGCCTCATCACAGTCCCATGAGCTGCTTCAGTTTCTAAATTTTTTCCATTAGAAGATAACCGTAAGAATTATAATGTATTATAATTTATTTCATATAGGGGTAACCAAGCATTACACAACCAACTTAGCAGAAGACTCAAAGAGTGGTCGTTATGATTTATATTTACCCGCACAGATGTTATGAGTCCCAGTGAACCAACACCGGTATTTATCATCACATCTTGGGTCCATAAAGTGCATATATGAGTATGAATGATTGAGTTGAATGATATAACGATAGATAATCTATGTTAGCTCTTGGGTTCAAGACTAACGTTGTTTTGATGACGATCAATACATTATGTTAGTGTGCTAATCAATCTTATGTTTTAGTCTCAGTTTATCTTAATGATTATATGCTGATGAGACAAAGCATTATGCTTGGAGGATATTATAAGGGATATCTTAAAGACCTCCAAGAGTGATGGTGTGCTCAAGCTTGGATGAAGTTATGAAGATCATCTAATGAAGCCAAAGCTTGGAGCATGATGATGGATGTACATCTAGAGAAGCATTACCAAAGCTTGGAGTTTGATGAAGGGAAGCTCATCAAGGAGTGCCAAAGCTTGGAGATGATGGAGAGCATCAATGTATCATGAGCTTGAAGACTTAGACTCTAGGAGATGCAATATGTAATCCATGTAATTTCTTTTACTTGCATTTCTCTTTTTGAGTCTAGGATTATTGTAATGCCTTGATAGATGGTCTTACTCTTATGCATATGCATTTAACCATCTTAGTGAGCCTTAGGATTATCATAGAGTCCAACCCAATAGGCTCATCTTGACCAAAGACTCATTTGGATTCTCCGGATCTCCAACAGTCGCATGATGAAGGTTTTACAGTCGACTGGGTGATTCCAGTTGCCTGTCGAGCCTTCTACAATGTCATGTCCTATTTTGCACTATACGTGTATTCTACTGAATACGCGTGGTATTTCTATCTACGTGCATACGTAGTCATGAGATAAACGAAGATATCGATGTATATGATGTAGTGCAAGAGGGAACGGGGCGTGACATACAGTCGACTGTGGTGCATAAATCAAGTCAACATTTTTATTAACTCTTCTTGAGCTTCTTGCATCAGTCGACTGATGTTCAATTTACAGTCGCCTGTGTTTCTACAGTCATCTGTGAATTGGTCGATAGTCGACTGTGCACATCTAGCATTTTCTGGGCTTCATCCCAATTTGCAAGACAGTCGACTGATGAAGTGTTTACAGTCGCCTGTATATTTACAATAGCATGTGAAATGGCCATCAGTTGCCTGAAAGGCGTAAGTGCGAAATATGCATCTCTCTCTGTTTTATTACCATCCCTGCAGCAGTTGCCTGATGAAGGATATACAGTCGACTGTCTGTTTTTCAGTCGCCTGTGTAGGCTTCTAAAGCCGATTGTCCTAGCTCAGATTATAGCAGTTGGGATTTTCTAGCCGTTGAACAGTCGACTGTCATTTGTTCATTAGTCGACTATCTGTGCCGTAAACTGCAAAATCTAGCAGTTGCACATTTCTTTCCTTTGGGTTTTGGCTGGTTTTATGGGCTCTTCTTGGCTTCATTTATATAGAAGTTGGCTTAGTTCATTTAGAACTCTTGAAAAGGTTAGGAAATCATAGAATATCATTTAATCTCTTCTCTAATCCACTCCTCCCCCATTCCCTAATTAGAGCTTCATACTTATGCTATAGCATCTAAGTTCTAGGGAATTTCTCCAAGGGATTTCAATCTCATTCCTCTTCTTGGAGAACATCTTTCTTCTCTTCATTTCATACACTCAAGTGAGAGGTGTTAGGATCATTCCTAGAAGATAGAAAGATCATCAAGTGCAATCAAAGCTAATCTCAAGCACTTGGTCATTCACTTGCATGCCTTCTTCATCGTATTGGTAACATCATATCAAGGCATATGTAAGTGTTGTTTCATTTTGTTTTATGTTCGAAACCCTACTTCTCTTTGTGGGAATTAGTTACTCTCTTTGTAGGAGTTACTTTCTTTGTGAGAGTTTGGTTCTTTCTGTGTGAAAGAACAAATCCGCTGTGTGAGGTATCTCTGTGTGAGAGTAAGGGTTTCTCTGTGTGAGAATCCAAATCCTCTGTGTGAGGTATCTCTGTGTGAGATTGTATTCACTTCTCTGTGTGGGAATTTTAGTGAATAATGGTGTGGCTGGACATACCCAAGTTTTGGGGAACCAGGGTAAAATCCTTGTGTTTGCGATTGTTGTTGTTGAGCACTATGTTTATTTTTCGCTACTTATTATGCTTTAACTTCAGTAACATTTAATTAAGCACTTTGCTTGCCATTACACTATTCACCCACCTCTAGTGTGTATGTAGCCCTGCAGGGTCCATTACAATCTACTACCTCTAATTTTTAATTAGCAAACACGATTATACAATTGATGGATGTTTTTGAATGTGGTTACTAACTAGGACAAAAGGGTGGGTAGAAAGACGATTGGGATTGAATATTGAGGAATCAATGGGTAGGATGAGAGTTGGTGAAAATTTGGAGGGTAAAACCCTAAAATATTGGGAGCAACTAAATTCTCTGGTTGGCAATTGAGAGATGTTTTTGCTTGGGTTTACTGACTAGGACAAAAGATTGGGTAGAAAGACGGGGGCAATTGAATCTTAATGAATCAATGAGTATGATGATAGTTTGTGCAAAGTTTGAGTGGGAACCCTAAACTTTTGGGGAAATTAAATTCTATTGTTCGAAAGAAATTTTTTGAAAAACTAAAATTTTTGAGTGGAACTAAATTCTCCAGTTAGAACTACATTTTAAGTGTGAACAAACATTTTTGGTATGAACTAAATAACAATTATTACACTTTAATTATTGTTGTTCGTTTAAAATTAGGAGATATAATATTTTAAAGGGGGGATATTTTGAATGAACAGTGCCTTAGGACACTGGTTAAATCTGGAGAAAACAAATTTTGGTGGGAACTAAATTTTTTGTGGTTAACTAAATTCTTTGGAAGCTACTAAATTTTGGGAACTAATTTTTTTAGAGAAACTAAATAACTTTTGTTGGGCCTTAGTTATTGTTGTTTGTTTAAAATTTGGGAAACCAAGATTTTGATGGATGAATATTTTAAATGCACAGTGCCATTAGGTCATGGTTTATGACTAGTCTATTATACAAATGAGGGAGGGCACGGTTATAACTGTATATTATACAAATAAGGGATGTTTTTGAATGTGGTTACTAGCTACGACAACAGGGATGGTAGAATGATGACTAGTGTTAGAATCATTGTATACACCTTTTTCCACTCTTTTCGTCTTACATTTTTCGCATTAGTCCACGTTATTTTCGCTATTTTTTTCCGCTTTTACACATTTTATCCATTTGATGCTTTGTGTATGTATTTTGTACATAGGGAATTCATGCCCAACCAATGAAAATCTATGGTTTGTGGAGCTTGGGATAGATAAAGACAAATATTAGCAAAGATTGGAGCAAAAGAAGTGGAGATAGGGGCTATTCAGCAGGCAGCACGTCGTGCGTGCAAACGCACGACCATGTCATATCATATGCCCAGGGAAACAACGACGTCGACATTGACACGGCCGTTAGATTTTTGGCATGTCCGTGCTTAATTCCCTGCAGAAGGCATCGAGCTCTTTGGCAATACGAGCGATCTGCACGGTTGTGCCATGTTCGTGCTGCCTGCAGCTGATTTGTGCTTAGATGAGGTCCTGCATGGCCGTGCCGACTTGCGACAGCCGAGCCCTAGGCTGTTTTACGGTGAAACGGCTGTGCCGATTTACGGCACGGCCGTGTGCCCTTATATTTTCGCATGTACTATAAATTCCTATGAGCAAATTGAGAGAAAGTTGGCTGTTTTCGGAGTTCTTTTTCTTCCGCTATTTTTAGGGGTTTTACCCCCTTTGGGGGCTGTTCTTCCATGTACGTGTAAGACTTTAATTCTAGCTGTTTTGTAGTGAATTCTTGTTTATCTTTAGTTTAATTTCACTTGCATTGCTTTTAATTCTCCTTTATTGCTTTGTGTGATGTTTTTCCTTAATTGCTTCTTGTCTTTTGTTTTGATGTTAATAGAGTAGATCTTTGTTCCTAGGGTTTAGCAAAACCCTAGTGTAGATTGATCATGCAGGTGGATCTCCCCAAATATCGTTCCAATTAGGGGTTTAGTCTTAGGAATGGGTTTGGAAGAGCTCAATTCATCCCACCTCGTTGCCGAGGAGTGTTGACTATCTAGTGCTAGACACCGACCATTAATTAGGTACACTTGCTAGAATCACTACATTGTAGTGTCTGACTACCAATTGGGACTACGATATGGGATCCAACCTTTTCTCTGAGCCCTCTCACGGTTAAACATCGAGAGGACAAGGATTGAGACTCGGTTATCATCTAGGACTACAACCTGTTGGCTCGAGAAGCTAGACTGACCCGCATGCCTAATTTGCACTAGTGGTGATGCTTGGCCCTTGGCACCTTTCTATATCTTTGTATTTTTATTGTAATTACCACTTTCTTGTTTTTACCCGCATAGCTAACTAGGTGTACAACTGATCGGTACTCATACCACTGCCTCCTTGTGTTCGACACTTGCTGCATACGATCCGTATTACTCACGGTTACTATAAATATCTTTTGCATCATCTGAAGGTTGAGCAAAATGGCACCGTGCCGGGGAGGCAATCGAATTGATATCGACTTGATTGTGTATCAATTAGGCTACGCATAAAAAAGTATAATAAGAGAAATTTTTTACCCTCCACCTGTTGCTACTTGTTTACTTACGACCTATCTTTAGTCCTTATATCTTTATAGCGAGGTGAATTTGGAGTACGATGTGGATGCCAGACGGAGCATTTTCATATAATTATGATGTCTCGGCAAATAACGATGCTCAGATGGGAACCCAAGATCAATTTTTGCAGGTTGCATGGAATTGCGGATTGTGCTGTCTTCCAAGGCATACTACAAATATCTACAACCCCACATACCCACAACCCATACCCAAACCGCCCGATCAAATTCCTCCACCATATATGCCTCCATCGGAAGCAGAGGGAAGCCTCATAACCAAGATGTAACATTTTATGTAGACCCAAATCTTATCCGCCACTCCATGGCTAGACGGAGGATAATCCACTTTTATAGTGGATGACGTCCATTAGCCCAAAACATCTCCGACCACCTACACTATGGGAGGTAATTTATTTGCGCAAAACTCTTTGTTTTCTAACAAGTTTGCCGTCCCAGCTGTAGGTGGTACCTGACGCACCCGTAGGCTACACCTAGGATCCACCTGGCGGTGTCACGATCGCCAGGCGTAATATGGCCCCTAGGCTACGACTATGGCCTCAATCCGCAAGCGGACGATGTCGAGTTATAGTATAAAAGATAGTCGAATCCCACAGAGACGGAAATAGTGTCTATAATATTCTTAGTCTATTTCTAAATTTGCAAGTGAGATAGCGGTCGGAGTGAAAGATTTGGGTTGATTGTTGTTGTTGTGATATCAATAAAAAAGGACTAGGGCTTTAGGGATCGCCACTAGGATCGTTGGGGGTTGATGTTGGATAGGTTCCTTACATTGCATTAGGGCTAGGGAATTAATCTCCCAATTCATACCACTCTCGTGGGGTAGAATTGCGGGATATTTTGGTGGCTCTCGTTGACGCAATGGCGGTAGTCGTCAACATAGCGGTATAGTTCGTCGATGGATCCCCTCAAGGCGCGAGCCGGGCATGGTCACGTGCCTTGGTTGGATCCATCGATTTCCCTATTCCAATCCCTAGATACCCCTTAAGCACATCAATTCCACAGACCGTGGGCATGATCTCAGTACGGTTTATCTACGGATTCGGTAGGATTTACTGAAATACAACCCTAAATCCCAATTTAACGTAGGGATCCAGATCTACATTTTCCCCCTAAAATCCTAGGGCTAACCCATCAGCCCTAGATTAGATCTACTCAGACATCGCAATAGGAACGCACATCAACATCAATTTTGCAGAAGAAAACATTTTAGCAATAGATACATTAGGGCTAAAAGAACTTACAGCGAGAGTAAAAGAACAATAGATCCAGACAAAACCAAAAGAAATAATCTTCTATATTCAATCCAAAATTTGCTGCAAAAATTAATCCTCAAAAGTCCTACCAAAATCGCTCTCCAAAAACTCTCTGAAAATCCCCTAGCAAAACTCAGAATGAACTCTCCTTAAGCCGTTGCCCAATCGCCAGCTTCAATCGCTCCCAGATCACGCGCATCGTGTGCTTCAAAAACATTCCAAAAATGCCCCAGGAAATGCCAACCGAGTAGGTGACTCGGTCCGAGTAGCCGCTGCTTGGTCAGTGGCTCGGCCCATGTAAGTGAGTTGCTCGGCTGCTTGGAGACTTTGAAATCACCTCCCAGACCGAGCAGGTCTCTGCTCGGTCCGAGTAGGCTCGGCTCGGTCTGGTACTCAGGCTCTACTCAGGCACTGCTCGGGCTGTGAAATCTGAGGTAGCTCGATTGAGCAGATGAGTTGCTCGGTCCGAGTCTGCCGTATCCATCGCTGCTGTAATTAATATGACTCAGTCCGAGCAATAGAGCTGCTCGGACCGAGCAATTTCTGGGAAAAAGCTGCAGCAAGCTCCTGGGCTTCTCTCTCTGCTCTTTCTCTCTTTTCTCTACTCCAATGGCTCCGGGAACACGACGAACTCCTCCAGAGCCCCGTCAATGAGCTCATGGGCACGTCGGATGTGTCCATATCCAAGTGGGGTCCGAATCGCTCCAAAATCCCTGAAAATTCACGAAACACTACGAAACTCGAGAATATCGTCAGAAATGCAGAATCGTAGTAAAAAGTGGGATTTGGAAGAGAAAATGATATGCAATGCGATGAGATAATGATATGAAAATGATATAAAATATGGACACATCAAAATCCCCCAAGCTTACCTCTTACACGTCCTCGAGGAAGACGAATAATCGGTACGCTGGGAGGAAAACGAAACGAAAATAAGAAAATGAAAATAAAGAGAAATGAAAAACAAAAAGAGAGAGGTAAGAGGAAAGTGCTAAGGACGATCGGTCAAATCTCAGGCCTAAAAAGTCTATCACGATGCTCTGAGTGCTAAACATACATGCTATTGGTAATTTCTAGCTTTATGTATCAGATGACATGCAATATAGGCAAAGAACATGGATCTATTGAAATAACATCGTCAAATCATATCAATCTCATGCAATCCCTAGAGTCTAGTATACATGAGTTGGCAACGCCCTTTTCAATCACAGATACACAAGGAGCACAAAAGATTCACACAACATGCAATAAAGAATAGTAAAGATCATGCCATTCAGATATTCAATTAGATACATGAAAAATCTCCAAAACTAAAGTAATTCGTAAAGTTTGGGTTTTATTAAATCTCCCCGATGTGCACCGTCTCCACACTAATGTCAAGCTCACTTGTATGATCAGTTGGTTTACCCCCCAAGCTTAGCTTGAGGCGTTGCATCAATGAAAATGATATGGAATTTTATTTTTCTTCCCAGAATGAAAGATAGCTTCTAATGAAATAATACAAAACAGTATTTATTCATTTTCTTTCTTTTTCTTTTATTTATTTTTTTCAGATATTTTTTAATAGGAGCTATACTTTTTCTTTTTATACTTGGCAAGTGAGATGCGATAAAGTTGCTATAGGGGTGTAACCAACTGATATATAGAGATATAAAATAGATTTGTGGAGAAGGAAGATAATGGGACACTCGGTTCACTTATAAGAGGGTGCACATCAGTTTGATAAGATAAAACCCTAACTAAACTCGTATGTAGCATGGGTATTTTCACTTCTCTGAATGAATACTGAATATGGCATGCGATAATAATCACAATATCAGCAGGCATGCAAAGAGAAGTGAATAAGATAAGAAAGCAGGTGCTCCAAGTGTTCTAGTGATGTGTGAACCTGGGTGCATTTCCCAACATCAACCATACTAGATACTAGTTCATGCAATTGATTTTCAATTCATTTCAGGTATTAATTCAGGCAGATCATCAAAAGAAGAGCATGCATGTAGATAATAAAACTGAAATTAACTCTAATAGCATGTCAAAGAGATGCGCATCACAAAAAAAAACTAATAAAGCCTAGAGATATATCATCATGTGGACCATCCTTAGCAAAAATAAAAAGAAACATAGAAAAAAGGGGAAATAGATAGAAAGAGATGCATGCATGGAGAAAAACATAAAATATGATGCAAAATGAGAAAAAAAATAAAAAGAGGCGGGAAAATGGTGAAAAAAGTGAAATAAAAACTGAAAATAAGGGAGGAAAGTGTGAAAATAAAAATAAAAATAAAGCGGGAGCGCTCATCCCCCAAGCTAAACCTAGCAGTGTCCTCACTGCTAAGAAAACGCTGGTGAGCGGGAGATGATGCTAAAGGGGTGGTGTGGGTGGGGAAATAAAATAAAAGCAATGTAATAAAAGAAAAATAAAGAAATAAAGAAATAAAAATATGGTATGATGCAATGCAATATATGAAATGATGCATGGGTGTATGTATCCTCCCCCAAGCTAGGTAAAAGTAGGGCCCCGTAAAGAAAGATGGGCACGAAATATATGGGGGAGGCAAAAGCTAGGACGGACTAAATCAGGCAGAGGCACCACCCTCTTGGGGTGGTGATGGGTCCCTCTGCCATGGACCCAGGGTGGTGGTGGGTGTGAGGTCAGGTCGGAACTCGTGAGGTGGTCAGTTCGAATGTGATGCATGAGGCTCTGAAGGAAAGGCAGATCACGCTCAACCGACTCTTGAATTATCGCATTACCATAATATCCTGCTAGTAGGATCATGGCGCCAAAGCGGTCTTCTTGATCATCATCACGGAATGTAACCTCGTATTCTGCGTCGCCTATGAAAAGGGGCCCGGAGGGGCGTGGGGCAGGGGGGGGGGGGGGGGGGGGGGGGGGGGGGGGGGGGGCGCAGGGGTGGTGGTGGACGAATCGGCCGCGGCGGTGGCTCGGGTGGGAGAGCGTGTGCGACGTGTGCGTCGGGTAGGCCTAGGGTTGGATGTGCCGGTGTTGGCGGGTCTAGCGCAGCATGGAGGCATGGTGAAATTGGAGGAGAATAGAATTTATACTATGTAAAGCAAATAGGGTGAATATGGAACGAATTTACCGGCTTGAATGAGATGGTGTTGTCTCCTCGTCGGTGTCGCAGTGGCCGCTGATCCAGATTGTGCCCAAGTTTTCAAAGAATCAGCTCTTGCACTTTGGCAATCCAAACCTGAAAGGGAAACAAGAGGGATGTAAGTGTATTTTAAATGAAAAGGGGAACAAATTCAATTTTCGGACTTTGCTCGGTTGGATAGTAAATGATGAGAGGTGGCCTCGTGGGGAAAAAGGGAGTGCTCAGGAGAGATGGCGACGACGTGAGGAAGGGGGGCAGTTTTGGCCGATCGGAGGGAGGGAATTTAGAGTAGGGTTAGGATTCAAAGAGGCGAAATCGGGTAGGGCAACCAGCGCACCGACCCGAACATCAGTAAGGCGAGACTCGGACCGAGCAACACAGTTGCTCGGTCGAGCAGGTTGGAGATGTGAGTGACTCGGACCGAGCTATATGGATGCTCGGTGGAGTACGCTGCGGAAAAGAGTGGGATACGCCTTCAGCGAGCTCGGTCGAGTAAGAAGCTGTTCGATCAAGTCGCCACTTACTCGGGCCGAGCCAATATACTCCATCCGGGTTGGCAAAGTGACGTTTTTCTTCAAATTCTAGAGCCTGTAAAACTCGATCGAGTACAAGGCTGCTCGGTCGAGTAACATGTTACTCGGGCCGGGTCGAAAATACTCCGTCCGGGTTGGCAGAGTGATGTTTTCTCTCTAACTCCAGCACCCTGTAAAACTCGACTTAGTATAGAGATGCTCGGGCTGAGTCGATTTGTACTCGGGCCGAGCAAAATTTTATCTGGGCCGAGCTGATATTGCGCTTTCTCACTTAATTCTTCGTGTTTGTATCACTCGACTGAGCAGTCTGGCTGCTCGGTCGAGTCGCCTGTGCCTTTTCTGCCCTACTTCCTGGACTGTATCCTACTGTACTCCTTCTTCCTCATAGTGGTCTACTCTCATATTTGACCTGCACAAGGGAGCAATTCATCAATTCTTGTATGGTTTTCCAAATTTTATTTCTAAAATGTATAAAACAAGAGTAAGAAATAGAAAAAGAAATTCCAGAATCCAGGAAATTGGGTTGCCTCCCAATAAGCGCTCGTTTTTGTCGTGAGCTCGACTCCCCTTAATTTATCAGTTGTCGCTGGGAAATCCATCGAGGAAGTATTTCCCCTCCGGTCCTTTAGGTTCTCCGGCTATGTAGGGTTTAAGTCTTTGGCCGTTGACATTAAAATTTCCGTTTTTTCCCTCGAGCTCGACGGCACCACCTGGAGATAAGCTTACTATTTTGTAGGGGCCAGACCACCTCGATTTTAGCTTCCCAGGGAAGAGGCGTAGTCTTGAGTTATATAGAAGTACCTGGTCGCCGACATCATAGCGAACAACCGTGATATTTTTGATGTGATAAGCCTTGGTTCTTTCCTTGTATATCTTCACATTTTCATAAGCCTGACGCTGAATTTCATCTAACTCATTGCAATGAAGGGCTCGTCAGGTGGCGGCGCTTTGGTAATCAAAATTCATCTTCTTTACCGCCCAATATGCTCTGTGCTCCAATTCTACCAGGAGGTGGCAAGCTTTTCCATATACTAGCCTGTATGGAGTCGTGCCGATGGGGGTCTTGAAGGCAGTGCGGTACGCCCAAAGGGCATCGCCCAACTTGTGCGACCAGTCCTTCCTTGAGGCACTGACTGTTTTTTCCATGATGCTTTTTATCTCCCTATCAGATACTTCCACTTGGCTACTGGTCTGATGGTGGTAGGTGAGGGCGACCTTGTGATGAACCACATACTTTTTCAGCATCACCTCGAATTTTCTTTCGATAAAATGACTCCCTCTGTCACTTATAATCGTCCGGGGACTCCGAAGCGAGGAAAACAGTATTCTTGAAAAATTTTGACACTATCCTCGCGTCGTATCGGGGTGGCTATGGCTTCCACCCATTTCGAGACATAATCAACGGCAACCAAGATATACTTGTTGCCGTTACTCGATGGGAAAGGCCCCATGAAATCGACGCCCCAGCAGTCAAATAGCTCTATCTCCAAGATGCTGTGGAGGGTCATTTCATTCTTCTTTGTGATATTCCCAGTCCTATGGCATCTGTTGCACTTCCTTATGTATTCGTTAGCATCCCTGAATATAGTAGGCCAGTAGAAGCCACTTTGAAGAATTTTCGCCGTGGTCTTGGTGACTGCTGTGTTCCCACCACATGCTGAACATGGCAATGCAACATGATGGAAGTTCCTTCTTCTTTTGGGATACATCGTCCGATGATCCCGTCGGCGCACGTCCTGAACAAATACGGGTCTCCCAGAAGTAACGTTTTGCATCATGTAGGAACTTCCTCCTTGAATAAGTCGCCAACCCGTGCAGAACTATCCCACTCACCAAATAATTCACTATGTCGGCGTACCAGGGAGCATCAGAGGTGTTTGCCACAAAAAGTTGTTCACCGGTGAACGAATCGTCGATCAGTAAACTGTCGTCCCCGTGCCTCTGAATCAGCCGTGACAAATGATCTGCTACCACGTTTTTTGCTCTTCTTGTCCTTAATATCGATGTCAAATTCTTGGAGCAGAAGGATCCACCGTATTAGATGTGGTTTAGCATCCTTCTTACTTAGGAGATATTTCAACGCCGCGTGGTCTGTATGGATGATCACCTTGGACCCCAGAAGGTAGGATCTGAACTTCTCTATAGAATAGACTACGACTAGCAGCTCTTTCTCTGTGGTAGTGTAGTTCTTGTGAGCGTCGTCCAGGATTTTGCTAGCGTAGTATATAGCATGGAGCTTCCCCTCCTTCCTTTGACCAAGCACAACTCCCACCGCTTGGTCACTAGCATCACACATAAGCTTAAATGGCAGAGTCCAGTCTGGTGGTTGTATAATCGGCGCCGAGATAAGAGCTTCCTTTAACCTGTTGAAAGCTAGTAAATAAGCATCAGTAAACACAAAAGGAGCGTCCTTAGCCAGGAGCTCCGTGAGAGGGCGAGCAATATTGGAAAAATCTTTTATAAAGCGTAGGTAAAAACCGGCGTGCCCTAGAAAACCACGGATACCCTTGAGGTTGGTTGGTGGCGGCAAACTTTTGATAACCTCTACTTTGGCTTTATCAACCTCAATTCCTTTAGAGGTAATGACATGCCCAAGAACCACTCCTTCTGTCACCATGAAGTGACATTTCTCCCAATTCAAAGTAAGATTATTATCTTGGCATCGTTCCAAGACCTTAGACAAATTAGCTAAGCAACTATCAAACTCGGTGCCATAGATGGAAAAATCGTCCATGAAAACCTCCATAATATTCTTGATGAAATCCGAGAAAATAGACGTCATGCACCTTTAAAATGTGGCAGGTGCGTTACATAGCCTGAACGGCATTCTTCGATAAGCGAAGGTACAGTAGGGGCATGTGAACGTCGTTTTCTCTTGGTATTCCTGATGCAACGGGATTTGGAAAAATCCGGAGTATCCGTCTAGGTAGTAGAAATATTTGTGTTTAGGTTTATGAAGGGAAGGGGGTAATGGTCCTTCCTGGTGGCTTCGTTAAGTTTCCTATAATCAATACACATGCGCCACCCAGTGACAGTCCGAGTGGAGATTAATTCATCTTTTTCATTTTTTATGATTGTCATGCCCCCTTTTTAGAGACAACCTGCACGAGACTAACCCATTTACTATCAAAAATGGGATAAATGATCTCAGCCTTTAAGAGTTTCAGGACTTCCTTTTTCACCACCTCTTTCATGTTGGGGTTCAACCGCCTTTGAGGCTCAATAGAGGTGGCATCCTTGTCCTCTAGGTGGATCCTATGCGTACAGATGGTCTCGCTAATACCCTTCAGGTCAGAGATGTTATACCCTATCATTTTCTTGTAAGACCTAAGGATCTTTAGGAGACTCTCTAAATGGGGTTTCGTGAGGGCTGCATTTATAATAACAGGGTAAGTGGAATCTTCCCCCAGAAAAGCATATTTCAAATTGGCGGGGAGGGGTTTCAATTCTACCTGAGGGGGCGATGTACTCCCGGCGTCTCTCGCTTGTGAGAATGATGCATCCTTGATCTCGGGTTCAGAGGGCGGAAATTCTTCATTCGCGGAATCATAGGAGGAGCAGGGAGATGATGGCACGTCGAGGCATATGTCTGCAGGTTCCACTCCCGTAGCGCACCTGTTAAAAGAAGCAATGTTTTTAGGTATGTGTTTGCTACCAGACAT
Source organism: Scilla litardierei (assembly GCA_030789695.1). NCBI lineage: Eukaryota > Viridiplantae > Streptophyta > Magnoliopsida > Asparagales > Asparagaceae > Scilla > Scilla litardierei. The sequence goes on from CM061136.1 coordinate 77,106,057, forward strand.
AAAGTCTGGAGTACTTACCTGGTTGAGGTGGTTTTGCGATGGTGATGGGTCTAGGTACTCCTCACATGCATGTTCCTCATCTGCTGAGACCTGTGGAGGGCTGTCGTTATAGAAACGTAGTGTATCTCCCTCGTACCATACATAAGTTCCATCAGCTATGGTGACACCATCCAGGGCGTCCGCATTATGGAAAGCAGTTGCGATGAAAACTGAGAGCTCTTGCGTAGCTGGGTCGTCTGTAGGAAATTCAACTGGGCCATGGGCCCATACGTCAGCTACTACGCTCTCTAATATCTCAAGCATCTGAGAATTATGTAGTGATTCCAATTGATCAGCATCTCCCCAGTAGGCATCGATAGGTGGGGCCTCAATGGTCTGAAGGAGCATAACGTCCTCTTCAAAGCTTACTTGAATATCATCTTCAATTGTTCCTGCATCAGAAACTTGATTCATTAAATAATCCATGACTAGTTGCTGGTTTGCGTTACCTGCAGCAAAGGTTCCTGAGCCAATAAATCGAACTGTGTCGATTAGTTCTCTAGCTACGCACTCAACCATGGACTCGTCTATACGCCAGTCTTGGAAGCCATGTAGATGATAAGGGGAAAGACTGAACTCCTCTGAATCGCTATCAGAGTCACAGATCCACTGCACTTGCATCACCATCTCCATTATGCCTGGATGGTAAGCAGATAATTGCTAGCTGGAGGAAGATGTCAGTGGTAAGGCAGATAAAAAAGATAGAGAATGAAAATGGTGGGAGGGTAAGAAATGATAAGAGTGCTAACAAACTTCACAAATATAAAAACAAATTGAGATAAAAACCTATTGCCGTCCTCGACAACGGCGCCAAAAACTTGACGCACCCGTAGGCTACACCTAAGATCCACCTGGCGGTGTCACGATCGCCAGGCGTAATATGGCCCCTAGGCTACGACTACGGGCTCATCCGCACGCGGACGGTGTCGAGTTATAGTATAAAAGATAGTCGAATCCCATAGGGACGGAGATAGTGTCTATAATATTCTCAGTATATTTCTAAATTTGGAAGTGAGGTAGCGGTCAGAGTGAAAGATTTGGGTTGATTGTTGTTGTTGTGATATCAATAAAAAAGGACTAGGGCTTTAGGGATCGCCACTAGGATCGTTGGGGGTTGATGTTGGATAGGTTCCTCACATTGCATTAGGGCTAGGGAATTAATCCCCCAATTCGTACCACTCTCTGGGTTAGAATTGCGGGGTATTTCGGTGGCTCTCATTGACGCAATGGCGGTAGCCGTCAACGTAGCGGTATAGTTCGTCGATGGATCTCCTCAAGGCGCGAGCCGGGCATGGTCACGTGCCTTGGTTGGATCCACCGATTTCCCTATTCGAATCCCTAGATACCCCTTAAGCACATCAATTCCACAGACTGTGGGCATGTTCTCCGTACGGGTTATCTACGGATTCGATAGGATTTACCGAAATACAACCCTAAATCCCCAATTCAACGTAAGGATCCAGATCTACATTTTCCCCCTAAAATCCTAGGGCTAACCCATCAACCCTAGATTAGATCTACTCAGACATCGTAATAGGAACACACAGAAACATCAATTTCACAGAAGAAAACATTTTAGCAATAGATAAATTAGGGCTAAAAGAACTTACATCGAGAGTAGAAAAATAATAGATCCAGATAAAATAAAAAGCAATAATCTTCTATATTCGACCTAAAATTCGCTACAAAAATTAATCTTCAAAAGTCCTACCAAAATCGCTCTCCAAAAACTCTCTGAAAATCCCCTAGCAAAACTCAGAATGAACTCTCCTCAGGTCGTTGCCCAATCGCCAGCTTCAATCGCTCCCAGATCGCGCGCATCGCGTGGTTCAAAACATTCCAAAAATTCCCCAGGAAATGCCGACCGAGTAGGTGACTCGGTCCGAGTAGCCGCTGCTCGGTCAGTGGCTTGGCCCGTGTAAGTGAGCTACTCAGCTGCTTGGAGAACTTGAAATCGCCTACCCGGACCGAGCAGGTCTCTGCTCGGTTCGAGTAGGCTCGGCTCGGTCTGGTACTCGGGCTCTACTCGGGCGCTGCTCGGGCTGTGAAATCTGAGGTGGATCGATCGAGCAGATGAGCTGCTCGGTCCGAGTCTGCCGTATCCATCGCTGCTGTAATTAACATGACTCGGTCCGAGTAACAGAGCTGCTCGTACCGAGCAATTTCTGGGAAAAAGTTGCAGCAAGCTCCTGGGCTTCTCTCTCTGCTGTTTCTCTCTTTTCCCTCCTCCAATGGCTCCATGAACATGGCAAACTCCTCCAAAGCCCTACCAACGAGCTTATGTGCACGTCGGATGTGTCCATACCCAAGTGGGGGTCCGAATCGCTCCAAAATCCCTGAAAATTCACGAAACACTACGAAACTCAATAATATCGTTAGAAATGCAGAATCGTAGTAAAAAGTGGGATTTGGAAGCGAAAATGATATGCAATGCGATGAGATAATGATATGAAAATGATATAAAATATGGACACATCGGTACCATTAGCACACATCATGCCGGGGGCGTCATCCCATGCCACGCCCCTGTAAGAAATGAGAAATCTCTTTGGGGTGTTAGACAAGATTGAGGGGCTCCTGACCCAGTTTAGAACGGAAATGCTTAAGATTTGTTCGGGTGAGATATAAATGCCAAAAACCGAGGAGCCCGCGTATACCTTGGCCTTTCGTCGGGTCCCCGAGTTGGAGCCACACACGAGCATTAGTGAGACTGTAACGTATGTCATGCCTTCGAGGAGTACATGGGCCACAAGCATGATGACCAATCTCATCTGGCCCAAACCATGTCCTCCTCCCTCATTTGCACCGCAACCGCTCCTCTCCCACCTGAGCTCGAGCATCACCACATCAATCAGGGGGGTTTCCTAAACCCTAATTTCTCCATATCTAAATCTCATGCTTTATTTCATTCATTTCTAGATTCAGATATTTTTGACGCAACGTGTCTCCCACAGGAAACATGTACATAAGCACCTGAGGCACACTTGGTTGTGCCAGCAGCTGATCGGATTGAAAGCGAGGAGAACGAAGATCTAGTCATACACCCAGAGGGGGGCAAAGTTTCTCCAGGGAGTATTCATCAACCTACTTTAGATTTTATTTTGCATTTTGATGATTATCTCTGGATTAATTTCATTGGAGGTAATAATTTCTCTCATCGAGCCGACATGACTCGTTCCCTACAGGTTACAGGTGGACACCTTCAAGGAATGTTGGGAGCCACGTTGCTGGGGCCTGATAACATTCATGGAGTAAAGATGCTAGCTGAGCCACGAAAGCAGCATGAAGAGCAGATTCTTGCACCAATAAAGATTAATGATCTTCCTTTCGATCAGGTATATCCTAATCCAGTAGTGTATATATTTTACTTGACTTCTAGTGTAGCTTCTTAATAATATCGTCTCCTCTCGATTAGCGAGAGGAGCGTATTAGTCTTTGATTTTCTTTAATAAATCTCTATATCTCTCATTTGCCTCACACACGACCTATTTCCCACTTAGCTCTGATTTCTGTACTCACCTCCCAAGAACACTTTAGCCCCTATTTTTCACATCACTATCTTATTTAGGGATATGCTTCACGCTAGCTTGGGGAGACTCTCCCGTGCACCCCACATTTTTTTCCATATGATTAATGATATCACATTGCATTCCCATTTCACCCCACCCGCCCCCTTTGCACATCTACCCCCACATACCTACTAGTCCTCAAGCATTGATGACAATGCTTAGTTTTAGCTTGGGGGGAGAGGCATTTCACTTTTAGCTTGTGGAGATATCCATTTTTTAGTTTTAGTTTTCACAATTTCCCTTACCACTTCGCTTTTTAGTCTCCTTTTTTCACCATTTCTCGTAGAAATCTAGAGCGATGGCACATCTAGGAGAACTACACTCCCGCATTTGTTTTGTATATGCTTGTTTAGGGTCGGTTTTTCCGCGTGCACTCTTATTTCCTTTCGGTGGCACGTCTTTCACACTCCCCTTTACAATTTCATTTTTAACCCTTATCCGTGCGTGAGTGTAACGCCCCATCTCCAAGATACCCGGGAAGCACAAATCCGTCCCAGGCGCTCCCAGAGTAGCGAGTGTTACAAATATAGAGAAGAAAAGAAATACAAAAGGCTAGTAGGTCAATGCACACTGCTGGGGTAGTACTTGTAATGTTCCTACATAACAACCAATGCCAAACAAAAACATAGAAAGTCAAAGAGAACATTCAAGAGATAATCAAGGTCCACCATCCTTTATTAAATCCACTAATGTATTGCTTACATCTCTTATACAACTTCTTATACAACTTACCCAAAACAATAAAATCCCAAAGGTACAAAACTCTCATCCTCTCCCCTCAACATCCAATTAATAAACCAAGCTCCTTACCCATAACTCCAAACTCCACCTCTGCCACCAACTCCAACACCTGAAAAACAACGGGTGGGGCACGTCAATGCGTGACCCAGTAGGAAATCCAACCTCACCTCAAATTCCACTACCTACTATGCATCTACATGCATGATAATGCAATAAACATGGCATGGCAAAACAACAACAACAGGAGTATATAAAACTGGAAATGGGTATGAGGGATGAGGTTACAGTAATGACCGAACAACAATAAATATACGCTGATGAAACAAAACAATTTAAACTACAAGTAAGTAAAACAAGCATTCAATAATATAACATTCTTATTCTTTAGTCTTTATTTGGAAACCTGAGTAAATCGTAGGATGCTAAGGAGCCGGACTTCACCCAGGGTGGGTGAAAAGTGGTACCTCCAGCAGCAACACGGGCACTGGAGAGGCCTCTTGTAACTCCCCCTTACGGGAGTGAGACAAATCTCGGGTTTTGTAACGATCCGTATTTTTCAATATATCTATTTATGTAATTCACGTATTTTCATTTTTTAAAACCATTTTATAATGGATCATCAGGAGTTTTACGATTTCAAAATTTTCAAATAAAAAATATTTTAAAGTATCAAACAAGTTATGAAGTATTTTAGTAAGTTCGGATTCATCAAATACCTCTAAATAATTTGATAAAAATTTATTTTCAATTATTACTGTTTTGGTTTAATGAATTAATTTTCTATACGAACATCATCAAAACGTTTTCAAACTTCTACAGTATCATTCTATGATCATTTAGGGCTTTCCATATTAATTTTGTAATTTTTTTAAGTTAAATCAATAGAGAACCCGCAAACCTGCTTCCTAAACATTTTGGCCCAAAGCTCGTATTTCCGAAGCTCAAACCCCAAAATGGATCTCGTATTCACGATCCTCGCGACGATACGATCCCGTGGCTATGTTTTCGTAATTTTTCGGACACGTTTAACTCCAGGGGCAAAATCGTAATTTTAAGTTTTACTAATTATGTTGTTAATTACTTTTAACTTGAAATAATTATCTAACATTAATTAACCTACCCCATTTGCAGCCTACACCAAAACGTGGAAACACGTTTTAGTTTCCCTCTAATTCAGATTCATCCCCCTAACCTTATTTCTAAAATTAGTTAAAGTGATCACCTAACTTATTAATTACCCCATTAACTGAATAAGAAATTTTTAACCCTATTTAAACATCCTTGATTCCCCTTCTTCCTCTTCACTTCCAGAGCAAACCCAACGGCTCAAGCCCTCAGCCAGACCTCTTCCCCCTCTCTCACTCACAAGTAAACCCAGCCCTCAGCTTCTCCAATAATAACTCCCACGTAACTCTCTCTCTCTCTCTCTCACATTTGTTCTTCCCCAAACCCGTAACCTACTCTCTCCTTCTCCCTATGTCTCGTTCACACCCTACTCCAACTCTTTCTCCCCTTGTTCACGGGCTAACCCATGCCTGCACAAAAAGCTCAACCCATCTCTCAACTCACCCTCCCCTCTCTTTTCTCCTTTACAAGGGCCTGAACCCAAAACACACACACGCACACAGCCTTTTCCTCTCTCTTTCGCTCTCTTCCCCAAGCCCGTCACCTTCACTCTCGAACGAAGCCCGAACGGCGACCCATGCATGTCGACGAAGCCCGCTCCTCCATGCTCCGCCATCCACGGCCCCCCACTCTGACGAGGCAACCCAACCCAGCTCCTCTGCCACCGAGTTCGAACTTGCCTAGAAGCCCCCGCCGCTGCCTCAACCCCACTGCACTGTCGTGTCTCCAAACTGCACACACTGCTACCCAACGCTCCTCCTCTTCCTTGGCGGCACACAGGATCCAACCCCCTCCTCTCCTGTTTTCAGGCGAAGCCCAGCCTCTTCATGCCTCTTCTCTCCTTCGAGCCCACATTCAGAAGCACCTCGTCGCCGGTGAACCAGAGCCAGCTACACCCCAAGCCCAAGAGCCACCGCCGCCTGTCGCTTACCCTCTCCGACATTGCCCCTCGACCTCCACCAGAGCTCATATGCTTTTCTCGCTCGCTGCCACTGTTCCCCACTGCTGGCGTCTTCGTCTTCGCCTCCGTCGCACTCGCCGCCGCCCGTTGCAACTGCCCGCTGTCGTCGTCGTCCGCCTTGCCGACGTCGACGTCGACGAAGAACCCGCCCCCCCAAGTAGCGTGCATGGCGAAGGTAACGGAAACGAAATTCTAATACGTTTTTAATTAAAACATATTTAGCATAAATACGCGTATTTGCGTATTATAATAATTAAATAATATGGGTTTTTATAGAAAAATTGATAAGTAATTATATAGGCCTTAGAAAATACAAGGCCAGCTCCAGAAAATCAGAAATGACGTTTTGGATCCAATGGCGCTAGTTTTATCTCAAGCGGACACTTAGTTTTTCCAGAATAAATTTTTAACCCTAAAACTTAAATACGTAAATTTCTTTTAAAAATCCGTAACTTCTTATTTCCACGTAAACTGATACTTAATAAAAATATATGTTGTAGCACTCTTCAAGACGGTCGTTTTGACAGCTCACTTGGACCATTCTGACATGTATTGCATCCAGAATAAATTGTTGAATAATTACATTACTTAATTAAAATTAGTTTTTAAATTGATTTTTAAGCTTTTAAAAATTATAAAAATTACTAGAAGCCTCTGAAAAATATTTCCTCCTGTAGTAAAATTATTTTCATCAGATCTAGTTTATACAAACATTTAGAATGATTTTTGACAACGTTTCAATCAGTTTTAAAAATCAAAATTATCAAGTTAAATAAATAGAAAAGAATGTATTCTTTAACCGATGTTTCTAGTGTTTGTATGTCCAAATTCTTGTGCACTAACTCCCTTGGAAGTACTAGATCCAGTCTCGGCTCACTACCACCACCTCGAGATCAGTAAGTCACATAGAATTATAGATTTAGAAAATTAGATAGTGTACTCGTATGAACTTAGGACCTCATATATAGTCTAAAAGAACAATCATTGACCAATTAATGATCGTATGGAACATCTAGTGATACATCGTGTGGAATATAGAATATCTCGTGGAATATCTTGTGAAATATATTGTGGAATATCTCGTGGAATATCTCATGGAATATCTCGTGGAATGTCTAATGGAATATCTCGTAGCATATCTTGTGGAACATCCTGTATGAAACATGTAATCGATACCAACGACACTTGCGTTTGGGGTAACTCATTGTAGAGAAAGTGTGGGAGCTATGACCGGAGTCACACACTCTCGTCTCGTCTCGTCTCGTCATTCAAAGTATGTTATGGTTGACGCCTGGGATTTGCTCCCCGTGGCAGTGGAGGTGACCTATGGTTGCATATCATACTTTCCTACATGAGTCACATCACATAGTCTAGTTAGTTACCACCAACACCAAAACAAACATTGTTTGTACATCTGTTTCAGTACTTTGCATGTTTATTATCGTTGTAGTCCATGCCTGCTAGTCTCACCATTGCTACTTTTACATGCCACTCGTTGTACTTGCATGGCCGCCTTTTACTTTACGCATTAGTGTACTTTCTTACCATACCTGTGCAGTCACCAGTTCTTTACTTGTCATACTTATAGCTACATCGGTAGCATACTTCATTTGCTTAGCCTGCTTTATACTTACACTACCACAGTACAACTTGTTCACACCTTTTCAGTTCTGTTTACATTTACTACTCAGTTATGTACAGTGGCTGCTCAGTACTTTACTTTTCATTCTGGTTTGCTCATACATAGTTACTTTTGTCATACTTGTGCACTGATTTTTTTCTATATTTAGAATTATTGTGTCTTACCTACGGTTCTATCTCCGTGGCACCGCAGACGACATGCATGTTGAGGTAGATGCTCTTGAGTTAATAGCGCCCGAGTTCGACCCTGAGACCGCAGCTTTCAGATTTATTTTTATGTACTTTGTCCTTTCATGTATATTTGTTGGAGTGTATTGTACAGTATGGATGTAATAATTGGACACTATTTGGGTATTTTTGTACATCTATGCATCGTGGCTATTTTGCTTTCACTGGTTTACTGTAGGACCTGCGCAAATATCAAATAAGTAACGAGCCACCGAGAGCGGGTCATTACAGGTTTTTTGTGGAAAATGGAGAAAACCATCATTTACCTAATGGTGTAACACGAGTACACCACCGGCCTCTCTAACTCTATTAACTCTTCCTTTCAGAAGTGACAAATCGAGTGAGAATTCATATCATCTGTCTGCTCCCTAACTCCTATAATTTATCTGTGTTTCCCCCAAACCTCATGTCACCCTCCTTTAAGAGGACTTAGTCATTTTCATGAGACATAACACTTTTCATTTACTTCTCTTTCCACATTTCACCACACATTTGGGACATGCGTCGCCTTGTGCATTCCCTTTCTCATTTCTTGTATCATGTATCTTGTTTGTCATTCATTTAGGCGTTTCCTCAATACATAACAGACATGAAACATAAAACCATATTCACATCATCATTTTTTTATGTGCCAAGAACATAAACCACATATCACCATATAATAGCAATAATTAAGAAATTAATGGCATGTTTAACCTCAAAAGAGCTTAAAACAACATTCAAATCTTTCAACTTGCTGGAAAAGCAGAACAGTCAGATTAATGAGCACATTTCTCCATAATTTTGTATTAAACATGCCCATACAATAAAAATGAAAGTTGTAGATATGATTGTTTTATATACACCCACCAAATTTCAGAAATTAATCATGCGTATGTGATTTATGACGCCCAATTTAACAATAGATAGCAAATCTGCAAAAAAAGAGAACATTTGCCTCAATAAAATCAACACATTACTCGTAGCTACAATCAAATATGGGTAAAATGAAAAATAGTATATTGTGTATCTTGAAGAGTAGCTATCCAAAATGTCCTAAAACACCTATTTTCAATAACTATTATGGCTGTTATCACTGTTTTAGGACAGGGTGTCAAAACAGGCTGAAATCTGCTATGTTGCAAACAAAGCCCTCTTTCTCCTAATAGTTGAACTGAACACATGTCATATTTTATATGATTATGTGGTATAATTTCATGATCTATGTGAATATAATTTTTTTATATTTTATTACAAGCTAAGCTGAGACTGAATCATGTACGAAGACAGTGCAGATTCTGTATGAAAAACTGAAGCATGTTGCATCACAACTACTTTAGAGGTGAACAAGCTCTAATCTTTGTGATACTAGCAAGCCATAAACATCAAATGAACATGTGAGGAGCATGACAATCTCATGCTGCAATTTTTGTGATACTAGCATATCAAAGAAAATAATTAAATGAACATGCTAATTTCAAGCTCCCATGGCTCCAAAGGTATCTTTCTCTTGAAATCACCACTCTTTTGCTTCCAAACTCCCCACAACTACTAGCTAGTCACAAAGGCTCTAAATGGGAATGAGATGTGGTGTTTTTGGGATGGAAAATGAAGAACAAATCCAAGGAATTTCGGCCCAGATCTGGACATGGGTTTGGGGATAGGGTTTGGCTATGAAATTTGAAAGAAAGAGGGGGAAATGAGAGGGAAGAAAGATGGAATGGGTTAGGGTTCTTTAGGATTTCTTTCCTCTTCTTTTTCTTCTCTTTTTCTCATCATTTTCTCTCCATTTCCATGACAATTTGGTAGAATTTTTGGGGCTGGTTCATTCAGAATTTTGGGGGAAGAGAAGAGAGGAAGAGAGAGAAAGGGGATGGTTTGTAGGAGGGAGATGATGAGTCACATGCCTAGTTGTCATCCCTTGATATTTTCTCTCTATAAGCATGACACATAGCCCCTAAAGCTTTCTCTTCATGACACATATTCCCATATTTACACAAACACCCTCACACTTCCCACTAATTCCTCACCAAGCTCTAAAACACTATTTACACAAAACACCCCACCTTCCTATAAATTGCACAAACTAGCAACTCCTCCTAAAAATGACTTATTTATAATATAATATATAAATCCACAGCATCCAATTATATAATATCTTTTAATATTAATAACCAAATAATATTAAAATACAATTTAATGCACAACAAGACAACTTATATCTACACACGCTCATACATAATTTTCATGTATATAATCTCATATTTACAAAATATATACCACATTCATCCAAGTATATACCAATATACTTATTACTTCAATAAGACAATATTTAATAATAATAAAATGTTCAAAAATCTTCTCTTAGTTAAATAATAAGATAATTAATATCTATAAACACTACACACCAAAACACGTTCATATAATCATACAACCATTCATGTATACATACTTATAAATACACAAGTACAAAATATATTTAATATGTATTTTACACACATCCTAGTATATGCCTCTTCACACACTCATACATAATTTTCATGTATATAATCTCATATTTACAAAATATATACCACATTCATCCAAGTATATACCAATATACTTATTACTTCAATAAGAAAATATTTAATAATAATAAAATGTTCAAAAATCTTCTCTTAGTTAAATAATAAACTAATTAATATCTATATGCACTACACACAAAGACACATTCATTAAATCATACAACCATTCAAGTATACATACTTATAAATACATAAGTATAAAACATATTTATTATGTATTTATTTTACACGCATCCTAGTATATGCCTCTTAGGGGTATTACAGAGAGATAGAGCTAGCTCCTGTCTCTTTTCCGATAGGATAGGCTAGTTGTTTAATCAACCCATTTATCACGCAACCCTAGGCTCTTCTGATTGCATAAGACAGACTTAGCCTCGATAGAGTCTGGTTCTGGATTTGGACCGTGTTCCCATATAACATGGTGTTGGCATGTTAAAAAAATGTGCGAATACAAAAGGTAAGTACTGAATAAATGCACTGATATGCTCCTATTTTTCATGAATTATCGCATATTTTCATGATGCATTTCATCCCCCAAACCCCCATTTTATACGCTTTTACGCTATTATTTGGAACAATATGACTTTCGGAGCCTTTATACCCATTTCAGGGATTTTGAGCGATATTGGGGTAATTTGGAGTCAATAAGACGATCGACGACATGAGAGCACCTAGAAGACTCATGATGACATGCTTGAGGTGCCAAAGAAGAAGACGAGAGGAGGAGAAGAGAGCGAAAGATGAGAAGCTCAGGCCATCTTCAGTTTCCCAGGCGATTCGACCGAGTAGCAACAGCTACTCGGCCGAGCTGACACGTAGAGTTAGCACAGAAATAGCCACGACCTACTCGACCGAGCAGACAGCCAGCTCGACTCGAGCTGCATCAAGACGATTTTGAGCTATTCTCTAAGGCGTTGTTGCTCGACCGAGCAGTAAAGAAACTCGACCAAGCAGTTCACTCGACCCGAGTTATCATCAAATAGAGCATCATTTTGGAGAAAGATCTGATCTGTTGTAGCTCGACCGAGTAGGGGGGCTACTCGACCGAGCACGAAGGTTACTCGGTCGAGTAAGGCAAGCACCCAGATTTTCAGATATCCTCTCACTCTTTTGAGATCTGCTATCATTATAGTTGGCAAAGTATTTTTCTCATATTTTTATGGATAGTATACATCATGAAGGTTCCAACGCCACTAAGAACATGCCAATCAGAGGACGGATGAAATCTGTGAAATTTCTGCAAGTTGACACTGCAGTGCTGAAATCTGCACTCGACCGGGTGCTGTGTTCTACTCAACCGAGCTGGCCGGGGCCCATAACTTAAGTTACGGCCGTAGTTGATTTTGGGCACGAATTTCAAAGGGTTTCTTAGGTTATTTGCTAGGATTTTGAGGGGACTATATATAGATATTGTAGCCGTCATTGAGAGGAACGAACTCCCCTTTGGGGAGAGTTAGATCTCATTTTCTTAGGAGTTCTTGGAGACTTTCGCTTGGAGTTAGGCCATGCCATAGGCCCCTCCCTTGTATCAAGCTAAGTACTTTAATTATATTTTAGTTCTTCTTATTGTTTTTCTATGATCTAGCAATGATCTCTATTGGTTTCATAATGTTTGCTATGCTTGAGTAGTTTTTTCTAGGGCTAATCCCTTGTATCAAGCTAAGTACTTTAATTATATTTTAGTTCTTCTTATTGTTTTTCTATGATCTAGCAATGATCTCTATTGGTTTCATAATGTTTGCTATGCTTGAGTAGTTTTTTCTAGGGCTAATGGATTAGCCCTAGGATTTTAGTATTTAGATGTAAAGTTGGGATTTTTATGTTGCGTTGGTGTAAAAGTGACGTGTTTTGTTTGATCTAGCAAAGTTTGTAGGAGATCTCGTACTGAGATCGTGCCCACGGTCGGTGGAATCGCTTGGCTTAAGGAGTATCATATAAACTTAATTAGGGAGTTAGTGGATTCAATTAGGGCTAGTGACCATGTCCGCCTCGTGTCATGATGGGATCCACCGACAAACTATATTACTAATTGACGGCTACTGTCATTGTGTCAATGAGAGTCACCAAAATACATCGAGACTCTAACCCACGAGAGTGGCATGAGTTGAGATCATTCTGACCATGAGAGTGGCATGAATATTGTCGATTCTTAATGCAAGGATCGTGTGCGCCTGTCGCGAGAGCGGGGTTAATGCGATACGTTAGACAAATGGTGCTAATGTTAGCTGGCCATTGTTCTACATCTTAGATGCGACAATCCCTAATAAAGCCAATGCAACGTAAGAGTCTTAACCTAGCATCGACTTTCGACGATCCTAGTGGTGAGTCCTAATGCCCTAGTCTTTTCTCTTTTCTTTCTTTTTGTGTGTGGAATCCTTTGTTTGCGATATCGAGTGAAACGACCTTTGCATCCATCACCATTATGACACTCCACAATCTGCATCCACCAATAAACTTGCAAGTCTTACCCAACCTAGGAATTGATAGGTAGTATATCACCGCTTCCATGTGTTCGATACCCGCTCGTCGCTATACCATGTGCTTGCGGTAAAACGACATTGTTTCGAAGTTAATTCCCGACCGATCAAGTTTTTGGCGCCGTTGCTGGGGAGGCGTTCTGCCATGTTTTCTATTTATCACAATTAGGTTGATTATACCGTGAAAAAAAGAAGAGAGAGGGAAATTTTTTTCCGCCACCTACTTCATCATTATTTCTATCTTCTTGTACCACTGATATCTTTTCTAGGTTGTTTGTTTTGGCTATTCAGGTAACATGGATCACTTTTGCTATATTTCAGGGAATGATTATTTGGCACAGTATGAGGCTCCAATGGAAGAATGCAGATATTATTTACTGGATCCATATTATCAGATGGAAGGATACGATCAGTATTCAGAGTGCTATGCCTACTGTGAGTCTTGTGACAAGGAGAGACACATGCCCTACGAAAGCCGCGTCTGTCTCTTGAGTCCTGACCATCCTCTCAATTTGGCACCTAATGCATTTCTGGCACAAGCAGAGGAGGGCGCAGCTGTCAGCGCTATACTGAATGAGTCATATGATCGATGGCAGAAAGATAAGGAAGAAATCAGCAAGTGTCTTTCATCTCTTGAGCCCAAATCAAAAATTAATGCCCCACTCTTTGAACTAGCAATGAAGATGCAATTATTTGCTCTTGGGGAAAGAGAAAAACAAAGGCTGCCCATAAAAATAAGATGCCAACAAAAACAATTGAAGCACTCCCTTTTGTTGCGTGACCTCTCTTTTATTTTGACAGTTGATATGGCCGTCTCTATTTAATTTTTGTTTGCATTTGAAAACTCAACGTGCAACACTTCAAGGAATATTTCGTCTCTCTCCCCTTATTCTTGTTGCCGCGCTCTTTCAACCCTAGAAGAAGATGGGTATATATAGGATAAGGGTTTCTTTTGAATATGGATATGAATAGGAGATTTGAGTTGGATTTGGTAGTTAGAATATTAATTTTGAATTGGAAATGAAGATTTGCAAAGATATGTAATGGGATTTGATAGCAATTCAAATTGGATATGGAATAAAAAGATCATTGCAAATCTTGCTAATTGATTTGACCGCATCCATCTCATCCCGTATAGGACCAATTCCAACTTGCTTTAGCCAAAGCTCTCTCTCTCACCCAAATAGCTATATGAATAGCAACTCCTCCAAATATAACGTTTCCTCAATCCTGAAACACACTAAGCACACACGTCAGATATAACGACACGTTTGTCATCATCAAACCAAGATCCTAGATCGTTGCTTCCAACAATCTCCCCCTTTTGGTGATGACAAACCCATAAAATATTTGAGCAATAAGTATGTGTGTGTGAAGTGTGTTGAAGGTTGTAATTCAATATGAATCATGGAATGATTCATGGAATAAGATATTCAAGTATTACATCATAGCATGCACAACATTATAACAAATATGGAAGCATGCTCCCCCTTCTCTCAAGCTCACCCTTCAACATTTATTCAAGTACTTTTCATGCTCCCCCTTCAACAAATAATACCGACATCAAATCTGCCAAATCTTTCTTTTCTTTCTCCCCCTTTGTAATCACCAAAAGTGGATTAAGGAAGTCACAACAATATTCCATGTAAAAATAAACCATTATTAAATGTAGCGTGCAATTTGCATGAGTTTTCCAAAAAATAGACAATTCAAGCTCATAGAATTTCATAACACGACTTCCCACCTTTGTGTAAGTGTAGTGATATAGACAATAAAGTACAAGAGAAGATTCAATTTCAGAAAATCATCCAAATCAATCCACATTTTCCAATTTTCATGAATATCACTAGGATTGGTTTTTTCCACCTCATCAAAGATGATTTCAAGTTACCAAGCCCCAAAACATGGCCTAAAAGGACTTTTAAATGTGGGGTGGCATTGCTTGACGAGTAATATACACCAACGCTAATGATTACCCATGTAGCATAAGTTGGATACTCGTGGGTTGTGTATTAGCCATGAAGTGTATCCATTTTTCATACAGAGCAATTTTCAGCAATTTTTTTATTTGCAATTCTTTTGTGCTCAATTTTAATTCATGGCTAAACACTTCATATCTCTTAGAAAATTCAGAAATTAATCATTCCTACATTCACTTTCCATTATTCTTCAAAAGAATCTCCAAAAGCACTAAAGAGTCGATTATCGTGAAAGTTCAAATGTAGGTGTAGAAGTCAAATTCGAAATTTACGAGACTTGTCATGGCTACTAAAAAGAGAACAACATGTTTATGTAGCTACAACAATAATGAATTAACTTCTACAAGGGATAGATTTGATCATTCATACAATACCACTTAAGATAAATCATAAAGGGTATTCTTTTAAGCACATTTTTTTGGGTTTTCAATTTTTTTTGTTTTTTTCAGAAATAAAAACATTAAAAAAATCATGCACACAAGCACACAAACAAAAATAAATCAAGCACACAAAACAATATATGAAGGTATGCAATGAAATGCAAAGAGGGATAAAAAATTATACCTTCTCGTCGCTATTTGACGAAGGAGCTAAAAGAATGAGACATTGAAAAATTTGCTCCTCACCAAATCTCCATCACACCTACATGAAAGGTGTTAAGTGTGACCTTGGAATCCAACAAGGTCCACGAGTGTTAGCCATTAAAGATTTAGGAACCCAAACTTATTTAAACTTGATATTTGTGTTCCTAAATTTACAATAATATAACGTGTGGCCTACACTATCACAAGTAAAGCACTTCGCATATTTGTTCTTTGCAATAGAGGATACATTGTGGAATTTCTTGAATTTTTGCTTTTCAACGTTTTTCAGACCAAAACCAAGTCCTCTTCTATTATTGCCATATAATTGATTCTCTAAAATAGTGTCCAACGATTGTTTTCCCATAAAGAATTTCTTAATGGCAACTTCAAGATGAGAGACTTTGGGTTTTAATTGTTTATTTTCTTCCACAAGCATCGTGCATTTACTAATAAAAGCTCTCTTGTTTTCCTCTTCCTTCTTTTCAAATTCAATCATTTTTCTTTTAAAGTCATTATCCAACATGCAGAATTTATCATTAAGCTCTTTAATCACATAGTCTTTTTCAGTTTCGAGCTTAATCAAATCAAGTTTAAGCATGCTATTTTGATTTAATAATGAGGAACAAGAAATACAAGAAGCAATTTCATCAAAGCTAGCTTTTTCCTTCTTCATGATTTCAATAGTAGACTTACATGCATTAAGTTCAATTTTAAGCTTTTCATTCTATTTAAACACCTTATCATCTCTAACTTACATGTCATAGTTCTGATTTTGGAGACATTCAATAGTGAACTCATGATCTACTATTTGATTTTGCATTTCTTCACAAATTTTAAGAAGTTCAGCTTTACTACCTGACGGTGTCTCATCTTAGATCCCCATCAAAGCCATGCAAGAATGGGCTTCATTTTCCTCCTCTCTTTCAGCTTCGCTATCCATATCCCATGTTAATACCTTCGCTTTTCCTTTTCCTTTAGCGAGCTGAGAAGTTTCATTTGGGCAATCCTTCATCAGATGTCCTCTTCCCTTGCATTTAAAACATTGCATTCTATCAGTAGATTTCTGATCATTAAATTGCTTGGAAGAATTATTAAAGTTAGAACGATTAAACCTGGGTGCCATTTCGTTTCTCCCATGCTTGGTCTTGATGAACTTTCTAAAGTTTCTCACCATTAGCGCTATGTCGTCATCATCATCTTCACTTTCGTCAGCTTTCAGAGCAAGGGGCTTTATGGCTTTCTCTTTCTCCTCAGGTTTCTCTCTTGCTTCAACATTTTGCAGTTCCAACTCATGGGACATCAAATTACCAATAAGGTCCTCCACCTTCAATTGAGACAATACCTTTGCTTCCTGGATGGCGGTAACCTTTGGTCTGAAAGAGCTTGGCAATGCTCTTAGGATCTTTCTCACTTGATCGACGCTGTCATATGGCTTTCCAAGCGAGCTAGACTTGTAAACTATGTCGGTGAACCTCGCATACATCTCTGATATGCTCTTTGATGGTAGCATACGAAATCCCTCGAACTCTGCACTCAAAAGGACAGTCTAGACTCCTTTACCTGTGACGTTCCCTCGTGCGTCACCTCCAAAGTATGCCATATTTCCTACGCAGTTAATCAATGTGAGATTCTATTATATTCAGATTTATCAAGTGCACAAATTAGAGCATTCATAGATTTAGCATTTAAAGAATAAGATTTACAATCATCATCATCCCATTTGTCATTTGCTTTTTCAATCTCAACATTTTCTACTTTAATAACAGGCAGTTTATATCCTTTTTCACTTATTTGCCAAGCTTTATAATCAATAGAAATAAGGTAGATTTTCATTCGATTTTTCCAATAAGCATAATCACCTCCATTAAATCTAGGGGACTGGAAACAGACTGACCTTCAGCAGAAGCACTATCCATATGGTTATTCATGGTCAATCCGAGGCTAGATCCTAAAACCTGCTCTAATACCACTTGTTGGACCTGGATCCTAGCCTAGAGGGGGGGGGGGGGGGGGTGAATAGGCAAATAAAAAATAATTCGTGCAACCCACGAATAAGCACACACAGTTATAGCAGAAACATGGTAAATAAAAAGCAGACACAGAGTACACAACAGATTTACACTGGTTCGGTCGACCCTTCGACCTACTCCAGCCCCCCAAAGCAGAACTAGTATTGAACAGCACAATAGGTACAAAACCACAAGTTAGAGCACGCTCAGAGCACCCTCTACGTCTCTACACTCGCCAGGCTCTCAGTACCCCACTCACTGTGTTTTCTCTCACTATCAATCCTAGTAACACTTTCTACCAGATAGTCCCAAACTAGCTGGGTCCCACTTGTCTAGTCCCAACTAGACAAGTCCCAAAATAGTCACACAAAATATAGGTAAAGTTTCCCCTACGAAGATCTAACACAACAACTACACAAAATAATAAAGAACAGAGTTTAGGACGCTCAGTTCGTGTAGCGATGATGTCTTCGTCAATCAGCACGGGTCAGATCTGAGTCTGACAAGTAGTCGTAGTCACGTCCCGGCAACTCAAGTTGCGGCCTTGGTAATGTTGATCTCAACTAGGCACTTGTGCAAGGTTACTGCTTTATACTCAATTTTACGGCTGGGCACTTTGTTCAAGGATGTTGTGGCAAGTGACAAGGATGTTCCTTTAATTAAATATTCCTCTTGCTTCACGTTCTGTACCTGCAAAGAACAAATTGGAAGTGGAGTATCAAAACATTAACCATGAGAGCATTAAAACCAAACAACCATTAAATATCTTAGTGAATCAAGTTGAGGTCTCCCCTTCTTTTTCTTAATGCTGTGCACTGTCCCTTCAATTGTTACGGCTGTCCCTTTAATTGGTGTGCAGCTCTTCACAATTCTGGGCGGATGACTTTATTAAATTAAACCCTTTATCAATTTGTTCTCCCTTGTGTCACTGATCTGAGCTGATCTTTAGCTTCGATCTCTGGAGGGCATCTCTGTCTGCTCGACAGATGACAACAGATCGGAGGATCGGCGTCGGATGGGGATGATCGGTGCCGGATCTGGTTGTATTGTTTGCCCGCGGCCTTGTCTCGTCGGGATGAGTCGTCGCACGCCGCAAAGATGGTGGTTCGCAACTCTTGGGAACTCGGGGTTGTTGGCGGCTGCAACTGCTAGCTAGCTGCTCGACAACGATCGGTGGCCTCGGACAGGAGATCAGCACCGATGGGGGGTCAAGCGAGCGAAGGGGCTTCTTACCGAAGAAGGGGCTCGAACTTCCCGTTGATCTCAAGGATCACAAGAAGATGCCCTTGAATCGAAATAAAAAAATGGACGCTCTCTCCGACCAAAGAGAGGTTTTTGGGAAAATAAAAAAGGGGTTTTTTTGATGAGTGGGTGAAACAAAAAAAATATTCGGCTCTCAGAAATTTGCCAAGGTGCGGCTCTTGGATTAAAAAACCCCAAATCAAAAATTAATACCCCTCTATTTGAACTAGCAATGAAGATGCAATTATCTGCTCTTGGGGAAAGAGAAAAACAAAGGCTGCCCGTAAAAATAAGATGCCAACAAAAACAATTGAAGCACTCCCTTTTGTTGCGTGACCTCTCTTTTATTTTGACAGTTGATATGGCCGTCTCTATTTAATTTTTGTTTGCATTTGAAAACTCAACGTGCAGCACTTCAAGGAATATTTCGTCTCTCTCCCCTTATTCTTGTTGCCGCGCTCTGTTAACCCTAGAAGAAGATGGGTATATATAGGACACGGGTTTCTTTTGAATATGGATATGAATAGGAGATTTGAGTTGGATTTGGTAGTTAGAATATTAATTTTGAATTGGATATGAAGATTTGCAAAGATATGTAATAGGATTTGATAGCAATTCAAATTGGATATGGAATAAAAAGATCATTGCAAATCCTGCTAATTGATTTGACCGCATCCATCTCATCCCGTATAGGACCAAGTCCAACTTGCTTTAGCCAAAGCTCTCTCTCTCTCACCCAATAGCTATATGAATAGCAACTCCTTCAAATATAACGTTTCCTCAATCCTGAAACACACTAAGCACACACGTCAGATATAACGACACGTTTGTCATCATCAAACCAAGATCCTAGATCGTTGCTTCCAACATGTGCATGTAGTCGCATTAATGTTTCATGTCATTCATATCACCATTTTTCCATTCACACCCCTCATATTTATCGTTGTTCCTCATAATTACCCTTTATGATCACATTAAGGACAATGTGATGTTTAAGCTTGGGGAGTGCATTTCCATGCCATTTAGTTGCATTAGTTGCATCTTTACTTCTTTTTAGGATTTTTAGAATTTTTCAAATTTTTTGCATCATCTTTTCAATTTTTCCATCTGATTTTCCGTTTATATGTGTTCATGCATCATATTGTGTGTGTGTTTTTTCTTTTCCTTCTTCTCTTTTGTATTTATTTCTTTATTATCTTTTCCTTCTTTTGCTAGATATGTTCCTTATGATAATATCTCTTATTGCTTTAGTAGCAATCACGATGCTTATATCTATTGCCATGCTATTTGGAGTATTTCAGTATTATGCTATCCATGTGATTGCTTATATATTCTTTTGATGATTCCTCTATATAAATGCATGTAATAATTGAAGCTAATTGTATGCAATAGTATTTAGTATGCATTTGTTGGAAATGCACCAAGATTCACGCATCATTTGTATATCTGAAGCATCTATATTATTGTCTTATTCACCTTCTGTTGCATGCCTGATATGATTGTACGCTTTACCACTTGACTTCACTATTTATTGAGATGATTAAGAATATCCATGCTTACATATGCATTTTAGTTGAGGTATTATCTTATTGAACCGTTTGTGCACATCTTAAGAGTGAACCGAGTGTTACATCATTTCCTTCTCCACTTATATCTTTTTATTCTCTACATGTCACTTGAGTTCACCCCTTGCAACTACTCATACTACATCTATTCCCAAAAATTCATTGCAAAAGAAAAGTTAGCTCCAAAAAGTTCAAAAAGCCAGAAAGGGGCCAAAAACCAAAAATACATATCATATAGCTCCTACAAAAATCCAGAAAGAAAAATAAGAACCAAAAAGAAAAAGAAAAATATTTCTCTATCTCATTATTGGAGCCATAAAAATACTTGGAAAAACCAAGGCAAAAATTCCATTTTCTCCTATCCTTTTCCTTTAGATGCGATGCCTCAAGCTAAGCTTGTGGGGGTGAATTCATTTGATCATAAGAGTGAGTATGCCATTAGAGTGGAGAGGTGCGCGAATGGAGAAGTTTGATAATGCTGAAACTTAGGAAAATACTTTAGTTATGGAGATTTCTTATGATTCGATATAAAAATGTGAATGCCATGATTTATTCCATTCTCCATTGCATGCTTGGTGTAATTCTTATATGCTTCTGTTTTAACTCTTGATTGAAAGGTGCATCGCCAATGATCTGCATATTAAATTCTATGAATTATGTGAAGTGGATATAAGTTGATCGCATGAATTTACAGAGTCCCTTTTGTTGTTCTTGAAAGCTTGCAAGTACCATGTTCAAGTAAGATATGAAATCTTTATAGCATGTGATTCATATTTTCCGAGTTATCGTGATGTGTAGCTTATGGCTTGAGATCTGAGAGAATAATCTAATGACCCCTTCCACTTCGTATTCTTTTTCATTTTCTTATTTTTACCTCCCAGTGAGCTTCGTATTCGTCTTTCTTGAGGACGAGTAAGATGTAAGCTTGGGGGATTTTGATATGCTCATATTATGCATGAATTATCGCATATTTTCATGATGCATTTCATCCTCCCAACCCCCATTTTATACGCTTTTACGATATTATTTGGAACAATATTACTTTCGGAGCGTTTATGTCCATTTCAGGGATTTAGAGCGATATTCGAGCAATTTGGAGTCAATGAGACGATCAGCAATGTAAGAGCACCTATAAGACTCATGATGAAATGCCTGAGGTGCCAAAGAAGAAGATCAGAGGAGGAGGAGAGAGCGAAAGATGAGAAGCTCAGGCCATCTGCAGTTTACTAAGCGACTCGACCAAGTAGCAACAACTGCTCGGCCGAGCTGACATGTAGAGTTAGCACGAAAACAGCCACGACCTACTCGACCGAGCAGACATCCAGCTCGACCCGAGCTACATCAAACAGAGCTGTGATTTTGAGCTATTCTCCAAGGCACTGTAGCTCGACCGAGCAGCAAAGCAACTCGACCGAGCAGTTCACCTACTCGACCTGAGTTGTCATCAAACAGGGTAGCGTTTTGGAAAAGATTCCGATCTACTGTAGCTCGATCTGTATGCGGGGCTACTCTGTTGGATATGGACGACATGAATACACCCATGAGGGGATGTATGAGGGAATACGGACCTCAGATGTTGCGTGCACGAAAGCGTGCACGAAGGGAACCTTTTCTAGTGTGAAAAAGACCACTCGATAAGTGGAAAAAGTCACTTTATAAGTGCATAAAGGCACTTGATAAGTGAATGAAGAAGAGGATAAGTAAATGTGCTAATATAGGCTAATAAGCTTATATTTAGTTATTTCCTACAATAACTACCCCTAAAGCCTATAAATATGACCCAAGGGTAAGGCATTTACACCATTCCATCCATGCCATAAGTTTGCATAAGGCAACTTATGCTCTTCTTCTCTCTTCCATTAAAATCCTCTTCTAAATAGAGATTTAGGCGGTGAAACGCTGCTTCAATCCTCCGTGACGAAGTACCGACCATTGTGACGAATCCAAAGGTGAAGTTCAGAGACTACGGCGCAGCATACGCCAACGTAAGTCTATGTTATTATTCGATCCTAACGTCGTTGTTTTGACAGGATCCCACATTGGTATCAGAGCCATACGGGTTCGCCCCGGTCTAATCGTCGCCCCGGTCTAACCAATGAACGAGGCGTTGTCTTTTTCACGAATGAGTTTCCTACCATTATGGATATGGTAGGAGCGCATCGTGACGGAGAGAATCACAGCAGTTGTTCTTTTCACGTTAGGGTCTTCTGTCATTACGGATATGGCAGGAACTCTCCGTGACGGGAAGAACTGCCCGTTCATCTCGCCAAACTCACACTCCTCATGGATGCTGAGTCTCCATTCAATTGAGAATGTGAACTCTCTTCATGTAGAGCGTGAAGTTTGCGGCCTTGAAAACGCGTTCTCTTCATTTTTTGGCACACGGCCATTTGAAGAAAAACCGTTTTTTCGACGAACGGGTGCTTCATCGGAGAAGACGATGGTGGTTATTCTCAACAGAGAAGATGACATTTTTGGTGCATGATCACCATGGCCATAAGGGCTATGGCGGTAATGCATCCCCCCTCCCCATGTGGAGGGGGTTGGCTACGGCCAATAACTACCGCGGCCACCCCTCCGGTGGGGGGTGTGCGGCCAACCCCATGCAAGGGGGAGGCCGGCCATGGCCATATGGGCCAAAACCGGCCATGGACAAGGGGCCATGGCCTGGCCGGCTCTGGCCGGCCTCGGCCAGGGCCAGGCCTGGCCGAGGCCAGGGCCAGGGCTGGCCGAGGCCAGGCCAGGGCTAGGGGGCCCTGGCCGGCCTCGGCCAGGGCCAGGGGCTGGCCCTGGCCGGCCTCGGCAAGGGGCCAGGGTCGGCGCCCTGGCCTCTGCCAGGGCCGACGCCCTGGCCAGCCTGGCCGGCCCTGGTAGGGGCCAGGGCCGACACCTCTGCCAGGGCCTGGCCGGCCCTGGCAGAGGCCAGGGCACCGACCCTGGCCTCAGGCCATGGCCTGGCCGGCCCTGGCCGAGGGCCAGGGCCAGGCCAGGGCCCTGCCGGCCCTGGTAGAGGCCAGGGCCCTGCCGGCCCTGGTAGAGGCCAGGGCCGGCACCCTGGCCTCAGGCCAGGGCCTGGCGGGCCCTGTCCGGGGGCCAGGGCCAGGCCAGAGGCCTGGCCGGCCCTGGCAGAGGCCAGGGCCACGGTCATTGTCGGCCCTTGGCTTCGGCCAGGGCCAAGCCCCGGTTGGCCCTATTTTTCATGGGAAAGGGGGGGCTTGCATGACCGGGAGGGGGTGGCTTGCATGGCCGGTCTCTACAGAGCCGACGTCAGTTGTCTGCGGCAAACTTCTCCTGTAGGGGGGAAGCGCTTGGATCCATACAGGAGCCGGCGGCGTTGGCTTGCAGAAAACTCCCCTCAAAGGGAATTCGGCCTTGGCACGGCCACGACACGACCCCGGTAATGGCCGGGGAATTGTCGAAATATTTCGGCTATGTCACCCTGTAATGGAGTGTAGGCCCTGCAAAATACGTTTGCAAAATACGTTTGAAAAATACGTTTTCAAAATAATGCAAAATACGTTTGCAAAATACATTTGAAAAATACGTTTTCAAAATACGTTTTTCAAAAACGCTTTTCCACTGCAAGTACTATAAGAGTACTATCGTTTGATAAGTGAGGGGGAAATATTGAAAGTTGTTCTAGATGGTGATTGGAATCGTAGAGACCTTTCCGATTCTAGAGCTACATCTTCAATATTTTTCGAAAGTAACTTATCAAATGTAAAAATATCATTCCAAGTGGGATATTCCAAGTGGGAGTGATATCTATGTATAAGAATTTTATGCAATGTTTTTTTGATCGAACCTTCGGTTTTGTGTCTTTTGCAGCATTTTAAAGCTAAAATGTCTTTTGCCGCTAAGAACATCGTCGCTGAGTTGAACAGAGTTGAAAAACTCAACGGCGATAATTACAAACTATGGTCCATCAAGATACAATATGTTCTAGAGGAGAAAGAAGTGCTCGAAACTCTGAAGAACATAATGATTGAACCAGAGTTGGGCACTACAGCCCAACATAGACGAGACAAGGAAGCTTTTGATGCTTGGTCTCGATAGAACAAGATAGCTCGCATTACGTTATTGTCCAGTATGGCCGATGACATAATGCGCATCTTCCGAGAGCATGACCTAGCCATGGACATATGGTCCAAGCTAGAAGAGAAGTTTGGTGGCACCTCGGTGTCCAAACTTCGTTCTTTAACTATAAGATTTGATTCATACAAGAAACGTCCAGATCATTCCATGGGGAAACATCTGCGACATATGGCGAATCTAATCTTAGAGTTAAAGGATGCAGGTTATGTGCTCATTGATGAGCAACAAATCCAAGCAGTCATACGTTCCCTACCAAATGGGTGTGACCAAATGAAGATGCATCTCACTCATAATGAGAGCATCAAGAACTTCAGCGATGTTTCTAAGCACCTCGAGTTAGAGGAAGAGCGGCTTGCGGCTGCCAAGCCAAGTGCAGAAGTGCACATGGTTGCTAGTTCCTCACACGGGGGAAGGAAACGGAAACATCGTTTGAAGTTTACTAATGAACGTAATAAGCAACCTGAGTCTACCAAGAAACCCAAACATAAGGGTGGAAACAAGAAATGGCACAAGAAGAAAGACTTGAAGAGGATCAAGTGCTTCAAGTGCAACAAGTTAGGTCACTGTGACCGTTCTTGTACGGATGGAGGTGATAAGGTAACTTGTAATACTAGTTACATATGTGTTTCTAGTTCAATATTTCTTGTAGAATCTAATCCATTTTGGATAATTGATTCAGGTGCCACCGACCACATAGCAAGGGACAGACGGTCCTTCGTGGAGTATCACCGGATACCCCAAGGAACAAAGTGGATATATGTAGGAAACAACACACGTGTTGAAGTGAAAGGCGTTGGGACTTGCAAGCTCGTCTTGGACAACGGCCGCACTATCTTACTACATGATGTCCTCTTCGCTCCGGATATTCGAAGGAATATTATATCTGTGGTCGTGTTAATGGGTCTTGGTTATAGTTGGTTTTTTCATGATTGTAAAGTGGACTTGTTTTGTAATAATTCTTTAATTGGTACTGGGTATGTTTTCAAAGGATTTATTGTATTAAATACAATGTATGACTCCTAATTTTGTAATGAAAATTTCCTTGTTACAAATTCTTTGACTTATGAGTCAGATATAATTTGTTGGCACGCAAGGCTTGGTCACATTGGACCAACGCGTATGGATAGACTTGCCAAACGTGGCCTTCTATCCAATGTTTCAAAGATTGATATGTCGACCTGCGAACATTGCCTTGTAGGGAAATCTTGTCGCAAGCCATTTGGAACCGGCACAAGGGCCGAGGTTCCATTACAGCTCATCCATTCGGATATATGTGGTCCGATGAATGTCAAGACAAGACGCGGGAAGTCCTATTTCATCACTTTTATTGATGACTTCACCCGATTCGGACATATCTATTTGATATCCCACAAAAGTGAAGCATTAACCTGCTTTAAAAACTATATGAGTTTGGTGGAAAATCAATTAGATCGCAAGATTAAGGTCTTACGAACCGATAGGGGCGGTGGATATCAATCAACAAGTTTTAAAGAACTTTGTGATGAAAAGGGCAAAGTTCATCAGGTAACTATGCCTTATACTCCGCAACAAAATGGTGTTGCAGAAAGGAGGAATATGACTTTAATGGAAATGGTCCATTCAATGATGGCGCAAGCTAACTTGCCAATCACCTTTTGGGGTGATGCATTATTGATGGCTGCTTTCATCTTGAACCGTGTACCCTCGAAATCAGTTAGCTCCACTCCTTATGAGTTGTGGAACCAAAGGTCTCCTGACTTAAGCATTTTAAAACCTTAGGGGTGTGCATCCTACGCACATATTTCCTCCCATAAGTATGGCAAACTTGGGCCAAGGGGGAGGAAATGTATCTTTATACGATACGTAGAAAACTCCAAAGGTTATGTTTTCATTGGTCAGGAAGACAATGGAGGACTAATTGAATTTGAGTCGAGGGATGTCACTTTCTTGGAAAACGAGTTTCCAAGACAGGGGAGATAAGCCAGGACTTATCTCTATTTGAGATTTATGATCAAGAAGGATTACCTCATTCGAGTGGGAGAATTCTTCGTGAAGACGAAAATACATTTCACACTTCACCAATGGATGATACGAATGACGCGAATCCTATTCCATACGGGAATAATGATCCAAGTGGGAGCATTTCTAACAACATTCCAAGTGGGAGTGATATTAGAATTGATCTAAATTCAAGTCAACAAGGACTTGAAGAATCTCAAATACGACGTAGTAGTCGTACAAGGTTGGCTCCTCTAAGATTTGAGGATGAATTTCCGCAAACCTTTATGACTTTACTACAAGATGGTGACGAGCCTGCTACTTTCAAACAGGCCGTATCATGCCCTGCAAAAGACAAATGGATGGAAGCGATGAAGGAGGAGTTGGAATCCATGAAAGTTAACCAAGTCTGGGACTTAGTTGACTTACCCAGAGGACGTAGAGCTATTGGGAACAAATGGGTTCTCAAGATCAAGCATAAGGCTGATGGCTCTATAGACATATATAAAGCTCGCCTTGTCGCGAAAGGTTTTACGCAACAGGAAGGGATAGACTACGAAGAGACCTTCTCACCTGTTGTGCGTTTTACCTCGATTCGCTTGATTCTGGCTATGGTAGCTTGCTTAGACCTCGAATTACATCAGATGGATGTAAAGACTGCCTTTCTCAATAGAGAATTGGACGAAGAGATCTATATGGAACAACAAACAGGGTTTGTAAAAGAAGGAAACGAACATATGGTTTGTAAACTTCGTAAGTCTATATATGGTCTTAAACAATCCTCGAGGAAATGGTATATACGATTTCAAGAAGTTGTCTTATCAAATGGTTTTTCCATGCTTGATGAAGATAACTGTGTATATATCAAGAGGATTAAAAGCAAGTATGTTATTATGTCTCTATACGTAGATGCCATTTTAATAGCTGGAAATGACAAGGGCTTTGTGATGGATATCAAGGCTGGGCTTTCATCAGTTTTTGAGATGAAAGACATGGGAGAAGCCGCATATATCCTTGGAGTTAAGATTTCAAGGAATCGTTCGAAGAAACTTCTTTCTCTTTCACAAGAGACTTATATAAAGAAGGTTCTAGAACGTTTTAATATGCAGGACTGCAAGTCCATTGATACTCCTATAAGCAAATGCGATAATTTATGTCTGAAATCGTGTCCAAAGAACCAAAAGGAAAAGCAAATTATGGAAAAAGTTCCATATTCCAGTGCAGTTGGTAGTCTTATGTACGCTATAATGTGTACAAGACCGGACATCTGTTTTGCCGTTGGAATGGTAAGTCGTTACCAATCCAATCCAGGGTAAGTACACTGGAAAGCGGTTAAGAGGATAATGCGGTATCTTAAAGGAACTGCGGACTATGCTTTATGCTATCAAGGAGATGCCTTGAGGCTTGAAGGCTACACTGATGCTGATTGGGCGGGTGATCTCGATGAGCGACGATCGACCTCAGGATATGTTTTTCTACTCGGATCTGGTGCAATATCCTGGAGTAGCAAGAAACAATCCTGCATCACACTTTCAACTATGGAAGCCGAGTTTGTAGCATTTAGCATGGCAGTCCAAGAGGCTGCTTGGCTTAGGAAATTCTTAGACATGCTAATTATTGCAAGTGACTCAGGTGCTGTACCAATACACAGCGACAGTCAAGCATCTATAGCCTATGTCAAAGATCCAAAATTCCATTGTAAGACCAAACACATTGATATCCGGATAAGACCAAGAAGGTATACATAAGGTACATATCTACGCATGAGAAGATAACGGATCCGCTTACGAAGGCGATCCCCAGAGATGTGTTTTACAAACACTTGTCATCTCAAGGATTGCGTAAGAGCTGAGTTGTACCAATGTAAATTCCCATGTCTGTAAAAGATCAAATTTAATAAAAGAATAAGTTCTTTTTAACATTGCATATGAGTTTCTAGAAAATGTTTGTGTACATTTTAAAATCTCAGCTATATTTTCTAGTATGTCAGACAGATTGAGGTTGGCTCTCTCACATGAGCAACCGCCTTTATTATATCAAACGGATAAAATAAAGATGAGACCTGTTTAAAGTCAAAATCGTCAGACGGATGATTTAGAGTCATGACTTAAACAAAATGGTCGTATGAAAGATCTGCATCATATGGATGCTTACAAAAGATCTAAAAGGATTCTTAAATCCTATCTGTCTTATGCGGGATGTGGGTCTAGAAGATCATTTGAGTAGTAAAAGGGACTCAAAATCAGACATTGTGATGTCTGATCATCATCCTTACAACATCATTAAGACATACGCTCCCTGGGAAAGGAGTGATGTTGTAATACGTATTCATACTACGTATGCATTTGACCATTGGGTTAGAATAGTAATTGTGTTTACTATTATGTGAGACCCAAAGACCACATGGGTCTTAACTCATTACCCTTATGGACTCTAATTGGTTCCTTTAAATTTGACTGGGTGATTGCTATCTTAGCATGTTGCTTATGTACCATGGTCAATTCGGTCTGGCGGGGCATGTTAGAAAAGCAAGTCAAGTCAAGATCGAAAGGATCGCAAGAAGAGGAAGATTAATTTCATATTCACATTTGGACTTTAGAGATTCAAAGCTGGCCAGCCAATTGTAATCCAGATGGGATTCAATTGTTGAATATAAAGTATAAGAAACATGAAGAAATAATCTAGGGTAAAGCATGAGTTAATCTACTCAACTTTGCACCTCGAGGAGTGTTGTGTATCTCTAACAAGTGCACAAACAGCGGACTCTATGCGCATGATGGTCACACGGCCTATTTCTCGGTATGATAAACAGAAGAGTTAAAGGAAAAGATGTTTCCTTAAAATTCCCTCAAGTGTGAGTGGGAGATGTTGGATATGGACGACATGAATACACCCATGAGGGGATGTATGAGGGAATACGGACCTCAGATGTCGCGTGCACGAAAGCGTGCACGAAGGAAACCTTTTCTCGTGTGAAAAGGACCACTCGATAAGGGGAAAAATTCACTTTATAAGTGCATAAAGGCACTTGATAAGTGAATGAAGAAGAGGATAAGTAAATGTGCTAATATAGGCTAATAAGCTTATATTTAGTTATTTCCTACAATAACTACCCCTAAAGCATATAAATAGGACCCAAGGGTAAGGCATTTACACTATTCCATCCATGCCATAAGTTTGCATAAGGCAACTTATGTTCTTCTTCTCCCTTCCATTAAAATCCTCTTCTAAATAGAGATTTATGCGGTGAAACGCTGCTTCGATCCTCCGTGATGAAGTACCGACCGTTGTGGAGAATCCGAGGGTGAAGTTTAGAGACTACGACGCAGCATACGCCAACGTAAGTCTATGTTATTATTCGATCCTAACGTCGTTGTTTTGACATGATCCTACATACTCGACCAAGTTGGGGGGTCTACTCGACTGAGCACGAAGGCTACTGGTCGAGTAAGGCACGCGCCCAGATTTTCAGACAGCCTCTCACTCTTTTGAGATCTACTATTATTCGAGTTGGCAAAGTATTTTTCTCATATTCTTTATGAATAGTAGACTCCATGACAGTTCCAACACCGCCAAGAACACTCCAATCAGAGGTCGGATGAAATCTGGGGATCCTGCAAGTTGACGCTGCAGTGCTGAAATCTGCACTCGACCGAGTGCTGTGTTCTACTCAATCGAGCTGGCAGGGGCCCAGAACTTACGTGGCGGCCAGAGTTGATTTTGGGCATGAATTTCAGAGGGTTTCTTATGTTATTTGCTAGGGTT
Source organism: Scilla litardierei (assembly GCA_030789695.1). Taxonomy (NCBI): domain Eukaryota; kingdom Viridiplantae; phylum Streptophyta; class Magnoliopsida; order Asparagales; family Asparagaceae; genus Scilla; species Scilla litardierei. The sequence goes on from CM061136.1 coordinate 77,136,597, forward strand.
TTGAGGGGACTATATATAGATATTGTAGCCGTCATTAAGAGGAACGAACCCCCCTTTAGGGAGAGTTAGATCTCATTTTCTTGGGAGTTCTTGGAGACTTTCTCTTGGAGGCTATCTCTTTAATTATATTTTAGTTCTTCTTATTGTTTTTCTATGATGCTAGTAATGATATCTATTGTTTTCATAATGTTTGCTATGCTTGAGTAGTCTTTTCTAGGGCTAATGGATTAGCCCTAGGATTTTAGGATTTAGATGTAAAGTTAGGATTTTTATATTGCGTTGGTGTAAAAGTGATGTGTTTTGTTTGATCTAGCAAAGTTTGTAGGAGATCTCGTACTGAGATCGTGCCCACGGTTGGTGGAATCGATTGGCTTAAGGAGTATCCTATAAACTTAATTAGGGAGTTAGTTGATTCAATTAGGGCTCGTGACCATGTCTGCCTTGTGTCTTGATGGGATCCACCGACAAACTATATTACTAATTGACGGCTTCCGTCATTGCGTAAATGAGAGCCACCAAAATACATCGAGACTCTAACTCACAAGAGTGGGGTGAGTTGAGATCATTTTGACCACGAGAGTGGCATGAATATTGTCGATTCTTAATGCACAGATCGTGTGCGCCTGTCACGAGAGCGGGGTTAATGCGATACATTAGACAAATGGTGCTAATGTTAGCTGGCCATTGTTCTACATCTTAGATGCGACAATCCTTAATAAAGCCAATGCAACGTAAGAGTCTTAACCTTGTATTGACATCCGACGATCCTAGTGGTGAGTCTTAATGCCCTAGTCTTTTCTCCTTTCTTTCTTTCTTTGTGTGGAATCCTTTGTTTGTGATATCGAGTGAAACGACCTTCGCATCCATCACCATTACGACACTCCACAATCTGCATCCACCAATAAACTCACAAGTTAACCCAACCTAGGAGTAGATAGGTAGTATAGCATCGCTTCTCCGCGTTCGATACCCGTGTTCGATACCTGCTCGCTGCTATACCATGCACTTACGGTAAAACGAGTTCGTTTCGGAGTTAATTCCGGGCCGATCATGCGTCGTTCTCCGTACTTCATCGAGTAGCCGGGTCGTCAGGGCTCAGGAATCTCTGAGATTCGTGTCGAAAGATGAGGTTTGGGGGAGCGCATAAAAATAACGAGTTTTAGGCGATTCGAGAGAATAGGCCCGAGGGGTCCCTTTTGACCTAATGCCCTAGACTCGCCTGGGCCGGGAGTCACTGACCGAAACCTCGCTACACGAATCGCCTAAACCATAAAAAAAGAGAAAGAATAAATGTGTATTTTCAATTATGAGCATGCCCGCTACCGTGGTATAATGGTCACTACATAATCTTCCCAAACTCAGAGGAAACTTAGCCTCTACCTTGTGCCTTCAAGATTTCTGCCTGTGTGAGAGTTGAATTAGAGTTGATTTTCTTTAGCCTAAGCCTACTGAGAATTCTTGATTCGGGGTTAGCCCTACGCGGATATGTGCTTATTAGACCTGACGTTGTAAGGATGGTAGTGTTCTAGTCCCAGGCCATGTCTGTGCCTAATTCCCTGCAAGAGATAATGAGCTCTTTGGTAGCACGGCAGTTCTGCACAGTCGTGCCACGTACATGCTGCCTTGAGCTGATTTAGGCTTAGAGGAGTTCTCGCACGACTGTGTCGACTTGCGATACGGCCGTGATTGAGCTGCAGCGATGTCGTGCCCTAGGCTGTTTTGCAGCGGTGCGACCGTGCCGATTTGCGGCACTGTCGTGCGCCCTTATATTTTCTCCTGTACTATAAATTCCTGTGAGCGAATTGAGAGAAATTAGGTTGTTTTTCGAAGTTCTTTTTCTTCCGCGATTTTTAGGGTTTGTACCCCTTTTGGGAGTTGTTCTTCCTTGTACTCGTAAGACTTTTAATTCTAGTTGTTTTGTAATAATTCTTGTTTATCTTTGGTTTAATTTCACTTGCATTGCTTTTAATTCTCCTTTATTGCTTCTTGTGATGTTTTCCTTAATTTCTTCTTGTCTTTTGTTGTGATGTTAATAGAGTAGATCTTTGTGCTTAGGGTTTAGCAAAACCCTAGTGTAGATTGTTCATGTGGGTGGATCACCCCAAATATCGTTTCAATTAAGGTTTTAGTCTTAGGAATGGGTTTGGAAGAGCTTAATTCATCCCACCTCGTAGCCGAGGAGGGTTGACTATCTAGTGCGAGGCGCTGACCATCAGTCGGGCACACTCGCTAGAATCACCACTACCATAGCGTCCGACTAACCATTGGGGCTACGATAAGGGATCCAACCTTTTCTCCGAGCCCTCTCACTATTAAACGTCGAAAGGACAAGCATTGCGACTCGGCTATCATCTAACACTACAACCTGTTGGCTCGAGAAGCTAGACCGACCCTCATGCCCAATTTGCATTAGTGGTGACGCTTGGCCCTTGGCACCGTCATATATCTTTGTATTTTTATAATTACCACTTTCTTGTTTTTACCCCAGTAGCTAACTAGGTGTACAACTGATCGATTCTCATACCACTGCCTTCCTGTGTTCGACACCAGCTGCATACGATCTGTATTGCTCGCGGTTACTATAAATATCTTTTGCATCATCTGGACGTTGAGCAACTAGAATTGAATCTCAAGAAAACAATGGGTTAAAATGAGAGTTTGTGAAATTTTTGAGGGTAACACTAAAATTTTGGAGGGAACTAAATTTTGTAAGGGACCCTGCGGGGGCTACACACACACTAGAAGGGGGGTTGGGGGGGGAATAGTGTAATAGCAAGCAAAGTGCTTAATTAAAAGTTACTAAAATTAAAGCACAATAAGTAGCGGAAATAAACAGAGTGCTCAACAAGAATAATCACAAACACAGAGATTTTACCCTGGTTCCCCAAAACATGGGTACATCCAGCCACACCAATATTCACTATAATCCCACAAAGAGAAGTGAATACAAATCCCACAAAGGGATACACTCCCACAAATAGAGAGACCTCACCAAGAGGATTTTGCCCTACACAAGGACCCAACCAATCCTACACGAGGATCAAGACTCACACACAGAGAATCACTAACTCCCACTCAGAGAATTAGGGTTAGCCCTACACTAGGACACTAAACTCCCACAAAGAGAGTTACTCCCACAAAGAGAGTATCCTAAGTCCCACAAAGAGACACCTCCCACAAAGAGAGAATCCTAATCCCATAAAGAGAAATATGGTTTTGAACATAAAACAAAACGAAACAACACTTACCTATGCCTTGATATGACCTTACCAATATGAAGAAGAAGGCATGCAAGTGAAACTCAAGTGCTTGAGATGAGGCTTTGATTGCACTTGATGATCTTTCTCTCTTCTAGGAATGCATCCTAACACTACTCACTTGAGTGTATGAAATGAAGAGAAGAAAGATGTTCTCCAAGAAGAGGAATGAGATTGAAATCCCTTGGAGAAATTCCCTAGAGCTTAGATGCTATATCATAAGATTGAAGCTCTAATGAGGGAATGAGGGAGGAGTGGCTTAGAGAAGAGATTACATGATCTTCTATGAATTCATAACCCTTTCAAGAGTTCTAAATGAACTAAGCCAATCCCTATATATAGGAAGCCAAGAAGAGCCTATAAACACAGCTAAAAACCAAAGGGAAGAAATCTGCAACGGCTAGATTTTGGCAGTTTACGGTAAGAACAGTCGACTGATGATCATTAGACAGTCGACTGATCAACGGCTAGAAAATATCCCAACGGCTATAATCTGAGCCAGGACAGTCGACTGTAGAAGACTACACATGCGACTGAAAAGCAGACAGTCGACTGTATATCCTTCATCAGGCGACTGCAGCAGGGATGGACAAGAAACAGAGAGCTACACACTTTCTCCAGATAAGCAGACAGGCGACTGATGTCAATAATACAGTCGACTGTCTTATAGTCAGGCGACTGTAATACCTTCATCAGTCGACTGTTGTATAAGATGGAGAAAAGACAAAGAGAGATGCATATTTCGCACTTACACCTTTCAGACGACTGAAGGCCATTTCACAGGCGACTGTAAATATACAGGCGACTGTAAAAACAGCAACAGGCGACTGTCTTGCAAGTTGGGAAAATGCCCAGAAAATGCAAGAAGTGCACAGTGGACTGTCGACCAATTCACAGGCAACTGTAAGAATACAGGCGACTGTAAATTGAAAATCAGTCGACTGATGCGAAAAGCTCAAGATGAGTCAATAGAAAAGTTGACTTGAGCTGTGCATCACAATCGACTGTAGAAGGCTTGACAGGCGACTGGAAATCATCCAGTCGACTGTAAAACCTTCAGCAGGCGACTGCAGGAGTGCCAGAGACTCCAAATGAGTCTTTGGGCTAGATGAACCTATTGGGTTGGATTCTATGATAATCCTAAGGCTCAGTAAGATGGTTAAAAGCAAATGCATGAGAGTATGACCATTTAACAAGGCATTACAAAAATCCTGGACTCAAAAAGAGAAATGTAAGTAAATGAAATTACATGGATTACACATTGCATCTCCTAGAGTCAAAGTCTTCAATCTTGATTCCTTGATGCTCTCCATCATCTCCAAGCTTTGGCACTCCTTGATGAGCTTCCCTTCATTAAGCTCCAAGCTTTGGCAATGCTCATCTAGATGTCCATCCATCATCATGCTCTAAGCTTTGGCTTCATTAGATGATCTTCATGACTTCATCCAAGCTTGAGCACACCATCACTCTTGGAGGTCTTTAAGATATCCCTTGTAATATCCTCCAAGCCTTATGCTTTGTCTCATCAACATATAATCATTAAGATAAACTGAGACTAAAATATAAGATTGATTAGCACACTAACATAATGTATTGATCATCATCAAAATAACATTAGTCTTGAAACCAAGAACTAACAATCTCCCCATTTTTGATGATGACAATCCATTATGTCAAAATATAATAAACATTGAAATAAGCAATGTGTGCTAACAAAGTCCCCCAATCAATATGCAAATGTGCATAAAATAAAAACATATAAAGCACAAGACATATTGATGGTTGTTATGCAAAAACATACCAATTGATAATAATGCATAAACAAGCACAAGCTATATTTTTACACAACCTATTTCTCTCCCCCATTGGCATATCAAAAAGATGGGTAATTGCCAAATAGGAAAAACCAAGGGCAAGAGAAATAACCGTCCCATATGCACAAACATAAAGTGAATGAAATTCAATGTGACATATGAATGGAAAAATAATGCTAGCAAGCAAAACTTCCATACTCCCCCATAATCATACAAAACATGCAAACATGGGAGTAATGGACACACTCACAAAAATGTGGGTACAAAATGTAAACATACAAGCATGGTACCCAAGCAATGAATAACAACGTGAGTGAGCTAGCAAGTTGGAAACCAAACAAAAGTGGAGTTTGGTTTCCGTATATAGTCATATGAAAATATAACATTACGCACATATGAATCTATATACGCATTCCTATCAAGCCTAGAAACATTCTTAGGGATCCACAAAGAAAGTGATTTGGGATTCTTAAGAAGATGTTTGGTCAAGGCATGAGTAGGAGGTGAGGGTGCACGCTTATGAGGTGGAACATAAACATTGGCATGCCCCGTGTGTGAAACATGCAATTTAGCATTAGAAGCATTCACACAAGCATTTCTACCATGCATAGGAACATGTGAAGCATGCAAAGATTTATCATCAATTCTAGCATGCAAGCTGTTACGCCTATTTGACCGAGACCCAAAAGACACGAGCCCAGGAGCCCGACTACTGGTCGAGAGCCCATCTGCATCCTCAAGCCCATTCTACAAAGGCCCTATAAGGGATCTTCTCGAATGTCGATCCGACCCTGCCCCGATAACCCGCTGGTCACTCGCCCACTCCTGTGAAAACCGCTCCCTCGGACGCGCGACCACTAAATGGCGGTAATGGGGAGGTGCTGGCATGGCGAAGAGAGCGGCGGCGAGGGGGCGGATTGATGGGGCACGATCGAGGGCGGGCGTGGGACGTGGGCCAGAGGCAATCACGCTGGGAGCTCTACAAAAGGGCTAGGAAGACGACGAAGAACGGGACCGCATCTCAGGTATCTAAAACCTAAGGTACTCCATCAACGACCTAGCTCCCCCATCCTATTTCCTTCCTCCCCCGCTCGCGCCGTGAGACGCCGTTCCGATCTCCTCACGAGTCGAACCGTCTCCGCTGGGCCTCCTCTTTCAGATCTCTATCTGACTTAGGCATCGGAGGGGATTTGGCCGGAACCTAGGTCCGGCCCCTTGACGAGCGTTCTCGTCTACGCAGGTGGACAGCTAATCAACGGGCCGAGGCTTCCCCTCGCCTCTCTCCAACCTCACAGTCAACTGGATGAGTGAGGCTTACCCTCACCGTCCGCCCGCCGAAGCCGAGCACATCCGACCGAGGCCGAGCGTCTTAATTGGGTCCGAGGCTTCCCCTTGCCCTTCGCCGACCGTGCCTCTAGCTGGACGACCGAGGCTACCCCTCGTCTTCCTTCCTCCGAGGCCGTGCTTGTCCGACCAAGGCCGAGCGTCTCAACCTGGGCCGAGGCTTCCCCTCGTCCCATCTGTACCGATTCGAAGCCCCCGAGGGACCCAAGCGGGCCCCTTGACCACGTTGACCGGGTTGTCCACGGTCAACGCTCTGTAGTGAGAAAACACTCTGAAACATCTGGCGCCGTCTGTGGGAACCGAAAACCGTCCCACGAAGCAGCAAACCACACCAACAATGGCACGAGCCAGCAATGGAAGGAAGCGCATGCCCCCCCATCCCGGAGGAGGGGAATGGCGCATCAAACGGCAACCCCGAGGACATGCCCGTCGGTGGCCACCCCACCCACTCAACCGAAGAGACCGGCGGCTCAGAACTGGCCACGCAGGGACAGCTCCGCGCCCTGGCTCAGGAGACCAACGCGAGCCTCCAGACGTTGGTCGCGACGGTACAACAGCTCGTCGGCCCTGCGCCGTCCAACGGAGGCACGTTGGACGATAGCCATCGATGGGCGGGGGGTCCCCCGCACTTGCAGTCCGCCGTGGTCAACGACCACGGGACCCAGAAACCGAACATGGAGCGTCGGTTCATGCTGTCCGGCTCTTGTCAGGCGAGGTCACGCGCCTCCTCCCCTTATCGTGAAAGGAGCCGAAGAGAAACCGAAGGGACGGAGGGCGAATCGATGACGGCATCGTCTCGTCGGTCACGGTCGTCCCGCCACAGGAGAAGCGAACGACACCACTTAAGAGACCGATCACGGCGAAGCAGGAGCTCCCGCAGGAGGAGTCGGGAGCGTCGGGTCAGCCCGACCCCCAGCGTGGCGAGGGTCGTGGAGCCAGCCCCGCTGGCGCCTGTGCTTCCTCCACCCCCGATCGAGCCAGAGGCAGGCGACTACCGCATCCCCGGGGGCATCCACGGAGACCGGTGCCCCTTATCACGGAGAATAACCGACGCACGGGTCCCCTCTCGATTCAGGATCCCGGTGCTGGGAAAGTACGACGGGATAGGGGACCCGGGACACCACGTGATGGACTACGAGGGGGACATGTCCTTCCAGGGAGCTGACGATGACCTGCTTTGCCGGGGCTTCTATTCTACTCTCAGGGGAGCGGCGAGGACCTGGTACCACAGCCTGCCCGGCCGCTCCATCGACAGCTTCGAGGAACTCACCCAGTTGTTCTGCAAACAGTTCATGGCGGGGAGGCAGATCAAGCCTGGTGCTGAACATCTATTCAACATAGTGCAAGGCCCGGCCGAACCGCTCCGACAGTTCATGCGCCGCTTCAATGCGGAAAGGCTGAACGTGAACAACCCTCCTGACCTGGTGGTCCAGACGGCCCTTAAGAAAGGGCTTCGCCACAGAGGCCTCAAGAAGTCCCTACACAACGATCCCCCGAAGGACCTCCCCAGGATCATGGCGAGGGCCGAACGCTTCATGCTGACCGAGGAGGCCTTGGCCGAGGATGCAGGAAAAGCCACTCGAGGGACCAAGCGCGGCGACGGCGGACGAGTCAGCCCCGAAGGGTACCGGACCGAGAAGAGGTCGAGGAACAGACAACGGGGAGAAAGCGCGAGGGACACCACCCCAGACGCCGTCCTCGCCCAAGTACAGAAGGAAGAGCGAGCTGATCGCCTCCCACCGAAGGCTAAAAGAGGTGGGAAGAACAGGGAGAAGTACTGCAAGTACCATAAGGACGATGGTCATGACACTGAAGACTGCTGGCATTTGAAGAAGGACATTGAGAAGCTGATGAGCCGGGGGCACGCCAGGAATCAGGCCGACGAGCCGGCCCATGGAGAAGGGACCTCCACGCAGCCAGACAAGGGGAAGAAGATCAACACCGTCCAAGGTCCCCTCCGCATCATAGAGTGAGCGGGCGATGTCTCTCCCCCCAGTTGCAGCCTAGTAAGAGGGAATTATCTAGGTTTACATCCCTCCGTCTAGCTTCATTCCCTTTTTTCCTTTTCCTCCAAATGTACCGGTCCGACAGGACTCTTGAGAGTACAAATGCATTCCCTTTGTTGTCTTTTCTTAAATCCCCGACGGAGTTGACATGTCACCAATAGCGCAAAAGGCTGGGGACCGCCGCCTCACTGGAGGAGGAAGAGGAGCTTTGCCCTTGCCGACCGACTCCTGCGCTCATAAGTCTGGGGGAAATTCCCCCAGCAGGCACGGACGCCGACCAGTCCTAAGCTGAGGAGCTTTGCCCTCGCCGACCGACTCCTGCGCTCATAAGTCTGGGGGCAATTCCCCCAGCAGGCATGGACGCCGACCGGTCCTAAGCCGAGGAGCTTTGCCCTCGCCGACCGACTCCTGCGCTCATAAGTCTGGGGGTAACTCCCCCGAGACATGGACGCCGACCGGTCCTAAGCCGAGGAGCTTTTACCCTCACCGACCGACTCCTGCGCTCATAAGACTGGGGGCAATTCCCCCAGCAGGCACAGACGCCGATCGGTCCTAAGCCGAGGAGCTTTGCCCTCGCCGACCGACTCCTGCGCTCGCAAGACTGGGGTCAGTTCCTCCAACAAGCACAGACACCGACCGGTCCTAAGCCGAGGAAGCTTTGCCCTCACCGACCGACTCTTGCGCTCATAAGTCTGGGGGCAACTCCCTCGAGACATGGACGCCGACCGGTCCTAAGCCGAGGAGCTTTTACCCTCGCCGATCGGCTCCCGCACTCATAAGTCTGGGGAGAATCCCCGCAGCCAACGCCAACGTCGTCCAGTCCTAGGCCAAGAACAAGGCAGCAACGCAAAGTACACGAGAAGTCCGAGTAAGTCAATTTCGTTTATAATAGTTAACCAGAGTACAAAAATGTGTCTTATTTACAGGGAATCAAGGCAAAGGAAACACTCTACAAACAATCCACTCACGACGAATGACAGAGTTCTTCGCCTACAGAAGCTAGATCGACACCGACAGAGCAAAATTGGTGGACAAAAGACCCAAAGTAGTTAGCCCAAGCTAGCAGCCATGCAACCAGCAATTATTGGCCACGGAGCCGATAACGAAGCCGAAGGAGATAGCGGGGGCCAGGGATCCATTTCAAGTAGACTGGCCCAAAGCGAAGCGGATGCTTAAAAATTTGAGGATAAGGCCGGGAGGGACTGCTTAGGGAGCCCGAGCTCGGGAGGACACATCCTCGGGCACTTCGCCCTGCTCGGAGCGAGGGGGATCGACCGGCGGAGGGGCTTGCTGAACACGCTCCGCACATTCCTGGAAGGAAGACTGGACGACTTCGATGATCCGAGGGGCGATGATGTCTTCATACTTACCGAAGGCCTCCCTGAGAACCTTGAAGATCCTCTTCCCCAGGGTCTCGACGACGCCCTTCTCCACCTCCTCCGCAATCCGCATCACCTGGCGCCGATCAGACAGTTCCCTCTGAAGCTCCTCCCTCTCCAGGCGGAACGACTCCGCCGCTTCCTCAGCCGACTGATGAGCATCCTCCAGCTTTCCCTGGAGGTCACCCACTCGTCCTTCCAACTCGGCCACACGGAGGTTGAGACGCCGAGACTCCATCTGGGCCTCCGTCATAGCCACCTCGGCCGCCCCGGCCCGCTCCTGAGCCCTCATGGAGGACTCCTCCAGCTCCCTCAAGCGGACGGCTCGACACTGCAACTCCACAGCGAGCGCCGAACCCTGAAAAGACGAGACATGTGCTAAGAAGAGGATAAAGAGAAAGAGAGGATAGCAAGATAACCGAACCTGTTGAAGGATCCAGACCAAGGAATCCGACATCTTGTCGGCCGGGATCTTCTTGAGGAGGCTGCGGTCCCGGGGAGGGACGGAGACCTCGGCGACCTGCTGGGCCAGGGCTCGGTCAACAAACATCGAACTCCCAGGGACGACGATCGAAGCCAAGTCGCTCGCCAACAAGGCCCTGACCCCCGGTGATACGGGCGAAGACGCTGCGAGGGGGGTGGCTGACAAAGCTACCGAAGGATCCCCGGCGGTCGCCACGGGAAGCGCGGAACCTGCCGGACCGGAGGGATCCACGTCCTCCTTCCTCTTCTTTCCACCGTGGGGCTCCGAAGGCGCCGGAGGGGAACGCTTCCGCCTCGCACCATCCTCACCCCCGGGAAGGGGATCGCCAGAGGAAGAGGCGGGAGCCGCGGCCACCACCTTACCCACGGAAGGCTCGGCTCGGCGCACTTCCTCCTTAACGGTCCTCCGAGGCGCCCTTCCAGAGGTACTACCTCGGCTCCGATCGGCTCCACGATGGATCAGTTCATCGACGTCACGGACGAACTCGCGGCCGGCCATCCCTGCGAAGGAGACCGAAATCAGGATGAGTCATAGGGTGATCCGAGGATGAAAAAGTGACCTACCCGGAGACCACAAGACGGCCTTCAGAAGTAGGTCGTCCAATAAAGACCAGATGGATTTCGATTCCAAAGGAAGAGCCGACAGCAGCGCGGCGGCTGCCTGATCAACGTCAGAAAGGGCTAACGGTAGGCGAGGCTGGACGGACGCGCCCCAGCTTGTCAGAATCTGGGCATCACCCAAAAGGACCACAAAGACATAATCCGAGCTCCAATCCCCCGACCAGCGGGGTAGCCCGATCAGACATTCCCTCCTCGAACGGGCTCGGAGGTGCAGCCATGACCCCGGCCTGACCGTCTGGACCTGGTAAAAGTGGAAGAGAAGGGGGAGAGACGGCTCCAGACCGCGGGTGCAGCAAAGCATTACGAAGACCGTCAGTACCGCGATCGAGCAAGGGGTGAACTGGCAAAGGGGCACCATGAGGTACTCCATGACCTGGACAAGGAAGTGATTGAGCGGGAAACAAAGACCCAGGCGAAACATTTCGACGTAGACGCCGACTTCATTGCTCCTCGGAAGGCAAATCCGCTCGTCGACGAATGGAACTCGGACATCGTACGGGAAGCAGAGATACCTTTCCCGGATCTCCGTGACCGCCGAAGGAACGGTCCTCGACGGCGTACGGAGGATAGCTGGGGGCACGTTAAGACGCACGGCAACCGACGCCACGTCATCACAGGCGAAGTCTGGGAATAGCTTCCCCTTCCCCTTATCTTGGAGGGGACGACCCCCGGAAGAGGAACCTGATCCCACTAGCCGGGGCTTGCCCCGCCTGGACTCTGGAGAATCCCTCGCCCCTCGGCCAGAACCGCCTATCCTAAGAGCAGCCATAACACGAGAGCGAGAAAGGAAATTACCTTTTAGCTAGTTCGGAGGAGGCAAGGAAGCAAAGGCGACGGGAAACTCCGAGTTGGGGAAAGCCTAGAACAATGGGAAGAGCAAGAAAGAAGTGGAGATTAACACAGCTGGGGATCTTATATACCAGGGGTGAATTCGAAGCGCCTGACAAGAACGCGTGGCAAGGCTCGAAGAACCGGCGGCGTTCCGAAATTGGCGCCAGGGGAAGTCCAATCGATCCGCCTCATCATGACCTACATTTATGACCACGCCTCGATTGAAGCGCCACTCGGAATCCCAGGAGGCACAGCGGTCGATCCGAGCGAGCCGAGGCTGATCGACCCCACCAAGGGTGGCTCACGAACCCCTCAGCTTCTCAACTGAAGACAACCCCACGAATGGTGGGGATAGGCTTGCAGCCACACGTGGCAGCATCAGAAGGACGACGACGCTTCGGAGCCCGCGCTTTAAAAATATCGAGCGGGCCAACTCATGATGACAACTAATAAATGAGCCGGCATCGAATGGCGAGCTTGTCAAAATCGGCAGAAGTCACATCGGCCGAGCCAAACCGGCCGAGGCCGATCAACCCGACCGATGGGGGCAATTGTTACGCCTATTTGACCGAGACCCAAAAGACACGAGCCCAGGAGCCCGACTACTGGTCGAGAGCCCATCTGCATCCTCAAGCCCATTCTACAAAGGCCCTATAAGGGATCTTCTCGAATGTCGATCCGACCCGGCCCCGATAACCTGCTGGTCACTCGCCCACTCCTGCGAAAACCGCTCCCCCGGACGCACGACCACTAAATGGCGGTAATGGGGAGGTGCTGGCATGGCGAAGAGAGCGGCGGCGAGGGGGCGGATTGATGGGGCATGATCGAGGGCGGGCGTGGGACGTGGGCCAGAGGCAATCACGCTGGGAGCTCTACAAAAGGGCTAGGAAGACGACGAAGAACGGGACCGCATCTCAGGTATCTAAAACCTAAGGTACTCCATCAACGACCTAGCTCCCCCATCCTATTTCCTTCCTCCCCCGCTCGCGCCGTGAGACGCCGTTCCGATCTCCTCACGAGTCGAACCGTCTCCGCCGGGCCTCCTCTTTCAGATCTCTATCTGACTTAGGCATCGGAGGGGATTTGGCCGGAACCTAGGTCCGGCCCCCTGACGAGCGTTCTCGTCTACGCAGGTGGACAGCTAATCAACGGGCCGAGGCTTCCCCTCGCCTCTCTCCAACCTCGCAGTCAACTGGACGAGTGAGGCTTACCCTCACCGTCCGCCCGCCGAAGCCGAGCACATCCGACCGAGGCCGAGCGTCTTAGTTGGGTCCGAGGCTTCCCCTCACCCTTCGCCGACCGTGCCTCTAGCTGGACGACCGAGGCTACCCCTCGTCTTCCTTCCTCCGAGGCCATGCTTGTCCGACCGAGGCCGAGCGTCTCAACCTGGGCCGAGGCTTCCCCTCGTCCCATCTGCACCGATTCGAAGCCCCCGAGGGACCCAAGCGGGCCCCTTGACCACGTTGACCAGGTTGTCCACGGTCAACGCTCTGTAGTGAGAAAACACTCTGAAACACAAGCAAAGTAAGTTATTCCTATGGGTAGATTTATCATGCATATCAACATATGAAGACGCATTCACACATATAGGTTTTTGAATGTGCTTCTTATGCAATGAGGTGTACATATAAGCATGATTCTTCTTTGGCTTAATATTCAAAGTTGATTTTTGGCCAAAAGAAGACTTAGATGTGACTAACCTCTTAGAAGGCTCCCCCACAAAATTTATTTGGGTGCTTCTAGGGGAAGAGCTTGGTTTGTTCACCTTCATAGTAGAGGATCCCAAAACCTTGTTCTTACTCAATTTGAAGTTTTCAATTTGAGTAGACAATAGCTCACATTTCTTCGAAAGCGAAGAAATGTCGTCATCCCTAGCGGATAGACGTGAGCTAAGCTCAAGACATTGAGATTTGAGAGCCAATGTCTCATTTCTCAAAGCGTCAATTTGAGAATTTCTCTCAAGAATGACGGAGTCACAATCCGAAACGTGAGTACGTTTAAGTGAAGCATTCTCCTCACGTAACTCACAAATTTGAGAAAGAAAAACTTCTTTCTCGGCATGCAAATATTTAATCATATTAATTTGAGAAGCATGCAAAGAAGTGCAATTATGAGAATCATCATGAAAAGCATTGGCACTACTCTTATGAGCAATTAAATAATTTTTATCACTAGTAGAACTATGCTCATAAAAAGATTGAGTTTGAGATACCTCTTCATCGCTTAACTCAATCTCATCACCTTCGGTGTACTAGGTCTCAAGATAGCTCCACATTTCATGTGTCGTCTCCATGCATCCAACATCTTCATTTTCATGGTCCCACATGGAGATGCACAAAGCTCTTTTGGCGTGGACGTTCATCATGAAGTTCGACTCTGAGACATCTGAAGTCACCGCATCCAAGAGATTGTTCTTCTTGAGGTGATTGATCATTTTGCTCCTCCATTGACTTTAATTCTCCGGATCGAACTTAGGAGGAAGTTGTTGAGACTTAGAAGTCATGCTTGCAAAAGCCACCAAACCAAGGCTCTGATACCAATTGTAAGGGACCCAGCGGGGCTACACACACACTAGAGGGGGGGGGGGGGGTGAATAGTGTAATAGCAAGCAAAGTGCTTAATTAAAAGTTACTAAAATTAAAGCACAATAAGCAGCGGAAATAAACAGACTGCTCAACAACAACAATCGCAAACACAGAGATTTTACCCTGGTTCCCCAAAACTTGGGTACATCCAGCCACACCAATATTCACTATAATCCCACAAAGAGAAGTGAATACAAATCCCACAAAGGGATACATTCCCACAAAGAGAGAGACCCCACCAAGAGGATTTTGCCCTACACAAGGACCCAACCAATCCTACACGAGGATCAAGACTCCCACACAGAGAATCATTAACTCCCACTCAGAGAATTAGGGTTAGCCCTACATTAGGACACTAAACTCCCACAAAGAGAGTTACTCCCACAAAGAGAGTATCCTAAGTCCCACAAAGAGACACCTCCCACAAAGAGAGAATCCTAATCCCACAAAGAGAAATAGGGTTTCGAACATAAAACAAAACGAAACAACACTTACCTATGCCTTGATATGACCTTACCAATATGAAGAAGAAGGCATGCAAGTGAAACTCAAGTGCTTGAGATGAGGCTTTGATTGCACTTGATGATCTTTCTCTCTTCTAGGAATGCATCCTAACACTACTCACTTGAGTGTATGAAATGAAGAGAAGAAAGATGTTCTCCAAGAAGAGGAATGAGATTGAAATCCCTTGGAGAAATTCCCTAGAGCTTAGATGCTATAGCATAAGATTGAAGCTCTAATGAGGGAATGAGGGAGGAGTGGCTTAGAGAAGAGATTACATGATCTTCTATGAATTCCTAACCCTTTCAAGAGTTCTAAATGAACTAAGCCAATCCCTATATATAGGAAGCCAAGAAGAGCCTATAAACACAGCCAAAAAGCCAAAGGGAAGAAATCTGCAACGGCTAGATTTTGGCAGTTTACGGCACGAACAGTCGACTGATGATCATTAGACAGTCGACTGATCAACGGCTAGAAAATATCCCAACGGCTATAATCTGAGCCATGACAGTCGACTGTAGAAGACTACACATGCGACTGAAAAGCAGACAGTCGACTGTATATCCTTCATCAGGCGACTGCAGCAGGGATGGACAAGAAACAGAGACTACACACTTTCTCCAGATAAGCAGACAGGCGACTGATGTCAATAATACAGTCGACTGTCTTATAGTCAGGCGACTGTAATACCTTCATCAGTCTACTGTTGTATAAGATGGAGAAAAGACAAAGAGAGATGCATATTTCGCACTTACACCTTTCAGACGACTGAAGGCCATTTCACAGGCGACTGTAAAAACAACAACAGGCGACTGTCTTGCAAGTTGGGAAAAAGCCCAGAAAATGCAAGAAGTGCACAGTCGACTGTCGACCAATTCACAGGCAACTGTAAGAATACAGGCGACTGTAAATTGAAAATCAGTCGACTGATGCGAAAAGCTCAAGATGAGTCAATAGAAAAGTTGACTTGAGCTGTGCATCACAATCGAATGTAGAAGGCTCGACAGGCGACTAGAAATCATCCAGTCGACTGTAAAACCTTCAGCAGGCGACTGCAGGAGTGCCAGAGACTCCAAATGAGTCTTTGGGCTAGATGAACCTATTGGGTTGGATTCTATGATAATCCTAAGGCTCACTAAGATGGTTAAAAGCAAATGCATGAGAGTATGATCATTTAACAAGGCATTACAAAAAACCTGGACTCAAAAAGAGAAATGCAAGTAAATGAAATTACATGGATTACACATTGCATATCCTAGAGTCAAAGTCTTCAATCTTGATGCCTTGATGCTCTCCATCATCTCCAAGCTTTGGCACTCCTTGATGAGCTTCCCTTCATCAAGCTCCAAGCTTTGGCAATGCTCCTTTAGTTGTCCATCCATCATCATGCTCCAAGCTTTGGCTTCATTAGATGATCTTCATGACTTCATCCAAGCTTGAGCACACCATCACTCTTGGAGGTCCTTAAGATATCCCTTGTAATATCCTCCAAGCCTTATGCTTTGTCTCATCAACATATAATCATTAAGATAAACTGAGACTAAAACATAAGATTGATTAGCACACTAACATAATGTATTGATCTTCATCAAAATAACATTAGTCTTGAAACCAAGAACTAACAAATTTTAGGAAGAACTAAACTTTTAGGGGGAACCAAATTTTGCGGGGATATAAAATTTTTGAAAAAGTGAAAATTTTGAGCGAAAACCCCTAAAATTTTTATGAGAACTAAATTTTGAGAGAGCTAAATTGTGGGATGAACTAAAATTTTTGAAGAACTAAATTATATTGTGGACTAAATTTTGTGCAAACTAAATTTTTTTGGAAAATGAAAATTTAAGGGAGGAAACCTTGATATTTTGGGGAAATTAAATCCGGAGTGAACTAAACTTTGAGGAGAACTAAATTTTTTGGGAAAACTAAATTCTCTGGAGTGAACTAAAAATTAAAGGGAACTATTCTAAAAGAAACTAAATTTTGTGCAGAACTAAATATCAATTAATGTGCTTTAATTATTAATGTGGTTTAAAATCAGGGGATCCTAGAATTTGAGGCGGAATATTTTAAATAAAGAAAAAGTTGACTTAAACTATGCATAACAGTCGGCTGTAGAAGGCTGGCCATGCTCCTGAAGATCACCCAGTCGCCTGTCATACCTTCCGTAGTCGCATGTTGGAGACCAAAAACTCCAGTTTGAGCTTTTGGTATGGTGAACCTATTGGGTTGGTTTCTTTGATAATTCTAAGGCTCACTAAGATGTTTATTGCACATGCATGAATGAGTATGACCATCTATCAAGGCATTACAAAATCCTAGACTTAAAGAGAAATGCAAGTAATAAAAATGACATGGATTACATGTTGCATCTCCTAGAGTCTAAGGCTTCAAGCCCTTGATGCCTTGATGATCCCATCATCTTACAAGCTTTGGCACCACTTGATAAACTTACCTTCATCAAGTTCCAAGCTTTGGCAATGCTCCTCTTTATGTCCATCCTTGCACCAAGCTATTGGTCTCCAAAAAGCTTATTCTTCAATTGATAAACATGCGACTAAAACATTGAGAGTCATTAGCAACAACATAATGTTGTGATTTTCATGAAAATAATATTGGTCTAGCACAGCCGTACGAACGCTGGGACGGCCATGCCATAAAGAAATGGTAACTTTGAAAAGCTCCTACAGACAGTTACACAGTCATGTCAACAGTAACACTGTCGTGTCATGAAGTGAGAAAATTATGAAGGAAAACTGAACAGCTAAATGGCCATGCAACATCAATACACGGCCGTGCCAGATTTGCGAATTACATAAGGAGGCCAGAGTCCAAATGACACGGCCGTACCAAATTGGCACACGGCCGTGCCAAGTTGCCAAATCCCTATTAAAGGCAGGTTTGACTAGTTTGACTAGTCAAATGCACAAGGTTGACTTCAATCAATTTAGAGAAATTTCTAAGCAATTTGAAGACCTATCTAAAGAGGATTTCCAAATAATAGAGATATATCAAATTGATGAAGGTTGGATTGAAGATTTGAAGGAAGATTAGAAGATCACGAGTTCTAATTGAAGGGAACTTTCCATCCTCTATAAAAGAGAGAGACATCCCTTTAAAAAGATTGACCGAAGCATCTAGCCAAAAATTCTAGAGATTTTTCATTCTTGCCCGGCCTAGATCCTCCAGTCATCAAAGCTTCAAGTGTTAAACGAAGAAGAAGAAAGGAGATATGCAGACGTGGATCTTAAAAGGCGATAACTTTCTCTACACACATCGGAATCAAGCACAGATTGCTCCTACACGTTTCCTGAGAGATGATCTCCACCACAGTGACTTATTTTAGTTTATTTTGGTGTTAGATTGTATTTGTGAATAGCTTCACTCAGGAGCTATCCTTGTGCTTAATTTTTTGAACAATATCTTGTACTGTGTGATCACTACCCAGAAGTATGATCAGGTTTGTTTCTCTTTTTGGTTATAAAAGAGGATGAAATCCTCAATGATTTGGGGTCGAAGCAAAGGTGGGAAGCCTAGGAGTGGAGCCACTATTTTACAAAATTATTGATTGCATCTCACCGTGATTGGGATTGGTTGTCAGCGCTTAAATTTTTTTAATTTATGCCTGCACCCTATTCACCCCCATCTTGGGTGTGATTTTCAGCATGTACTTGTTAGATAACAAGTTCACAAAACGACTTATCAAGTTGCTTCTATACGGTAATCATACTCTATCTTTTAATAGAAAAACTTCCGTAGCAATTGGTGATGTATAGTCATTACGACTAGAGATATGCTAAAGGACTTTGGACATGAAAGGCTACACTTTGGCTTTTACCAAACATCGACAATGCGCCCAGTATGTTGGTACTCACTGGGTACAGTTGTAAGCATACGAAGAGAAAGGCCATCTAGATAGGATTTTGTCTCCTTCGGTTTAGGAGGTTAGTGTTGCATGGAGTCAATGGGTACATAGTACATGCTTGGCCAGGGTTAAAGGGATGAACTTTTCATGAGTAACAAGTGCATACTACCATTAACTATGAATCACATATGACTCAAGGCTTTAAGGCGTAGTGGAGTTTGACAAGTTTCGTACCCTTGAACCTTAGCGATATAGTCTTGATGAAGGGACCAGACTACAATGTAGCTATCACTATTATTGGAATCCTATAGATGGCAAGCAAACAATAGAGAGGTGTGATTAAGGTTTCTTAAAATTAATGCTTAAATAAAATATAAACCCTCTAGAATTGCCCAAGTTTCTTAAAATATTTACCTCTTGAGTACTGAATCAAAACAATTAAATTACTTGCTAATGAGAGATGTGCAACGGAAGCTAAATCACAAGAAGCTGCAAGTACAGAAGATGTAAAGACAAAGAATACAACCGCAAACACATGGCAATTATTCTGGTTCACCCCTCCTTGGGCTACGTCCAGTCCCCAACTTCGTTGGGATCTTCCACTATCCAACTCTCAATCAAGAGATCACGTGTCCCTCAAAATAGTAGGCTTTAATAAGAACCTAGCTTGCTAAAAATTTCCAATACACCAACCACAACCTCACCAAGTGAGGACCTAAACACTTGAGGCTTTTCACAACCCACTAATACAACAAACTCAACTACTTACCACCATTCTTAGGGTGGATTTACAAACCTTTTATTGAGGTCCTATAGCCAATATAATTGAATCTTTGTGTATATTGTGAATGGCTAAGGAAATTCTTAGATCTCAAAGATGAAATTTAAAGAAAGGAGATCAAAAAAACTTTGATTTAATCTCAAGTAAATAGAGATGAAGCTCTTAAGATATTGACTCAATTTTTGGCCAAGAAGAGTCTTTCTTAAAAGCTTTTGAGAGATTTAAAACATATGCCAAGAAAGATGAGATTTTTTATCTTAAAAACATTTGAGAACAAGTAAGAGCTTTGAAAGATTATTTTTCTCTTTTTGAAATTCACTCATAAAATCATTAAATCATTAGCCCAAAACCTCAAAAGTCTCAGCATATATATGGGTGAAAACCGTTGAAAAACTATTCCAAAAACACCCCTTTAACGGTTCAAAATGAAAGCTTTATAAAACACGTGGAGATGTGGTTTTCTGCCCGTTGGGCAAAAGTACTCGGTTACTTTACATTTGGTAGTCGGCTACCTATATAACGGTAGTCGACTATCTCGTCTCATATAGTCAAATATTTTGAGCAACAGAGAAAACTCTCGTTTTTCCCATGCAAAGTAGTTGGCTGTTTTGCTGATACATGGGAAAATAGCTCAAAAGACTTTTAAAAATATTTTAAACCATTTCAAAATTATTTCAAATCATTTTAAAATACTTTCTAAATAATTTATGAAGTTTAAAATCATCATTTGTGTGTGCATGCAAGCTTCAACTATTAGCTTGAACATTTTAAGACAAGTACAAAAATATAAATGCATTCTCCTTAAGCTTGACTACTTGTCTTGAAGTCTTGTACCTTCATGAATCTTTGACTTGAGCTTTTGATCTTCAATTTGAACTCCAAATTCTTTGACTCCTCATCATTAAGCTTTGATGTCATATCATCATTCCCTTAAGCTTGAGTTCATTGTTGACTTTGAATTCCTACACTCACAAAATATCACTATCAACATTAATTATTTACTTAGCATCAACACCAACTTAGGGGTGACGCACTAACCAACATTCTTCCCCTTTTTGTTGATGGCAAACAATTTGATAAAAATATGAAATTACATAAATTAGATTACTCCCCTTGCATCAATGCATGATTGCTATAGAAAAGTTACGCTCCCTGCATTAATGCTCATTAGAGATAAGCAACTATAAAGCACATTTATCATAATTTTTATCGAAGTACCAATGTCAGTGTGCAATAATGTGTCATATATATAATGAATCACACAAACATACCTATCCCCATATATCACATGTATGAATCACTCTAAAGTTCATCTTAATAATAATAAGGAGGATGAGCAATAACCAATATAGAGTGTGATATGAGTAACAAAATCATACAAAAAATTTGTCATTTCTATAATTCTATCATGTGTACCACGTGTTGTGTATATAAGCATATCAAACTATAACATGTTGATAAGTTAAATGACAACATGTATGCAATATATATTAAACGTAAAAAATGAACTACCAAAAACAATATGGAATATTTTCTAGCATGAAAATGTCCATAAATAAAACAATACAGTTTAACATAAATCCTTCGATATCCATGAAGAATGGAATATTTTTCAATAAGGTGACTGAATACCACAAATCCTTCTCTTTAAGATAAAACATGAATGTTTGCCCTCATGAAAAGAACATCCAAAATTCATAGAACTCACTGAACCGTATGCTACCACGTGTTATATCACGTGTTGTAATATAAAAGACATATAATAAGAGAATAAACAAGGATCAATACATAAGTCGTCAATGATCACATACTTCACTAAATAAATTGCATAAGTATGAATGTAAGCTGGGTGAAGTGTGAACATAATGTGTCATGAGATGGATCTAAAAATAGAATTTCTATAACACAACATCTCTTATGAGTCTCAAAACGTAAATTTGCATAAGTTTTGAGATAAAAGCATAAGTGTCACAAAATATGTATATGAGAGATATGCATAAGAATAATCATCACATAACTAGACATTACTCATCAACAAAAACACTACCATCAAAATTGAATGAGCATCCAAAATAACTCATAGTATTGCACAACTCTTGACTTTCATTAAGTAATGGAATTTCTCTAAGAGGGGCGATACAATATCCAACATTGTTTTTCTTTTATATGAGTCTTGATACACATTCCATTAAAACATATTCTATCATGGTCTGTTTTCGATCGTACGCTTTCTACGTGCGCGTACTCTTGTTCGTACACGTATTTATTTTGGACCTTTCTTGTATCCAAACCATATAGTGTGATATGCCATTGTGACCCTTTGGAAGAGTATTTATTTGTGGAATTATTTTGGAACGTCATTTCACTGGTCGTTCCCCCACAAAATAACTTTGTTTGAAGAGGTGTCGTAGATTCCACCTTCATCGTTAGACCTTTCAATTTTTAGTTTCGTCCTCCATTGCCCTAGCCTGTGACCAATCTCCTTAGTCTCGATTCTCTCGTCAACACGGTCGTCCCGGTATTTTTATTATATTTTTCGGACACCGTTTAGTTGGCCAATCACTCTAATCACATCCAACTTGTAATTAGCCTAGCTTACCCCTAATTTAAACTTAATTAAATCTGATTTAATCTAAGCCATAGGATCAATGTATCATGTTGAATTCTCCTAGCTATTCACCATCCTAAATCACTCTAATTGCACCACCTCCCTCTCACATTCTCTCTCCCACTTCCCCTTAACTATACCCCTTCTCAAAACTATATAGCAAATACCCTAGTTTCTTTTCCACCCACGCAAGAGGCAAAGCACATCCGCCAGCCCTTTTGGAAAGTCACGCGCGCATCACTAAGGCCGCCGGAGCCTTCCTCGCCGGTGCATGCTCCGGCCATCCCCGTGAACACCTCCCTCCAGCCCTCTAAGACACGAATCCAGCCACCCATCACCCAAACAAGCCACCAGATCTCCCCACAGCCCCCCATCGAACCATCGGCCTCCCAAACGTCGCCGGTGACCTACCCCCGGCCAAGTCTGCCATCGGTCGCCCTCTCTACAGCCGCACTCCCTTGCAAGCTGCTGCACAAGCCCTAAAACTTCCATTCACCGCTCAAGTCACCCACGACCTCCCTATTGCCGGGCCCCCACATGCTCCTCCACCTCCCTCCGGCCAAGTTCTCTTCTCTGGCCATCTTTCACCCTAGATCCGCAACACCACCTCCAAGATGAAGTCGTAACCCCTATTGCATTTCCGCATCTCCAGGACAACAGCCCCTCTCCACAAATTGGCCATCTTCAAGCAATAGAACTATCGTTTGTTTCTCACTCACCCACGGCTAGGCCGCGCCACCTCGGGCCGTCTATTGGTCTGCCGTTTGCGTGCCGTGTACGCTGTCATATTGTCGCTGTTGTCGCCGCAAGTCGTAGACACAGTCGTACCTGGCACAATACCGGAATTCAACCCCTGACGTCACTACATGACGTCAGTGTAGCTCTCACGTCGTGTTAAGGTATACCTGAACCGTAGGAACCCACACCCGTATGTTAACAAGATAAAAACTGTGTTTTTACTGCTTTGTAACTCATTAATCCAACTTAATAATAAGGGACTGTAGGCTGATTATTGAACTGAGCGTGGGAGCTCTGGACTTTGTGAATCTGTGATTGGACTTTGAGATTTATGATTCCAGCACGTATTTCAGGCAAGTGATACTTGCCAGCTTTCTGTTTCAGCCACGTCTTAGGCCATTTTGTACAGTAGCGTAAAAGAGACTAGGCAGTGAAATGATAGCGCCTAGACGACACTTTTAGATCTAGCTTGACAACGAAGCTAGATCTGACACCCTTATCATGCTTGCTTTCATACTACCATGCCATGTTTAATTTCAATTAACGGTACGCAAATTTTCTGTTCATTGCCATGTCATTGCATGCATCCAATGTTCATCGTGATTGAGTAGCACACGCTACACTTATTGTAATGATCGAGGCTAGGCACCTGCTTTGCGGGCACAACCTTATGCCAAAAACACTTCCTGGCTCGTGATCCAGAAGGTGGGCGTCAGTCCATAATGAAAAACACTGCCTGGACTTGTGATCCAGAAGCGAGCTCATGTACTTGGGAAACCAAGGCTCGACACGCGTGGAGGGGTAGGGTTAAGCTGTCACGCAGCGTAGAAGGATGCCTGATCCGCTCCTTCAGTTGTAAGGAGTAAACCCTGTGCACATCGTGAAATGATAATGTTCGTGACTCGTGAAAACAGTGTTTTTCGTAGCTTCTACTACGACGTGCATGCATGTCATCATGTCATCTTAAATTCTTGCATTCTTTAAATGTCATGTCAATTCATTATTTTGAACTGCTAGTCTCTCTTTTATTATTTGTATCCTTGCACAAAAGTCCTCCGCTTTCTTTGGGAGACTTTTGCTGACATGTGCCCTTTTCTCTTTGGGTGTCACATGTCAGGTTTTGAGCCGATTTAGTTGTAGATGACGACATGTTGCTGACGTTCAGTTCGAGGATTCCAGTTCTACCCTTAGTCTCAGCCGGTGACTCTCTTTTAGTTGTTGTTACCTTCTTAGTAGCTGTTGTTAGGTTGTTAGGTGCGTAGCACCATTACTTGTAGTTTTGGCCATGTTTTAGGCCTTATGTTCAGACTTGTACTTTTTGTGACTTTTCTGCGATGTTGAAATAATTGTTGGATGTTTTGTTGGTGGATGTTCTTTTATCTGCTTCATTATTATTATTGTTGTTTCGTCGCAATGCAAGGACCTGCTACTATTTGAAATTTTTTAAAGACGCTTATCAGACTACAGCTTCACACCTCCACATCTGAGCGGACCTCGTTACGTCTCGCCTTCCATATTAGGGAAGCGGGGCGTGACAGGTTTTGTTGGTGGCCCATGCAGGTCCTCCTCTTCGCATCCGTGAAATATCGGAACAACAAAATGATAAATGACATCCAATTAATTATTCATAACATTCGAGTCATGATTAAGTCTGATCTGAAGGTTTTCCTTGTCTTAGATGGTAGGATGACTTAGATAGACGTCCAGGTTTGATAGTCAGGAGCCTTTGTCAAGATTTAGTTGTACTCGTCTTAGGTTGCCTTAGCAGTCTCTCACCCAGACCAGACCATATTAGACTTCTAGAGCTTCTCTTTTAGCCGTTCGATTGAGTCCGGCAATTTCGAGCCCAGTAGAACGTAATCTTGACTTCTCTTAGGACACTTCTTGAGACCTCTATTATAGTCTAGTTCATTAGAGAGTCTTAGTGTTAAGTTTCTCTTGACCTTTAGTCAACCCGATAATTAGAACCCCTCATTCTATCATTTTTCTGATCACTACACTTCTGTGTTACCGACCGTAGAATTCCATCGTAGTTTTTCTTAAATCGTAATCTAGGCGCATTCATCATACAACCACATTCTTGTTCTCGATGCACATGATCACCACATTACGATTATCGTTGATCTTTCGAATCTCCTCCGTTGTAAATCTTGATTCTTTCAAAGTTGTTTTCGATTTCTCTCGATTAAAAGTTTTGCTCAGTTTAATTTTTGTTTTAAACCCCCTACCTATATATTTAAATTATATGTGCGAATAGCTATACCACTTTAGGAATGTCTGTATATATTTTGGAAATTGTATTGGGGTATATACTAGTAGTGTATGTAGTTTGAAGATAGTTGTAAATGCTTGATTTATATAAATTAGTAAGTCATGTGCATGTTAGGTGTATGATAATAGGTGTACTTATAGTTAAGTGAGTAGGCATATTATATGACCTATATGTTAGTACGTGTGGGTGTGTGCTCGTACGTAGATACGTATGTGCTTACTATATGAATACGTGAGATATACCTACGGTAATAGGGCTATAACTTTGTTTGGTATTGCTTGCTTTTACGGGACGTTGTGTGTGCGCGTGTGTACCATGAGGTATACACGACTATTGTATGTCGTGACTATGCATGGATAGGTATATGTAGTAGTGTACTGATTATATTTAATATTGCTATGATATGAATATATATTATAGGTATGTGGCTATACGATGCATGTATATATGGGATAATGTATTTGATTATATACGTGTGCTGATGATTGTAATAATATTATGGTATTTATGTAGTTATGTTGGTAGATGTATATATATTGGAGTGGTATTGGTATATGTATAGATACCGTGTTATGTATATAGAGTATTTTGATGTGGGTTTTGAGTCTCACTCAAGCTTGAGTGGGTATACTAAGTATATTGTTACATATGGCTGTGGATTACGTGTAGTACTATGAATGTAATAATGGATGATGTATGTTTAGTGATAGGAATGGTTGTGTCTGGTTGTGTTACACACATGATTATGGGTGTCTGTACCATTGTATAGTTATATGTGTCGGTCTTGTGGTATAGTTATTTACTAAGGACTTACATGTTGAATGTATATGTGCTAGCTGAACTAGGTGTGTAGTTGTGCTAAGTATATAGAGGTATGAGTGGTATGTATGAATGATATGTTAGCGTGTGCAGGCGTCCACCGTGCGCGGGTAAGTTTGTGCTTAGTTATAGGTATCTGTGACTATGGTATGTGTGGCATGTCTTGATATAGTTATAGGACAGCATGTGATGTGAGTATATGGTGAAATAGTTGCGTGCATATGAATAACTATATATCTGTGAATTTAAGGTAGTGGTGAATGTATGTTAGATATAGAAAACATGAGTTAATATGGTATGGTGTGATTTCATGTGTTGTTAAAATTGAATGTATACTTGGAGATAAAGGGATTAGTTATCCATGTTGTTGTGCATAGGTGGTTACATGTATACGTGAAGTACTACAATTGTATTTGCTGGTGTGAGCTATTTAATTGTATGAATGTATGTGTGACTTGGTTATGAGATAGGTGAGTAATAGCTATATAAGGATGTACGTGATTATATGAATGATTGAAGTACGTGTATAAATTTGTCAGTCTAAGATATATAAGTATAGAATGTGCGTAAATATATATGTGTATAGTATTAATGTTTGACTAACTAATGCATAGATAAGCACTTGTAGTGATTATACCTGATTGAATTATAATGGAATATGATTTGGGTAGCTACTAGAGTGACTAGATATATTTATAGTTAGAAAGTCCAAGGACGGACTTTATTCTAAGGTGTGTAGGATGTCACGGTCTGTTTTCGATCGTACGCTTTCTACGTGCGCGTACTCTTGTTCGTACACATATTTATTTTGGACCTTTCTTGTATCCAAACCGTATAGTGTGATATGCCATTGTGAACCTTTGGAAGAGTATTTATTTGTGGAATTATTTTGGAACGTCATTTCACGGGTCGTTCCCCCACAAAATAATTTTGTTTGAAGAGGCGTCGTAGATTCCACCTTCATCGTTAGACCTTTCTATTTTTAGTTCCATCCTCCATTGCCCTAGCCCATGACCAATCTCCTTAGTCTCGATTCTCTCGTCGACACGGTCGTCCCGGTATTTTTATTATATTTTTCGGACCCCGTTTAGTTGGCCAATCACCTAATCACATCCAACTTGTAATTAGCCTAGCTTACCCCTAATTTAAACTTAATTAAATATGATTTAATCAAAGCCATAGGATCAATGTATCATGTTGAATTCTCCTAGCTATTCACCATCCTAAATCACCCTAATTGCACCACCTCCCTCTCACATTCTCTCTCCCACTTCCCCTTAACTATACCCCTTCTCAAAACTATATAGCAAATACCCTAGTTTCTTTTCCACCCACGCAAGAGGCAAAGCACAGCCGCCAGCCCTTTTAGAAAATCACGTGTGCATCCCCAAGGCCGCCGGAGCCTTCCTCGCATGTGCATGCTCCGGCCATCCCCGTGAACACCTCCCTCCAGCCCTCTAAGACACTAATCCGGCCACCCATCACCGAAACAAGCCGCCAGATCTCCCCATAGCCCCCCATCGAACCACCGGCCTCCCATACGTCGCAGGTGACCTACCCCCGGCCAAGTCTGCCGTCGGTCGCCCTCTCTACAGCCACACTCCCTTGCAAGCTGCTGCACAAGCCCTAAAACTACCATTCGCTCCTCAAGTCACCCACGACCTCCCTATTACCGGGTCCCCCACCTGCTCCTCCACCTCCCTCCGGCCAAGTTCTCTTCTCCGGCCATCTTTCACCCTAGATCTGCAGCACCACATCCAAGATGAAGCTGTAACCCCTATTGCATTGCCGCATCTCCAGGACAACAGCCCCTCTCCACAAATTGGCCATCTTCAAGCCATAGAACTATCGTTTGTTTCTCACTCACCCACGGCTAGGCCGTGCCACCTCAGGCCGTATATTGGTCTGCCGTTTGCGCGCCGTGTACGCTGTCATATTGTCGCCGTCGTCGTCGCAAGTCGTAGACACTGTCGTACCTGGCACAATATCGGAATTCAACCCCTGACATCGCTACCCGATGTCAGTGTAGCTCTCGCGTCGTGTTAAGGTATACCTGAACCATAGGAACCCACACCCGTATGTTAACAAGATAAAAACTGTGTTTTTACTGCTTTGTAACTCACTAATCCAACTTAATAATACGAGACTGTATGCTGATTATTGGACTGAGCATGTGAGCTCTGAACTTTATGAATCTGTGATTGGACTTTGAGATTTGTGATTCCAGCACGTATTTCAGGCAAGTGATACTTGCCAGCTTTCTGTTTAGACCACGTCTTAGGCCATTTTGTACAGTAGAGTAAAAGAGACTAGGCAGTGAAATGATAGCTGCCTAGATGACACTTTTATATCTAGCTTGACAACGAAGCTAGATCTGACACCCTTATCATGCTTGCATTCATACTACCATGCCATGTTTAATTTCAATTAACGTACGCAAATTATCTGTTCATTGCCATGTCATTGCATGCATTCAATGTTCATTGTGATTGAGTAGCACATGCTACACTTATTGTAATGATCGAGGCTAGGCACCTGCTTTGCGGGCACAACCCTATGCCAAAAACACTTCCTGGCTCGTGATCCAGAAGGTGGGCGTCAGTCCATAATGAAAAACACTTCTTGGACTTGTGATCCAGAAGCGAGCTCACGTACTTGGGAAACCAAGGCTCGACACGCGTGGAGGGGTAGGGTTAAGCTGTCACGCAGTGTAGAAGGATGCCTGATCCGCTCCTTCAGCTGTAAGGAGTAAACCCTGTGCACATCGTGAAATGATAATGTTCGTGACTCGTGAAAACAGTTTTTTTCTAGCTTCTGCTACGACGTGCATGCATGTCATCATGTCATAATGTCATCTTAAATTCTTGCATTCTTTAAATGTCATGTTAATTCATTATTTAGAATTGCTAGTCTCTCTTTTATTATTTGTATCCTTGCACAAAAGTCCTCCGCTTTCTTTGGGAGACTTTTGCTGACATGTGCCCTTTTCTCTTTGGGTGTCACATGTCAGGTTTTGAGCCCGATTTAATTGCAGAGGACGACAGGTTGCTGACGTTCAGTTCGAGGATTCCAGTCATACCCTTAGTCTCAGCCAGTGACTCTCTTTTAGTTGTTGTTACCTTCTTAGTAGCTGTTGTTAGGTTGTTAGGTGCGCAGCACCATTACTTGTTGTAGTTTCGGCCATGCTTTAGGCCTTATGTTCAGACTTGTACTTTTTGGGACTTTTCTGCGGTGTTGAAATAATTGTTGGATGTTTTATTGGTGGATGTTCTTTTATCTGCTTCATTATTATTGTTGTTGTTTCGTCGCAATGCAAGAACCTGCTACTATTTGAAATTTTTTACAGATGCTTATCAGACTACAGCTTCACAGCTCCACGTCTGAGCGAACCTCCTTACGTCTCGCCTTCCATATTAGGGAAGCAAGGCGTGACATATTCAACATCCATGATGATGTTCAAAAAATGTGATACTACAAATTATAGCAAGACATAATTGATATTCAATGAAGCATATATCCTAATATTCCTCTCAAAACATGAAATAAATTTAAGCAATATACCACATGTTATTTCTATACGCATCCCAAAAAAATACAATGTATTGAAATAATGTTTAACATACTCATTAATTTGAACTCCCCCTGCTAAAGTGCATAGCAATTCTTAATCCTCTCCTTTGAGTGATATTCTTTGTGAATCAAGGAGTTGTATGTGGATTGACCTCAATTTGTAATGATTAGATGAAAATCAGAAGCTTTTTGTACCCAACATATTTTAGGGTCTTTGGGGCTATCCATGGCTAGGTCCTCACTAATCTCATATTATAATTAATTCTATTTAATCTCCATGCGAATATCGACATAATGAAACTGTAAGCAGGAATATTTAAACGTAATGGATTCAATAGAAATCATGGAATAATCAAATATGCAAAGCTGGATGAATTTTAAGAAAATCACAGAAATAGTCGACTCCTGTCATGGTGATAGTCGACTACTATATACAAAATGTGGCAGAATATTTAAATAATCATTCGATAGTCGACTATCAGGACAACGATAGTCGACTATTCCCAAATAAAACATAAAATATGATATAAGCATAATATTCAATCATTCAACCAACATCAGGGATTATCAAAAATTATTCTAAGCTACTTTTTATCATCCTACACAAGGGTATCATCAACACAGATATGAACGTATATGGATATCCCAAAATCAAGGGTTCAAATGAAACTAACCATTAGGAATCCAAATTCGATTTGAATTCGACTTCCAATGCATTGTTATGTATTGGTGTTTTAGACCATTATTGTTTTGATGGTGATCACAACATTATGTTGTTGCTACTCTCAATGTTTTAGTCTCATGTTTAACAATTAAAGGATAGCATTTTGGAGACTAGAATCTTGGTGCAAGGATGGACATTGTCACGGTCGCTTTTCGATCGTACGTTTTTCGTGCGCGTACTTTTGCTCGTACGCGTATTTATTGTGACCCCTTCTTGTATTCCAAACATACGAAGTTATATATTGTTGTGACCCTTTGAAAGAGTACTTATTTGTGGAATTTTTTGTGAACGTCATTTCAGGGTCATTCTCCCACAAAATAGCTTTGTTTGAAGGGGTGTCATAACTTTAGACTTCGTCGTTTAACCTCTTTATTTTTTGTTCCGTTTTCCGTGAACCTAGCCCGTAACCGATTATCGTAGTCTCGACCCTCTTGTCGACACGGTCGTCCTGGTATTTTTCTTATAATTATCGGACACCGCTAGACCAACCTTTTCACCTAATCAATTTCTAATCTACTTAGCCCTAATTGATTCGAATTTCAAATAACCTAATTAAATCTTTAAGATTTGTTACGTATGGCATGTGATTCCCCTAGCTATAAGTCACACTAGTTGCACCCCCTCCCTCTCACACCTTCTCTCTCCAATCAACCTAAGTATACCCCATTTCTACCCCTAAATAGCAACATTTCAATGTTAAAACTCAAACCAGCCCTAGGTTTAGAAACCCACGCACGCATGATGTGTCCATATTTTATATCATTTTCATATCATTATCACATCGCATTGCATATCATTTTCGCTTCCAAATCTCACTTTTTACTACGATTCTGCATTTCTGACGATATTCTCGAGTTTCGTAGTGTTTCGTGAATTTTCAGGGATTTTGGAGCGATTCGGACCCCCACTTGGGTATGGACACATCCGACGTGCCCATGAGCTCGTTGGCGGGGCTATGGAGGAGTTCGCCTCGTTCCTGGAGCCATTGGAGTAGAGAAAAGAGAGAAAGAGCAGAGAGAGGATCCCAGGAGCTTGCTGCAGCTTTTTCCCAGAAATTGCTCGGTCCGAGCAGCTCTGTTGCTCAGACCGAGTCATGTTAATTACAGCAGCAACAGATACGGTAGACTCGGACCGAGCAGTTCATCTGCTCGGTCGAGCCACCTCAGATTTCACAGCCTGAGCAGCGCCCGAGTAGAGCCCGAGTACCAGACCGAGCCGAGCCTACTTGGACCGAGCAGAGACCTGCTCGGTCCGGGTAGGCGATTTCAAATTCTCCAAGCAGCCGAGCAGCTCACTTACACGGGCCGAGCCACTGACCGAGCAGTGGCTACTTGGACTGAGTCACCTACTCGGTCGACATTTCCTGGGGCATTTTTGGAATGTTTTTAAAGAGAGCGATGCGCGTGATTTGGGAGCGATTGAAGCTGGCGATTGGGCAACGGCCTGAGGAGAGTTCATTCTGGGTTTTGCTAAGAGATTTTCAGAGAGTTTTTGGAGAGCGATTTTGGTAGGACTTTTGAAGATTAATTTTTGTAGCGAATTTTGGATCTAATATAGAAGATTATTGCTTTTGCTTTTGTCTGGATCTATTGTTCTTCTACTCTCACTGTACGTTCTTTTAGCCCTAATTTATCTATTGCTAAAATGTTTTCTTCTGCGAAATTGATGTTTCTGTGCGTTCCTATTGCGATGTCTGAGTAGATCTAATCTAGGGTTGATGGGTTTGCCCTAGGATTTTAGAGGAAAAATGTAGATCTGGATCCCTACGTTGAATTGGGGATTTAGGGTTGTATATCGGTAAATCCTACCAAATCCGTAAATAACCCGTACTGAGATCATGCCCACGGTCTGTGGAATTGATGTGCTTAAGGGGTATCTAGGGATTCAAATAGGGAAATCGGTGGATCCAACCAAGGCACGTGACCATGCCTGGCTCGTGCCTTGAGGGGGATCCATCGACGAACTATACCGCTACGTTGACGGCTACCGCCATTGCGTCAACGAGAGCCACCGAAATACCCCGCAATTCTAACCCACAAGAGTGGTACGAATTGAGGGATTAATTCCCTAGCCCTAATGCAATGTGAGGAACCTATCCAACATCAACCCCCAACGATCCTAGTGGCGATCCCTAAAGCCATAGTCCTTTTTTATTGATATCACAACAACAATAATCAACCCAAATCTTTCACTCCGACCGCTACCTCACTTCCAAATTTAGAAATAGACTGAGAATATTATAGACACTATCTCCGTCCCTGTGGGATTCGACTATCTTTTATACTATAACTCGACACCGTCCGCTTGCGGATTGAGCCCGTAGTCGTAGCCTAGGGGCCATATTACGCCTGGCGATCGTGACACCACCAGGTGGATCCTAGGTATAGCCTACGGGTGCGTCAACGCATAACCGCTAACCCGAAGGGAACTCATGCATCTCCTTCTCCTTGCACCGTCGACAACCCCTTGCTCCGGCCACCCTCCTCCCTTGTCCACCACCTTCTCCTCCTCCCCTAAACCACACAAATCAGCCCCCATCTCATCCACAACAAAACTGTCATCTTCCCCCTTGCAACTCACGGTCGGTAACCTTTAGACCGTCGCCGACCACCTCCAGCTACCGGCCAACGCCCGTGTCGACTCCCTATCTGTCGGCAACTCCCCTAGGCCGCAACCCCAAGCTGAGACCACTTACACAGCCGCGCAACCACTCCAAACAGCCGCACAACCCATTAAAAACTTCCATTGGCATATAAAAACTGCCGTTTCCACCTATAAAACCCACGGCCAAACCTCCCTTGCTCGTTGTGCCGTTGCTGCTCACCCCCTCTAAGGCAGCCCAGATCTGCACGGCTGTCCCCTAGGCCGTAAGACCATCTTGCAGTCTTCCCTTGACGTTGACGTTCGTGTTGCTCATTATCGTGCCGTGGTCGCTAATTGTGTCGTCTTCGCCGTTGATCACCGTACCTCGCTCGCTACCGGAGTCCAACCCCTGACGTCGCTACCCGACGTCAGTGTAGTTCTCGCGTCGTGTTGAGGTAAATCCCGAACCGTAGGAACCCAAACCTCAAATGTCTAATCAAGATAAAAATTGTAAGTTTTATTATGTTGGTTAAATAACCAATTAAGATTAATAATATGAGACTGTAGGATTTGTGACTCTTGATTGAGCACATAGGAAGAGATTCTAGACTGTGGAACTGAGGTTTCAGACGCTATTTTCAAGCAAGTGAAACTTGCTCAAACTTTTATTAGGCCATGATTAGGCCATTCTGTAATTTTTGTGTAAAAGAGACAAGGCGGTGAAATGATAGTCGCTGTTACGCCTATTTGACCGAGACCCCAAAAGACACGAGCCCAGGAGCCCGACTACTGGTCGAAGGCCCACCTGCAACCTCAAGCCCATTCAACAAAGGCCCTGTAAGGGATCTACTCGAATGTCGATCCGACCCGGCCCCGATAACCCGCTGGACACTCACCCACTCCTGCGAAAACCGTTCCCCGGAACGCGCGACCACTAAATGGCTGTAATGGGGAGGTGCTGGAAGGGCGAAGAGAGCGACGGCGAGGGGGCAGATTGATGGGGCACGATCGAGGGCGGGTGTGGGACGTGGGCCAGAGGCAATCACGCAGGGAGCTCTACAAAAGGGCTCGGAGGACGACGAAGAAGGGGACCGCATCTCAGGTAACAAAACCGAAGGTACTCCATCAACGACCTCGTTCCCCCAATTCATCTCCTTCCTCCCCCGCTCGCGCCGAGAGACGCCGTTACGATCTCCTCACGAGTCGAACCGTCTCCGCAGGGCCCCCTTTCTCAGATCACTATCTGACTTAGGCATCGGAGGGGATTTGGCCGGAACCAAGGTCCGGCCCCCTGACGAGCGTTCTCGTCTACGCAGGTGGACAGTTGATCAACGGGCCGAGGCTACCCCTCGCCCCTCTCCGACCACTCGTCCGACTGGATAGTGAGGCTTCCCCTCACCGTCAACCTACCGAGGCCGAGCACGCCCCACCGAGGCCGAGCGTCTTAGTCAGGTCCGAGATTCCCCTCGCCTCCCGTCGGCCGTGCATCTACCCGGGCGCCTGAGGCTACCCCTCGTCCCCCTTTCAGTCTAGGCCGAGCACGACTATCCGAGGCCGAGCATCTCAACAAGGGCCGAGGCTTCCCCTCGCCCCTTCTGCACCAATTCGAAGCCCCCCAAGGGACCCAAAGCGGGCCCCTTGACCACGTTGACCGGGTTCTCCACGGTCAACGCTTTGTAGTGAGAAAACACTCTGAAACATCTGGCGCCGTCTGTGGGAACGAAAGACCGTCCCACGAAGAAGCAAACCACACCCACAATGGCACGAGTCAGCAATGGAAGGAAGCGCATGCCCCCCATCCCGGAGGAGGGGAATGGCACAACAAACGGCAATCCCGAGGACACACCCGTCAGCGGCCACCCCACCCTCTCCACCGAAGAAACCGGCGGCTCAGAACTGGCCACGCAGGGACAGCTCCGCGCCCTGGCTTAGGAGACCAACGCGAGCCTCCAGACGTTGGTCGCGACGGTGCAGCAGCTCGTCGGCCCTGCGCCACCCAACGGAGGCACGTTGGACGATAGCCATCGATGGGCGGGGGGTCCCCCACACTTGCGGTCCGCCGTGGTCGACGACCACGGGACCCGGAAACCAAACACGGAGTGTCGGTTCACGCTGTCCGGCTCTCGTCAAGCGAGGTCACGCGCCTCCTCACCCTATCGTGAAAGGAGCCGAAGAGAGACCGAAGGGACGGACGGCGAATCAAGGACGGCCTCGTCTCATCGATCGCGGTCGTCCCGCCGCATGAGAAGCGAACGACACCACTCGAGAGACCGATCGCGGCGGAGCAGGAGCTCCCGCAGTAGTAGTCGAGAACGTCGGGACAGCCCGGCCCCCAGCGTGGCGAAGGCTGCGGAGCCAGCCCCGCTGGCGCCGGTGTTGCCTCCACCCCCGGTCGATGCCCCTTGTCACGGAGAATAACCGACGCACGGGTCCCCTCCCGATTCCGGATCCCGGTGCTGGGAAAGTACGATGGAATAGGAGACCCGGCACACCACGTGATGGACTACGAGGGGGACATGGCCTTCCAGGGAGCTGACGATGACCTGCTTTGCTGGGGCTTCTATTCTACTCTCAGGGGAGCGGCGAGGATCTGGTACCACAGCCTGCCCGGCCGCTCCATCGACAGTTTCGAACAACTCGCCCAGTTGTTCTGCAAACAGTTCATGGCGGGGATGCTGATCAAACCTGGTGCTGAACATCTGTTCAACATAGTGCAAGGCCCGGCCGAGCCACTCCGACAGTTCATGCGCCGCTTCAATGCGGAAAGGCTGAACGTGAACAACCCACCCGACCTGGTGGTCCAGACGGCCCTTAAGAAAGGACTTCGCCACAGGGGCCTCAAGAAGTCCCTACACAACGACCCCCCGAAGGACCTCCCCGGGATCATGGCAAGGGCCGAACGCTTCATGCTGACCGAGGAGGCCTTGGCCGAGGATGCAGGAAAAGCCGCTCGAGGGACCAAGCGCGGCGACGGCAGACGAGTTAGCCCCGAAGGGTACCGGACCGAGAAGAGGCAGAGGAACAGGCAGCGGGGAGAAAGCGCGAGGGACATCACCCCGGACGCCATTCTCGCCCAAGTACAGAAGGAAGAGCGAGCTGATCGCCCCCCACCGAAGGCTAAAAGAGGCGGGAAGAACAGGGAGAAGTACTGCAAGTACCACAAAGACGATGGTCATGACACAGAAGATTGCTGGCATTTGAAAAAGGACATTGAGAAGCTGATGAGCCGAGGGCACGCCAGGAATCAGGCCGACGAGCCGGCCCACGGAGAAGGGACCTCCACACAGCCAGACAAGGGGAAGAAGATCAACACCATCCAAGGCCCCCTCCGCATCATAGAGTGAGCGGGCGACGTCTCTCCCCCCGGAAGCAGCCTAGTATGAGGGAGTTATCTAAGTTTACATCCCTCTGTCTAGCTTCATTTCTTTTTTCTTCCATTTCCTCCAAATGTACCGGTCCGGCAGGACTCTTGAGAGTACAAATGCATCCGTTTTTGTTATCTTCATTTAAAACCCCGATGGAGTTGACATGACACCAATAGCATGAAAGGTTGGGGACCGCCGCCTCACTGGAGGAGGAAGAGGAGCTTTGCCCTCGTCGACCGACTCCAGCGCCCATAAGACCGGGGCAATTCCCCCAGCAGGCACGGACGCCGACCGGTCCTAAGCCGAGGATCTTAGCCCTCGCCGACCGACACCAGCGCTCATTAGTCTGGGGGCAATTCCCCCAGCAAACACGGACGCCGACCGGTCCTAAGCCGAGGAGCTTTGCCCTCGCTGACCGACTCCTGCGCCCCTAAGTCTGGGGAGAATCCCCCCAAGACCGGTCCTAAGCCGAGGAGCTTAGCCCTCGCCGACCGACTCCAGCGCCCATAAGACCGGGGGCAATTCCCCCAGCAGGCACGGACGTCGACCGGTCCTAAGCCGAGGAGCTTAGCCCTCGCCGACCGACACCAGCGCTCATAAGTCTGGGGGCAATTCCCCCAGCAGACACGGACGCCGACCGGTCCTAAGCCGAGGAGCTTTGCCCTCGCTGACCGACTCCTGCGCCCCTAAGTCTGGGGAGAATCCCCCCAAGACCGGTCCTAAGCCAAGGAGCTTAGCCCTCGCCGACCGACACCAGCGCTCATAAGTCTGGGGGCAATTCCCCCAGCAGACACGGACGCTGACCGGTCCTAGGCCGAGGAGCTTTGCCCTCGCTGACCGACTCCTGCGCCCCTAAGTCTGGGGAGGATCCCCCAGCCAACGCCAGCTTCGTCCATTCCTAAGCCAAGAACAAGGCGACAACGCAAAGTACACAAGAAGTCCAAGTAAGTCGATTTCGTTTATAATGGCTAACCAGAATACAAAAATGCGTCTTATTTACAGGGAAGCAAGGCGAAGGAAACACCCTACAAACAATCTACTTGCGACGAATGACAGAGTTCTTCGCCTACAGAAGCTAGATCGACACCGACAGAGCAAAATTGGTTGACAAAAGACCCGAAGTAGGTAGCCCAAGCTAGCAGCCATGCAACCAGCAATTGTTGGCCATGGAGCCGATAACGAAGCCGAAGGAGATAGCTGGGGCCAGGGATCCATTTCAAGTAGACTGGCCCAAAGCAAAGCAAATGCTTAAAAATTTGAGGATAAGGCCGGGAGGGACGGCTTAGGGAGATCGAGATCGGGAGGACACATCCTCGGGCACTTCGCCCTGCTCGAAGCGAGGGGGATCGACCAGTGGTGGGGCTTGCCGAACACGCTCTGCACATTCGCGGAAAGAAGACTGGACGACTTCGACGATCCGAGGGGCGATGAGGTCTTCATACTTACCGAAAGCCCCCATGAGAACCTCGAAGATCCTCTTCCCCAGGGTCTCGACGACGCCCTTCTCCACCTCCTCTGCAAGCCGCACCACCTGGCGCCGATCCGACAGTTCCCTCTGAAGCTCCTCCCTCTCCAGGCGGAACGATTCCGCCGCTTCCTCAGCCGACTGATGAGCATCCTCCAGCTTTCCCTGGAGGTCACCCACTCGTCCCTCCAACTCGGCCACACGGAGGTTGAGACGCCGAGACTCCATCTGGGCCTCCGTCATAGCCACCTCAGCCGCCCCGGCCCGCTCCTGAGCCCTCATGGAGGACTCCTCCAGCTCCCTCAAGCGGACGGCTCGACACTGCAACTCCACAGCGAGCGCTGAACCCTGAAAAGACGAGACATGGGCTAAGAAGAGAATAAAGAGAAAGAGAGGATAGCAAGATAACCGAACCTGTTGAAGGATCCAGACCAAGGAATCCGACATCTTGTCGGCCGGGATCTTCTTGAGGAGGCTGCGGTCCCGGGGAGGGACGGAGACCTCGGCAACCTGCTGGGCCAGGGCTCGGTCAGCAAACATCGAACTCCCAGGGACGACGATCGAAGCCAAGTCGCTCGCCAACAAGGCCCCGACCCCTGGTGATACGGGCGAAGACGCTGCGAGGGGGGTGGCTGGCAAAGCTATCGAAGGATCCCCGGCGGATGCCACGGGAAGCGCGGAACCTTCCGGACCGGAGGGATCCACGTCCTCCTTCCTCTTCTTTCCACCGTGGGGCTCCGAAGGCGCTGGAGGGGAACGCTTCCGCCTCGCACCATCCTCACCCCCCGGAAGGGGATCGCCAGAAGAAGAGGCGGGAGGCGCGGCCACCACCTTACTCACGGAAGGCTCGGCTCGGTGCACTTCCTCCTCAACGGTCCTCCGAGGCGCCCTTCCAGAGGTACTACCTCGGCTCCGAGCGGCTCCACGACGGATCAGCTCATCGACGTCACGGACGAATTCACG
Organism: Scilla litardierei; assembly: GCA_030789695.1. Lineage (NCBI taxonomy): Eukaryota > Viridiplantae > Streptophyta > Magnoliopsida > Asparagales > Asparagaceae > Scilla > Scilla litardierei. The sequence goes on from CM061136.1 coordinate 77,175,168, forward strand.
GCCGGCCATCCCTGCAAAGGAGACCGAAATCAGGATGAGTCATAGGGCGATCCGGGGATGAAAAAGCGACCTACCTGGAGACCACAAGACGGCCTTCAGGAGTAGGTCGTCCAACAAAGACCAGATGGACTTCGTTTCCAAAGGAAGAGCCAACAGAAGCGCAGCGGCTGCCCGGTCGGTGTCTGAGAGAACTAACGACGGGCGAGGATGGACAGAACTGCCCCAGCTTGTTAGAATCTGGGCCTCCCCCAAGAAGACCACGAAAAAATAATCCGAGTTCCAATCCCCTGACCAGCGGGGTAACCCGATCAGGCATTCCCTCCTCGAACGAGCTCGGAGTAGCAGCCATGACCCCGGACCGACCGTCTGGACCTGGTAAAAGTGGAAGAGAAGGGGGAGAGTCGTCTCCAGACCACGGGAACAGCAGAGCGTTACGAAGCCCGTCAGTACCGCGATCGAACACGGGGTGAACTGACACAGGGACACTGTGAAATGTTCCATGACCTGGATGAAGAAGGGATGGAGCGGGAAGCGAAGACCCAGGCGGAACATCTCGACGTAGACGCCGACCTCATTGCTCCTCGGAAGGCAAATCCGCTCGTCGACAAATGGAACCCGAACCTCGTATGGGAAGCAGAGATATCTCTCCCGGATCTCCGCGGCCACCGAAGGAGGGGTCCTCAACGGCGTACGGAGGACAACCGGGGGCACATTAAGCCGTACGGCAGCCGACGCCACGTCATCACAGGCGTAGTCTGGAAAAAGTTTCTCCTTCCCCTTATCCTGAAGAGAACGACTCCCGGCGGGGGAACCTGATCCCCCTAGCCGGGGCTCACCCCGCCTGGACTCCGAAGGATCCCTTGCCCTTTGACCAGAACCGCCTATCCTAAGGGCAGCCATGAGATGAAAAGCGAGAGAGGAATTACCTTTTTTCGACTGGTCTGGAGAAGGCAAGGAAGCGAAGGCGACGGGAAACTCCGAGTTGTGGAAAGCTTTGAATACCGGGAGAAGCAAAAGAGAAGTGGAGATCAACGCGGCTGAGGATTTTATATACCGGGCGCAGGGGTGAATTCGAAGCGGCTGACAAGAACGCGCGACAGGCTTCGAAGAACTGGCGGCGTTTCGAAACCGGCGCCAGGGGAAGTCCAATCGATCCGCCTCATCATGACCTACATTTATGACCACGCCTCGGCTGAAGCGCCACTCGGAACCCCAGGAGGCGGAGCGGTTATACCAAGCTAGCCGAGGCCGATCGATCCCACCGATGGCGGCGCCCGAACCCCTCAGCTTCTCAACTGAAGACGGCCCCGCGAACGGAGGGGGTAAGTTTGCAGCCACACGTGGCGGCATCAGAGGACCAACGGCGCTTCGGAGCCCGCGCCTTGAAAATATCGAACGGGCCCACCCATGATGACGACTAATAAATGAGTCGGCATCGAATGGCGAGCTTGTCAAAATCGGCAGAGGTCAAATCGGCCGAGCCGAACAGGCCGAAGCCGATCAACTCGACCGATGGGGGCAATTGTTACGCCTATTTGACCGAGACCCCAAAAGACACGAGCCCAGGAGCCCGACTACTGGTCGAAGGCCCACCTGCAACCTCAAGCCCATTCAACAAAGGCCCTGTAAGGGATCTTCTCGAATGTCGATCCGACCCGGCCCCGATAACCCGCTGGACACTCACCCACTCCTGCGAAAACCGTTCCCCGGAACGCGCGACCACTAAATGGCGGTAATGGGGAGGTGCTGGAAGGGCGAAGAGAGCGGCGGCGAGGGGGCAGATTGATGGGGCACGATCGAGGGCGGGTGTGGGACGTGGGCCAGAGGCAATCACGCAGGGAGCTCTACAAAAGGGCTCGGAGGACGACGAAGAAGGGGACCGCATCTCAGGTAACAAAACCGAAGGTACTCCATCAACGACCTCGTTCCCCCAATTCATCTCCTTCCTCCCCCGCTCGCGCCGAGAGACGCCGTTACGATCTCCTCACGAGTCGAACCGTCTCCGCCGGGCCCCCTTTCTCAGATCACTATCTGACTTAGGCATCGGAGGGGATTTGGCCGGAACCAAGGTCCGGCCCCCTGATGAGCGTTCTCGTCTACGCAGGTGGACAGTTGATCAACGGGCCGAGGCTACCCCTCGCCCCTCTCCGACCACTCGTCCGACTGGATAGTGAGGCTTCCCCTCACCGTCAACCTGCCGAGGCCGAGCACGCCCCACCGAGGCCGAGCGTCTTAGTCAGGTCCGAGATTCCCCTCGCCTCCCGTCGGCCGTGCATCTACCCGGGCGCCTGAGGCTACCCCTCGTCCCCCTTTCAGCCGAGGCCGAGCACGACTATCCGAGGCCGAGCATCTCAACAAGGGCCAAGGCTTCCCCTCGCCCCTTCTGCACCAATTCGAAGCCCCCCAAGGGACCCAAAGCGGGCCCCTTGACCACGTTGACCAGGTTCTCCACGGTCAACGCTTTGTAGTGAGAAAACACTCTGAAACAGTTGCCTAGATGCCTATACTAGGTCTAGCTTGACAACAAAGCTACACTCGACACCATACTAGATCTAGGTTGACAACGAAGCTAGATCTGACACCATGTCATGTTATTTCATGCACATTACGTGTCATGTTTATTTTGATATAACTGTATGCAATTCAATATCTACTCATTTTGCATGTCATTTCATGTATTAGAATGTTTGTCGTGATTGTGTAGCACACGCTACTATTGTAATGTAAGCTGCGACGAGTAGGATTTTGACTCCTACATAATGATTGAGTCTAGGTCAACCCTATCCCATAAACACATCCTGGCTCGTGATCCAGAAGATGGGTACCAGTCCATACACGTGGAGGGGTAGGGTTAAGCGGTCACTCAGTGTAGACGTGTTCCCGATCAGTAACTTCAGCTGCAAGACGTAAACCCTGTGCATGACGCGAACTCATGTTTTACTGCTTTTAATGAAATATTGTTTAGTAGCTTTTGCTACGATGTGTCATATCATGTTCATGTTTAAACTGCTGCATTCATTAATATATCATGCCATGACATCATTTTAGAACTGCTAGTTGCACTCTTTTTCTTTTACGTTTCCTTGCACAAAAGTCTCCCTTTCCTTTTTGGATATTTTTGCTGACATATGTCCTTTTCTCTTTGAGTGTCATATGTCAGGTTTAGAGTCTGAGTTTGTTGCTGTGGACGATCAGTTTACTGACGTCGAGCCCGAGGCCTTTACTGACGTCCAGTTCGAGGACACTGGAGATCAGTCCTAGTCTCAGCAGGAGGCTTCCATTACTTTCCTAGATTGTTGCTATTAGACTCTTTGGTGCATAGCACCTTATGTTGTTTCTTTTGTTTCGGCCATGCGTAGGCCTTCTTTTTAGACTCTGTACTTTTCTTTTATGACTATCTGTGGATGTTTGGAATAGTGTTGGATGATTTGTTGAATGTTGGTTAATCTTTAACTGCTTTCAATTATTATTGTTTTTGTTTCTTTATGCAATTCAAGGATATGCAAATGGATGAGCACACAGACGCTTATTAGACTGTGGTTTAACAGCTTCAGTTTGAGCGGACCTCTTCGCATCTTGCCTTCTATACTTGGGAAGCGGGGCGTGACTGGTTTTTGTGGTGACCCATGTAGGTCGTTGCACCTGCAAAATATCGAAACAACGATAATAATAAAAACATCCAACGAAACATTCGAAATATTCGAGTCATAAAATTCGAGTTTAATCTGAACGTTTTCCTTGTCTTAGATGGCTGGGAGATGCATTACCTGAGCTGGTGGTGGATCAGGAGTTGGTGATGGAGCTGATGGAGCTGATGGAGACCGTACCATTCCTGAGATGCTGAGGATGATGCAGCAGATGATGCACATACAGCAGGGCATGCTTCAGAATGCCCCTCGCTTCAAGCCTGGAGCGAAGCAGTTTCGGGAGCTGGGCCCGACGTATTTCACTGGGTCAGAAGGACCTTTGGCTGCTGATGAATGGATGAAGAACACTGAGGAAACCTGCTTCTTTTGAAGGTTGACCCGGCTGGATGGGTCGAATTGGTGAAGAAGCAACTGAAGGACAATGCCCGTAATTGGTAGGAATCTAAGGAACAGATGCTGGTGAGGCCTATCCCTTGGGCCACTTTCAAAGCTAGGTTTGATGAGGAGTTCTTCCCATGAGCTGCCAGGAGGGAGTTGATGCAATAGTTCATCAATTTGAAGCAAGGGAGTCTGACGACGGATCAGTGCCACCAGGAGTTCACCAAGTTGTACCACTTTGCGTCGAATTTGGTTCGGACCCCCGAGGATCGAGCTCAGTGTTTCCTGCAGGGTCTTTTCTTGGATCTGCAGAGTTTGATGTCTTCTTCAGACTTGGACTCGTACAGTAAGTTGCTGATAGATGCGAAGAGGCATGAGCTGATTGCCAATCAGAAGAGAGTGCAGTTTTCAGGTGCAGGAAAGAGGCCTATGGAGCAGGCCAGAGCTGTGGTTAGGCATGTGTTGAAGCCTAATCAGTCTGCATAGTTTAAGAGGCCAGGTGGGCCTAGTCAGAAGGTGTGCTATTATTGTGGCAAGGCTGGACATACGAAGGACCAGTGCAGGAGGTTGCTGGGCCAGTGCTTACTTTGTGACGACGTTATACATTCAGTGAAGGGTTGCCTGCTTGCCAAACAGCTGCAGAGAGCACCAGTAGCTGTCGAACATGGAGCACCTCTTATACCTCAGAAGCAGGCTTTTCAGCAGGCAGTTCAGCCTAGGAAGCAAGCTTTCACGATGACTGCAGTAGAGGCAGCGGCTGAGGATGGAGTTATTGCAGGTAATCCTCAGACTAGTCTTTAATTTTCAGTAGTTGATCTTGCATGTTAGATTAGATCTTGTTTGCTAGAATAGGTTTTGATTACTAGCTTGTTGTTAGGGGTTATTCTTGTTTGTGCTTTTCCTGCTCGGGTTCTCTTCGACTCCTGTGCATCCATGTGCATCTTAACTCAGAGTTTTGTGGACAAGCATTGTCTGTCGACTTCACCTCTTCCCAAGAGTCGGGATATCGCTACGGGGAATGGTGTGATCTCAGTGTCCCTTGGTTGTCTATGGACACGAGCTATATGCCGATTTTATCGTCCATGACATTACCAATTATGATGTCGTTCTTGAGATGGATTGGCTTGGTTGTTTCTTTGCTACGATCGACTGCCGATGGAAGAAGGTGGTGTTTGAGATTCTTGGTCACCCGACCTTCGAGTTCAGCAGTGGTAGCAGTTCGCTTGGGCCTGTCAGATTTCGGGGCAAGCCAGTGGTGGAGCTTGTAGCTATGCAGAGTGAGGTGAGTTGACCAGCTGTGGTGAGAGATTTCAATGACGTCTTTCCTGAGGAGATGTCAGGATTGTAGCCTGATCGAGCTCTTGAGTTCTCGATTGATCTTATTCCGGGAGCGCAGCCCATTTTGAAAGCACCATATCGTATGGCTCCAGCAGAGTTGGAAGAGCTACGTAGACAATTGGACGAGCTTTTGCAGAAGGGTTATATCCATCTAAGTGTGTCTCCGTGGAGAGCACCTGTTCTGTTGGTGAAGAAGAAGGATGGTTCGTGCCGGATAAGCGTGGACTACAGAGAGTTGAATGCCGTCACCATCAAGAACAAGTATCCGTTGCTGTGTATAGACAACATTTTCGATCAGCTTGGTGGATCGAGGGTATTCTCTAAACTGGATCTCAGGAGCGGATATCACCAACTGAGGGTGAAGAAGGAAGATGTGCAGAAGACATCGTTCAGAATGAAGTATGGAAACTACGAGTTCGTGGTTATGCCTTTTGGTGTGACCAACGCACCCGCAGTTTTCATGAACCTGATGAACCTGATTTTTTATGACTTCTTAGATAAGTTCATCGTTATCTTTATCGATGACATCTTGATTTATTCGAAGTCGGAAGAAGAACATGCCAAGCACTTGAGGACAGTTCTGGAGATTTTGAGGAAGCATCATCTGCATGCGAAGTATTCCAAGTGCGATTTCTGGTTGGATAGAGTTGCCTTCCTTGGACATGTGGTGTCAGGAGATGGCATATCCGTGGATCAGGAGAAGATCAAGGCTATCAGAGAGTGGCCGATTCTGCAGACAGCGTCAGAGATCAGGAGTTTTCTTGGTCTAGCAGGATATTATCGGTGCTTCATCAAAGATTTCTCTCGTATTGCAGAGCCGATGACTAGACTGACAAGAAAGGATATACCATTCGTTTGGTCTGATGCTTGTGAGGAGGCCTTTTCTATTCTGAAGGTGAGATTGACGTCAGCACCTGTTCTAGTTGTGCCTGATCAGAGTGGAGGCTTTGAGATCTTTTGCGATGCATCTGTCAAAGGTCTCGGTTGTGTTTTGCATCAGCATGGATGCGTGGTCGTGTACGCTTCTCGACAGCTTAAGGCTCACAAGAAGAACTACCCGACACACGATTTGGAGTTGGCTGCAGTCGTATTTGCGCTCAAGATTTGGAGGCATTTCCTGCTGAGTGAGAAAGTGAAGATTTTCACTGATAACAAAAGCTTGAAATACATCTTTACACAGAAGGATCTCAACATGCGACATTGTAGATGGTTGGAGCTCATGGCAGATTACGAGATCGACTTGCAGTATCACCCTGGCAAGGTGAATATGGTTCCTGATGCAGAGCAGACTTCCAGTAGTTATGATGTTGACTTCACAGTGGAGGTTGCAACAGGAATTATATGAGTCAGGCATTGAGATTGTGCTTCCTGGAGAGGTTTCATCGTTGATGTGTATGCAGATACAGTCGAGGATCGGATCAAGGCAGGTCAGGCTGGAGATCCGAAGCTGAAGAAGATCCGTGAGCAGGTTGAAGCCGGTCTGCAGACTGATGTGTCCATATTTTCTACCTTTTTCATATCATCATTACATTGCATTCCATGCCATTTTTGCATCCAAGTCCCATATTTTACTACGATATCGCATTTCTGACGTTATATTCGAGTTTCGTAGTATTTTTTTGAGTTTTCAGGGATTTTGGAGCGATTCGGGACCCGACATGGGTATGGACACATCCGAGCCCGTGAGCTCATTGGTGAAGCCCAACAGGAGTTTGCCATGTTTTGGGAGCCTCGGGAGGAGTGGAGAAGAGAGCAAGAGATGGCATAAGGGAGAGAGCAGCCTTCAGGAGCTTCAGCAAGAATTTCCCAGTCTGCTCGGTCGAGCAGTACAGATGGTCGGACCGAGCAGATGCAAATGAAGAAGAAGGAGCAGATACGGGGATGGCTCGGACAGAGCAGTTCATTTGCTCGGTCGAGCATCCCTTCATTCTGAAGTCCAACTCACCCAGCGCACATCCCGAGTAATTCTTTAGTGACCGAGTCAGCGCTCTGCTCGGACCGAGCAGAGATGACTCGGCCCGTACAGGCAGAGTAAAGAAATTTGAAGAATTTGGATTTCCTGTTGTGCTCGGTCGAGCAGTACAACTGCTCAGACCGAGCAACTGACTGAGCAACGCAATGCTCGACCGAGTAGCCTACTTAGGCGACGACGCTGAGGCCATTTTTGGAAGGATCTTATGGAGCCGTCTGTTGCACGATTTTTGGGGGAGTGAAGGCTAGGAGCTGCAACATCGATTGGGAGCGATTCATTTCTGAGTTTTTTTTGAATACTTTTGGGGAGCGAAAAACTGGAGAGAATTATTGTTAGTTTTTAGATTAAATTTCTGAATACTATTTGGATCAAATTTCTTGTGGAGATTGCTTGCTACTGCGTTTGGGAATTTTTATTGGATCTATTATTCATCTATTTTCCTCATCTCTCGCTGTAAGTTTTTGATCTTTATTCTACCAATTGCTATGATGTTTTCTTCCATAAAAATGATGTTTTTATCTGCTAATATTGCCATGAGTGAGTAGTCCTTTCTAGGGTTGATGGGTTAGCCCTAAGATCTTAGGGGGAATACGTAGATCCGGATCCCTAGGTTGAATTAGGGATTTATGGGAGTATTTTGGTCGATCTTACTGAATCCCTAGGTAACCTGTACTGAGATCATGCCCACGGTCTGTGGAATTGATGTGCTTAAGGGGTATCTTTGGGATTCGAATAGGGAAATCGATGGATCCAACCAAGGCTCGTGACCATGCCCGACCCGTGCCTTGAGGGGATCCATCGATGAACTATACCACTACGTTAACGCTACCGCTATTGCATCAACGAGAGCTACCAAAATACCTCGCAATTCTAACCCATGGGAGTGGTACAAATTGGGAGATTAATCCCCTAGCCCTAATGCAATGTAAGGATCCTATTCCAACGTCGATCCCTGACGATCTTAGCGGTGGTCCCTAATGCCATAGTCCTTTTTATTAGTAAAACAACAACACCACCCCAATCAACTCTCTCAACCCGATAGCTATCTCACTTCGAGATATAGAAGTGAACTGAGAACCAAATACACTATCACCGTCCCTGTGAGATTCGATATCATTTATACTCCAACTTGACACCGTCTGCTTGTAGATCGAGCCCAGAATTGAAACCTAGGGACCATACCACGCCTGGCGGTCGTGACACCACCGGGTGGAATCTAGGCGTAGGTTTCGGGTGCGTCAAGTTTTTGGCGCCGTTGCCGGAGATTTATCTCCGTGTAATTCGTGCAATAACTATGTCGATCTAAAGTTACATTTCGGATGATCAAGTTTATGGTGCCGTTGCCTGGGATTTATCTCCGTGTAATTCGTGCTATAACTTGGTCGATCTAAAGTCAAATTTCAGACGATTAAGTTTTTGGCGCCATTGCCGGGGACGGCAATAGTGTTTATCTCAATTTATTTTTATTTTGAGAAGTCTGCTAGCAAATATTTCCATTACTCACCTTTCCACTCTTTTTACTCTCTTTCTATTTTTTCTGCCTTGCTACTAACATCTCCTTCCAGCTAGCGATTATTTCCTGACTAATCAGACATAATGAAGATGGTGATGCAAGTACAGTGGACCTGTGAGTCTGACAGTGACTCAGATGAGTTCAGTTTCTCTCCTTATCATCTACATGGCCTTCAGGATTCGCGCATGGACAAATCCATGATTGAATGCGCGGCTAGAGAACTGATTGATGCAGTTCGGTTTATCGGCTCAAGAACCTTTGTTGCAGGTAACACAAATCAGCAATTGGTCATGGATCACATAATGAACAATGTCTCTGATGCAGGTACCATCGAGGGTGACATTTGCATAAGCTTCGAAGAGGACGTGATGTTCCTCCAGACCATTGAGGCCTTACCTGTTGATGTAGACTAGATAGAGACTCGTCAATTGGAGCCACTGGACAATTATCAGTTATTAGATATAATAGAGAGCATGGTAACTGATGTATGGGCCCATGGCCTAGTGGAATTTCCTACAGACGACCCGGTTACACAAGAGCAATCGGTTTTTATTGCAAATGCTTTCAACAATGCGGATGCCTTGGATGGTGTCCCCGTCGCTGATGGAATCTATGTGCAATACGAGAGACACACACTGTGCTTTTATAATGATAGCCTCTCACACATTTCAGCATATGAAGAACATGCCTGTAAGGAGTACACAGATCCCTTGCCATTACAAAATGACATTGACCAGGGAAGTCCTTCAGATTCTATGTTTGATATTGAATGCATACATGAACACCTTGCCTCTGTTGACAGGTGCGCTATGGAAACAGAATCTGCAGACGTCTGCCATGACGTACCATCATCTCCCTGCTCTTCATATGATTCTACCAACGAAGAGTTTCCACCTTCTGAACCGGAAATTGAGGATGCATCTTTCTCGCAAGTGAGAGATGACGGGGGTACAGCGCCCCCTCAGGTAGAACTAAAACCTCTTACTGCCAATTTGAAATATGATTTCTTGAGGGATAATTCCACGTACCCCGTTATTGTCAATGCGGCGCTCGCCGAGCCCCAGCTTAAAAGCCTCCTAAAAAATCCTTAGATCACACAGAAAAGTAATAGGTACAACATCGCTAACCTGAAGGGTATCAATGAAACTATATGTACCCATATGATTCATCTAGAGGATAAGGACGCCACATCCATTGAGCCTCAAAGGCGATTAATCCCAACATGAAGGAGGTGGGGAAAAAGGAGGTCCTGAAGCTTTTATAGGCCGACATTATCTATCCCATTTCCGATAGTAAATGGGTTAGCCCTATGCAGGTTGTCCCTAAGAAAGGGGGCATGCCAGTTGTTAGAAACGGAAAAATGAACTAATATCCACTAGGACTGTCACCAGATGGTGTATGTGTATTGACTATAGGAAACTCAATAAAGCCACTAGAAAAGATCATTATCCTCTACCCTTTATCGACCAGATGCTTGAGCACTTAGCCAAACACAAATACTTCTGTTACTTAGACAGATACTCTGTATTCTTCCAAATCCCGTTGCATCGGGAAGACTAAGAAAAGACGACGTTCACATGTCCTTATGACACATTTGCCTATCGAAGAATGCCGTTTGGGCTATGTAATGCACCTGCCACATTTCAAAGGTGCATGACGTCTATTTTCTCAGACCTCATCGAGAATATTATGGAAGTCTTCATGGATGATTTTCTGTTTATGGCACTGAGTTTGATGATTGCTTAGCAAATTTATCCAAGGTTTTCGAATGGTGTCATGACAACAATCTGACCCCGAATTGGGAAAAGTGTCATTTCATGGTGACAGAAGGGGTTGTGCTTGGCCATGTCATCACTTCTAAGGGAATTGAGGTTGATAAGGCCAAAGTCGAAGTTATCAAAAGCCTACTACCACCACCCACTAACCTCAAGGGTATCCATGGTTTTCTAGGGCACGCCGGTTTTTATCGATGCTTTATAAAGGATTTTTCTAATATTGCTCGCCCGCTCATGGAGCTCCTCGCCAAGGATGCTCCTTTTGTGTTTACTGACGCTTGTTTGCTAGCTTTTAACAGGTTAAAGGGAGCTCTCATCTCAGCCCCGATTATACAGCCGCCAGATTGGAATCTGTCATTTGAGCTTATGTGTGACGCTAGTGACCAAGCAGTGGGGGTTGTTCTTGGCCAAAGGAAGGAAGGAAAGCTTCATGTTATATACTATGCTAGCAAAACCTTGGATGATGCTCCAAAGAACTACACCACTACAGAGAAGGAGCTGCTAGCCGTAGTCTATTCTATCGAGAAGTTTATGTTCTACCTCCTGGGGTCCAAGGTGATTATCCATACAGATCATGCAGCATTGAAATATCTACTAAGCAAGAAGGATGCTAAACCACATCTGATACGGTGGATCCTCATGCTCTAAGAATTTGATATTGAGATCAAGGACAAGAAGGGAGCAGAGAATGTAGTAGCAGACCACTTGTCGCGGTTAATCCAAAGGCACGTGAATGACATCTTGCCGATTGACGATTCTTTCACTGGCGAACAGCTATTTGTAGCAAATTCCTTTGAAGCCCCCTGATATACTAATATAGCGAATTACCTGGTGAGCGGCATAGTCCCGCATAGGTTGGCGACCTATTCGAGGAGGAAGTTCCTACACGATGCCAAGAGTTACTTCTGGGATGACCCGTACCTGTTCAGGACATGCACCGACGGGATCATCAGGCGATGTATCCCAAAGGAAGAAGCAACCTCCATCATATCGCATTGCCACTATCAACCATGTGGTGGACACGTAGCTATCACCAAAACCACGGCAAAAATCCTCCAAAGTGGTTTCTATTGGCCCACTATATTCAGGGATGCGAATGAATACATAAGGAAATGCGACAGATGCCAGAGGACGGGGAATACCACGAAGAAGAATGAAACACCCCTTCATGGCATCTTGGAGATAGAACTATTTGACTGTTGGGGTGTTGACTTCATGGGACCTTTTCCATCGAGTAACTGTAATAAGTACATCTTGGTCGCCGTTGATTACGTCTCGAAGTAGGTGGAAGCCATGGCCACCCTGACAAACGACGCAAGGATAGTGGCCATGGTTTTCAAGAATACTATCTTTCCTCGTTTTGGAGTACCCCGGACAATCATAAGTGATGGAGGGAGTCATTTCATCGAGAAAAAGTTCGAGACGATGCTGAATAAATATGGAGTTCATCATAAGGTCGCTCTTGCTTATCACCCTCAGACTAGTGGCCTGGTTGAGGTATCCAATAGGGAAATCAAAAGCATCCTGGAAAAACTGTTAGCGCATCAAGGAAAGATTGGTCACACAAGTTAGATGACGCCCTTTGGGCATATCGCACCGCCTTCAAAACTCCCATCGGCACAACCCCTTACAGACTAGTGCATGGAAAAGCTTGCCACCTTCTAGTAGAGTTGGAGCACAGAGCATATTGGGCAATAAAGAAAATGAATTTTGACTACCAAAGTGTCGCCACGAGACGAGCCTTACACAGCAATGAGTTGGAAAAAATTCGGCGACATGCTTATGAGAATGCAAAGATATATAAGGAGAGAACCAAGGTTTATCATGATAGAAACATCACGGTGGTTCGCCATGATGTCGGTGACCAGGTACTCTTTTATAATTCAAGATTACGCCTCTTCTATGGGAAGTTAAAGTCAAGGTGGTACAGCCCTTATAAGATAGTAAGCGTGTCTCCGGGAGGTGCCGTTGAGCTCGAAGGAAAAACAGAAATTTCAAAGTAAACAGCCAGAGGATTAAACCTTACAGAACAGGATAACCAATTGGACAAGAGGAGACAGACTTCCTCGAGGGATCCCCGCCGACTGTCACGACCCGCTTCCCTAAAATGGAGGCGAGGCGTGAGAAGTCCGCTCAGACTTGGAGCTGTGAGGCTCCAGTCTGTAAAGCGTCTGGAATAACCAAGTATAGGTCCTTGCAAATGCGAAACAGAAATAAAATAATAATAAAGAAAAGAGACAGAAAATATTATTCCAATCTCAGAATGTCCACAATAAATTCCAACATCACAGAAAAGCCACCAGGCTAAAAAGAAGTGTCGAAAAGGCCCCAGCATGGCCAACAAACGTACAGAAGAAAGGTGACACACACCGACAAACTAACGACAACTAAACAGAAGCAACACCGAAGAAGTCTCTACGACTGGTCATCGGTGTCCTCGCACTCTACGTAAATGGTGGACCCAGGCTTAATGTCAACAAACGCCGCGTCCTCAGCAACGGACTCAGACTCAGCAACCAACATGCGACACCCAAAAGAGACGAGGGCACATGTCAGCAAATCTACAAGAGACTTGTGCAAGGAAACTAAAAGAAGGAAAGTGACGTGCCCCCGGTTTGCAAGCCGCAAATGGCCGGGGGACCCGGTGGAGGTTTAGATATTTGTAACCGCAAGCGCACGGTGTTGTAGTGTGGCTTGGGGGTCGAACACAAGGAGGCGAGGATGTGCTTGTGTCAAAGAGGATCAAAATCACCCCATGAGCGAGCTAGCCCAGATCAATTGAGGGTTTGTCACGGTAAAAGAATGCAAGGTATAGACAATATGAAGGAAAAAACCCGGGACTCTGGTTTCGACCCCAATGAGCGACTCTCGCCGATACGGCCTACAGGTAGGATGGTGATCAGAATTAGGGTCTAATGGTGAGACGTTGCCTCTAAAAGTGGTACCGGCATCCCATGGGCCCGATATTCCGGTCGGTGCTCAGGATGATACGCCGAACTTCCCGGGTTCGATCAGTGGGCACTCCCGTGTCTATTAACACTGATCGACTCCGGGAGCACTAAGCTCGCAACGATAACTCCCAACGTCTCATCCTACCGCTCCCGCGCGCTAGGATTCTGCGTCTATGCTAAGGGCGTGAGCTATGGCTAGGGAGTCAACCGCCAAGTTTATTCCCCCTTGGCCCAACGGTCAAAGGCGGTCTTTTTCCCGCCGATGACAATAAAACACCCCGCGTAACCGTTAGATTCCTAATCCCTATCGATTTCCTAACCCTATGGACGCATCGGGAAGAGCCTCCGAAGGAGTTTCCGCCAAAATCCCGGATTAGGGAACTACTCACAAATATTCATTAAAAAGAGATCTAAATGAAAATGGACCGTCAAAATCATAATCAGACAATAGAAATGCAATGGTAGTAAAGCAATTAAGATAATACTAAAGTTTTACAAAGCTCCGAAAACTTACAAAAACTGGAGAATTACAGCCGTCACAAAATGAAGAAAACAGTAAAAAATAACCAACTCCCGAATCTGGGAAACCTAGGGTTCTATTTATAGAAAACGACATCACCCGATCGGTTGACAAGTCAACCGATCGGGTGAACCGCTTCACAAAATTACAGCGCAATGCGGGGGTTTCACCCGGTCAGTATGAACCGGTCGGTTGGAACTTGGTGCGGTCGGTTGGATCTTGGTGTCGACCGGTTGGATCTTGGTGCGGACCGGGTGAGGAGACCGGTTGGATCTTCGAGTCTTGGCTGTTGAAATTCAGCTACAGGTGAACCGATCGGGTGAAGGTCACCCGATCGGTTGGCAATCAGCTTCGAATTTCCAGAGACTTTGAGCTTTTAACCCGGTCACTGAACCGACCGAGTGACTTCTCGTGAGCTCCAAGCTGCGCCCGGGTGGTGCACACGTGCATCACCCGATCGGTTGGAGATGACCAACCGACCGGGTGAAGGGCTGAAAGATGCAATCTTCGTCGTTTGACCCCCTGGATCACGCGTGACTCCTCCCGTTGCTTCGGGGACACATGATATCATCGTTTTATGCCACAAATGCCAGTAAACTCCTGCAAAACACGAAAAACACGGAAAAGTGAAAGAAAACAAGAAAACACGAGAAAACACGAGAAAACAAATAAAAGACGGCGGTAAAATAAGGAAAAACACGGACGAAAACGTGCGTAAATATATGAAATATAAACGCACGTCAAAATCCCCCAAGCTGAACTCTTCCTCGTCCTCGAGGAAGACGAGTGAGAGTAGGAGCTCGGGGAGGAAAAATAGAGAGAAAGAGAGAAAAAGAAAACTCTATATCCTAGATCGCCCGTCAGGGCCAACAAAATCAAAAGACCCACCTAGCAAGCAAACGCTAAATCACATCACTAAACCAAGGAGTACGAGTCCAGACAAGTGCCGTGGGCCCACGCTGTGAAGCGCGAGTGCGTGTGGTCGTGCGCTAGCAGTCCGTGTCACTATCTACGATGTGCGATAAAGCTCGATATAAACAAATCCAGGGAATGACCCAAATATCTATTCGAATTGAATAAAGCGGTGAATATATAGTTCGAGCATGCATGAGAATAGAGAGAGAATCGAAATATATCATGCGTCAGGGGCTCCACAACTAGGGTTAAGGAAATCACCACACTAAAGCCTAGATAATAGCTAAAAAGTTCCTAAGCCAAGTGTTTTCGAAACCGATGGGGGTTGAGATGATGTGGAGAAGAATACTCGGTGCAAATTCTCGCCTTCCCTTTATTCTTGGCAAGAAGGAAAAAAAAATATTCACACGGGAATTTTTTTGGGTTTTGGGTATTTGTATTTTTTTTGGATTTTTGGCTATACAATTTTTTCTTTCTTTCATTTCTTTCTTTTCTTTTCCCTTCTTTTGGGTTTTTCTTTTCTTTTCTCCCTTCTTTTTTTTGAATTTTGGATATTGGGGTATATACATGTGTACTCTCCCAAGTGGGAGAACGGTGCACGACGAGGGGATTTGCACCAAGTAAAAAAAAAGAAGTCGGAATCTAAACACTTGGGCAAAGGAAACTATTCTCGCTAATTAGAGCATGGGCTAAATGGGTTATCCTAGTCCTTAATTGTGGAATCCCGACACATGCGAAATGAAGTATACGATATATATCTAGCATGCAGAAGCAGATAGGAGAAACAAATACCGCATATTCTAATCGAAGCATGATAATCTAGGGGTCATTACTGGACAGGTATATAAAGTAAAATCACAAAGTAGAATCACACCATAAGCTAGATACGACACACGACTCACATAAAAGCAAAGTGGACCCACGAAACGTGAAATGCAAGAGAACTTGAAATCCTAGGGTTAGTGAGTGTGATTATCGATGCTATGCTAGGTGTGTGTGATTTTGTGGCAATTCATCATTGGGTTCATCTCTAGGAGAAAGAGATAAAAAGAAGAAAAGAAAAATTAAAAACGCGATGAAAACGACACAAAAACGAAAAAGAAAGACTCAAACGACGCACAAAGTGCGACTCCCCCAAGCTGAAGCTTGCATTGCCCTCAATGCAATAAGAGTGAGTACAGGAGGGCAATGAAAATGGGGGGGGAATACGCACCGACACAAAAAGAAATGAAAAACATGGAAAAGCACAGATACAAAACTGAAAATAAAGAAAAATCAAAATCAAACCACACGACACGAAAATAGAAAAAGAGAGAAAAATCTCGAACAAACAACACGACACGACACGACACGATCAAAGCACACGACACGACACAACAAAGAGTAAAACAAGCACACACACACACAAAGAGAAAACAAAACACGAATACACAGCAAAACAGACTTCCCCCAAGCTAGTCATGACAATGCTAGCAATGAGATATTAACGTGAAGGTGCAGAAATATGCAAGGGGGATGTCAATCGGATTCGCTGGTACTAGAATGGTAGGGAGAGGGAGAGGAGGGTGGGGAATAGCGAATGAAAGAATCCTCAGAGGATGAGGAGGGTGTGCCTACAGGGGAAGGAGGGGCGACAGGCTGGAACACGGGTGGATTGATATGTACCGGTGGGTTGTGGTGGAGAATGATGGTACCAGGTGGGCCGACAGTTGGGTGCCAATTGGGAGGATCCAAGGGTGGTAGATGTACTAATGGAGAATACCAAGGATCCGGGTAAAACTCCCATGGTAGATGAGACGGGGGGTAGGGTAGCCACAAAGGTGCTAAAGGTGGCAGGATCGCGAAAGGAGTGCAGGTGGGGCTATAGAGATAGACTGCACGGTCTTCACCAAAGGGAGTGAGCATATTGATATCGATCAAGTAATCACGATCAATACGGCTACGCCCAGGCAAAATAGGGAGGTCGGGCGGCACTCTCAAAACACAGCTGACAATAAGAGTGATCATCCCACCACAACAGATGGATCCGGAATTAGCGCGGCTAACAGCAAAAATTTCGTGGATGATCCAATGAGCGGCGTTTATGGGCATAGGGATATGCCCAAGGACCCTGTCTTCGGACATGGCATAGAGAAAGAAAAGCTCATCCCTAGATATAGTGGACACATCCATCAGGGCGAAAACAGTGTTGGCGAGGATGCAATGGGCGAGGCGGTAACACGGGTGAATAATGTAGGAGGCAAGGGCCTCAGGTGGAAAGGCGGTGTACAGGGTAAATCGTTGCCAAACACCATCAGCCCGAAATTGAGAGTAGATGTCAGTTCGATTGTGGGTGGAATGTTCAGTATTAAGATCGGGGTGACGGAGATTAAGGATATTGTTCAACTCGATGAAACCCAGAGAAAAATCACAGTTGAAAGCGCGGAAGGAGAAACCCCAATCAAACACCTCGAGGGAACTGAGGAATTCAAGCGTGAGATTTCTGTGTGTGTGAGCATGGATGTAAGAAAGGGTATGGCACCCGATACAGTTGAAAATTCTGCCGACGCCGTTCGAAAGCCCTAGAGCTTCGAGTGTGGGGCGATCGGCAAAGAGTGTAGGTCGCATCGGGCGATGAAGTAGTGCTCGCAAACGGTCGGACTGTTCTTCAGTAGAAGGGTTTATGCCAAGGAAAGAGGGTGAAACGGGTCCGTAGAGCGGATCGCGGCGTGAAGATGAGGCAATCTCTTTCCCTTTCTTAGACATGGCGACTATGTGGGTGGCGAAAAGGAAAGTGGGAGCGTGTCTATGATGATTATAAAGCAGGTGAAGTAGGTATAACACCAATTCAGGACATTACAGATAAGGCAAGAGATGTGTAGAGTGGAAAGGTGTTACCCATCAATGTAGCAAGATCAAGCCCCCGGAGGACTCACGCAGTATAAGGAAGCGATTTGGGAAGCCTTCGCTCGCTGATCCGATGAGATATAGAATTTTCGAAAATCTGGGGCTAGGGTTAGGGTTTGGATGTTTGGTGAGTGAATGTAGTTAATGGGAAGGGGGTGATGGGGGGGAAGGTTTGAGAAATGAGTGAGGATGAGGGTTTAGGGGCAATGGGGTAGATGAGGGAGATCGATTTGGTAGATGGAGGGGGAGAGATCGCGCGACTGGAAGTTTGGGGGTCGGGTCGCGCGTACCGGGATATTTATAGGGGCGAAAGTCACCCGATCGGGTGATGTTTCACCCGATCGGTTGGATAAATTTTGAAAATATCTCGCCGGCCAACAGCTACATGTGAACCGACCGGGTGGGAAGTCACCCGATCGGTTGACCGCTTCCTAAATTTTTTTCCGAGAACATGTGTCATCTCACCCGGCCACTCACTCGACAGCAGTATTACTCAACCGATCGGTTGATGCGATCTCCAAATTTCCCGAAAGTTCAGCTCTACCCACACTATCAGCGACCCGGTCTCGGCTGTCTTCACCCATCCGATTGACCAATCCCTCAAAATTCCCGAGGGTTCCCCAGGTCACCCGGTCTGTTTACCCGGTCTCTTCTTTGCTCACCCGGTCGGTTCATTAGGCGGCAGACACGGTCGTTAGCTGATACATCCCAACCGATCGGGTGAGTTATCACCGGTCGGTTGGGGCCTTGTTTTCTGCAGAAACCCAAAAATCGCCTAAGTTTCACGACGGGAGTTGTTACGGCTGGAATTATTTATAAAAATAGATAAAATAAAGTTGAAAATAATCCTAAAAAATTGAAACAAAAGTTTAGAGCATGGGTTGCCTCCCATGAAGCGCTTTTGTTTAACGTCGTTAGCTCGACGCCTCAGGCGGTGGTCAATTACGATCCGGAGGATTAGAGGAAGAGTTGTCGGTCGTTGGGAGACCCACCGGAGGGAATTCTGGTTCTCCAACCGCATAGTGTTTCAGACGCTGTCCGTTGACTTTAAACGGCTCATCCCTTCCCATTATCTCAATAGCCCCATGCGGGAAAACCTTGGTGACACGGAACGGTCCCGACCACCTTGACTTGAGATTTCCAGGAAAGAGCTTCAGCTTTGAGTTGAATAGGAGAACCAAGTCCCCTTCTTTGAATTCCCTCTTCAAGATTCGCTTATCGTGCCACCGCTTCAGCTTCTCCTTGTAAATCTTTGCGTTCTCATAGGCATTGAGCCGGATTTCGTCGAGCTTGTTGAGTTGTAACTGCCGGTGCCCCCTACCTCCTTGGCGTCAAAGTTCAGATTCTTAATTGCCCAAATTTCCTTATGCTCCAATTCCACAGGCAGATGGCAAGCCTTCCCATAGACAAGCCGGTAGGGGGTCGTGTCGATCGGAGTTTTAAATGTCGTCCTGTAGGCCCAAAGCGCGTCAGGAAGTTTTGATGACCAATCCTTTCTAGAGTTGGCCACAGTCTTTTCTATTATGCTTTTAATCTCCCGGTTAGAGACTTCCGCCTGACCGCTGGTCTGCGGGTGGTAGGCACGCCCCACCCGGTGTTGCACCCCGTATTTTTTAAGAGAGCCTCGAATTTCTTCTCTATAAAGTGGCTCCCTCCGTCACTGATCAGGACACGAGGTACACCGAATCGCGGGAAGATGTTGCTTTTAAAGAATTTGGCCACCACTCTGGAATCATTGGTTGGACTGGCTATCGCTTCAACCCATTTCGACACGTAGTCCACCGCCACCAAGATATACTGGTTCCCTGAAGAAGAAGGGAACGGTCCCATGAAGTCCACTCCCCACACCTCGAAGATTTCCTCCTCCAGGATGTAGTATTGAGGCATCTCATTCCTTTTGGAGATATTCCCCGTCCTTTGGCATTTATCGCAGGCCTGGACATAAGCATGTGTGTCCTTGAAGAGTGTTGGCCAGTAGAATCCACTCTAGAGAATTTTTGCGGTGGTCTTGTAGGTGCTCGCATGCCCTCCACATTGCTAACCGTGGTAGTGGGAAATGATGGAGGTCGCCTCAGTTTCAGGGATGCATCTTCGTATCACCCCATCATTGCAGGTTCTGTACAGGTGGGGGTCATCCCAATAAAACTTGCGGACCTCATGGAAAAATTTCTTCTTCTGTTGAAAGCTCACATTGTGGGGGACGATGGCACAAGCCAGATAATTCGCGATGTCGGCGTACCAAGGGGTCCAGGAGGAAGAGACAGAGAAAAGATGCTCGTCAGGGAGCGAATCATCGATCGGCGTAGCATTTAAATCGAGGGTAGGCATCCTGGACAGGTGATCGGCAACAACATTCTCTGCCCACTTCTTGTCTCTGATTTCCAGGTCGAATTCCTGGAGGAGGAGAATCCATCTAATGAGCCGCGGCTTAGCTTCCTTCTTGCTCAATAGGTATTTAAGAGTCGCATGATCCGTGTGCACGATCACCTTGGCGCCAATGAGATATTGCCAGAACTTGTCCATGGCGTAGATGACCGCTAGCAATTCTTTTTCCGTGGTAGTATAATTTCTTTGGGCGGCATCAAGGGTTTTGCTCGTATAATATATGACATGAAGATTTTTATCCTTCCTCTGCCCCAAGACGGCACCAACCGCATAATCACTAGCGTCGCACATTAGCTCAAAGGGTAGATTCCAGTCCGGTGGCTGTATTATGGGCGCGGAAATCAAAGCTTGTTTCATGGCGTGGAAGGCCTCCATACACTCCTCGCTGAAGATGAAAGGCACGTCCTTCACGAGGAGTTGGGTCAGCGGCCTGGAAATCTTCGAGAAGTCTTTTATGAAGCGGCGATAAAATCCCGCATGTCCCAGAAATCCACGGACTCCTCGAAGATTGAGCGGTGGTGGAAGCTTTTCAATCACTTCAACTTTAGCCTTATCAACCTTGATTCCCCTTGAAGAGATGACGTGCCCCAGCACAACCCCTTCTTGGACCATGAAGTGGCACTTCTCCCAGTTTAGGACTAATCCCTTTTCTTGACATCTCTCCAGGACTTTAGTTAGATTATTGAGGCACGAGTCAAACTTAGTTCCATAGACGGAGAAGTCGTCCATGAAAACCTCCATGATGTCCTGGGAGTAGTCGGAGAAGATAGCGGACATGAGTCTTTGGAATGTAGCAGGGGCGTTACAAAGTCCGAACGTCATTATTCTATAGGCATATGTCCCGAATGGGCAAGTGAAAGTCATCTTCTCCTGGTCATCGTTATGAATAGGGATCTGAAGAAACCCTGAGTACCCGTCCATGAAACAGAAATAGTTATGCTTTGCCAGCCTCTCGAGCATCTGGTCAATGAAGGGGAGAGGGTAATGATCCTTCCTCGTTGCCTTGTTCAGCTTTCTATAGTCAATGCACATCCTGTACCCCGTGACGGTCCTCGTTGGTATTAGCTCGTTCTTCTCGTTGAGACCACCGTCATTCCTCCTTTCTTGGGTACGACATGCACCGGGCTAACCCAGCGACTATCGGAGATAGGGTATATGATGCCGGCATGTAGAAGCCTAACAATCTCCTTTTTTACAACTTCCATCATTATGGGATTTAGCCTCCGCTGCGGCTCAATCGAGGAGGCTTGCTCATCTTCAAGCAGAATTCTGTGTGAGCAGAGGCCTAAGCTAACCCCTTTTAAATCTTCAATTGCATATCCGAAAACTCCCTTAAACCTTTTTAAAACACCAAGAAGTCTGGTCATTTGGTCTTCAGGCAGTGAAGAGTTCACTATGACCGGCAGGGTCGAGCCAGCCCCCAAATATTCATACTTTAGCCACGGGGGTAACTCTTTCATCTCAACTTCGTGAGGCCCCGACGCATACTTCTCAAGCTGAGCATCCTCAAGGGAAAGGAGTTCTTCGTGGATTTCTTGGAAGCCAGCATCCTGAACCTCACTCCCAGCTGCGATTCTGCATGGCAAAGTCTCGCAGGGTATTGTGGGAACGACCGAGGAAGGCATTGGGTCTCTTTCAAGCTCATAATAATTGTCCGGGAAGAAGGCTTCTAAGTGAAAACAGGTTTCAACTGTCGATGGTTCCCCACAACTGTTTCAAGCTTCCTCATTGTCCAAAGATTCGGGATGCTCGATAGAAGTCTGCAAGGAATAGATCGGTTCCTGTCCAACGTAGCCCACAGACTCAGCCTGATGGTTCTCCTGACCAAACTCCGTGAACAACTCTTCCTCGCTAAATTCGGGGCTAGGAATGTCGATATACTCTACTTCACCATGAGGAAAGAGAGTTGCCATGGCAAGGTGCTCCTGCGTATCTTGATATCTCATCTGGTTTTCCACGGAGGCAGATAAAAGGGATAGTATATTCGAAGTATTCAAGGATTCTGCTAAGCTTCGTGCCTAACAGCGGATATGGTGTGAGTGATCCCAGATGTCTCCTGAAACCGCATGAAACATCCTCGTCGTGGGGCAAAGAACCTACAAGAAAGGATAGAGAGAGAACTGCACAAATAGCAAACACGTCAAAAGCACGGGTTGCATAAACGGGAACCGAAGGTAGCGACGGTAGCTCGACGATTCAGTCAATTAGTACTATACAATTACTATCTACAATATGTACAAGTGAAATTGAAAAGTGTAGAGTGCGAAAATTATCGTGAGGTAGGGATGTGAGCTAGACACTGGGGTTCATGAAATCCTAAAATTACAAGCACGTTGCCTCCCCGGCAACGGCGCCATAAACTTGACGTGCCCCCGGTTTGCAAGCCGCAAATGGCCGGGGGACCCGGTGGAGGTTTAGATATTTGTAACCGCAAGCGCACGGTGTTGTAGTGTGGCTTAGGGGTCGAACACAGGGAGGCGAGGATGTGCTTGTGTCAAAGAGGATTAAAATCATCCCATGGGCGAGCTAGCCCGGATCAATTAAGGGGTTGTCACGGTAAAAGAATGCAAGGTATAGACAATATGAGGGAAAAACATGGGACTCTGGTTTCGACCCCAACGAGCGACTCTCGCTGATACGGCCTACGGGTAGGATGGCGATCAGAATTAGGGTCTAATGGTGAGACGTTGCCTCTAAAAGTGGTACCGGCATCCCATGGGCCCGATATTCTGGTCGATGCCCAGGATGATACGCCGGACTTCCCGGGTTCGATCAGTGGGCACTCCCGTGTCCATTAACACTGATCGACTCCGGGAGCACTAAGCTCGCAACGATAACTCCCAACGTCTCATCCTGCCGCTCCCGCGCGCTAGGATTCGGTGTCTACGCTAAGGGCGAGAGCTATGGCTAGGGAGTCAACCGCCAAGTTTATTCCCCCTTGGCCCAACGGTCAAAGGCGGTCTTTTTCCCGCCGATGACAATAAAACACCCCGCATAACCGTTAGATTCCTAATCCCTATCGATTTCCTAACCCTATGGACGCATCAGGAAGAGCCCCCGAAGGGGTTTCCGCCAAAATCCCGGATTAGGGAACTACTCACAAATATTCATTAAAAAGAGATCTAAATGAAAATGGACCGTCAAAATCATAATCAGACAATAGAAATGCAATGGTAGTAAAGCAATTAAGATAATACTAAAGTTTTACAAAGCTCCGAAAACTTACAAAAACTGGAGAATTACAGCCGTCACAAAATGAAGAAAACAGTAAAAAATAACCAACTCCCGAATCTGGGAAACCTAGGGTTCTATTTATAGAAAACGACATCACCCGATCGATTGACAAGTCAACCGATCGGGTGAACCGCTTCACAAAATTACAGCACAATGCGGGGGTTTCACCCGGTCAGTATGAACCGGTCGGTTGGAACTTGGTGCGGTCCGTTGGATCTTGGTGCCGACCGGTTGGATCTTGGTGCGGACCGGGTGAGGAGACCGGTTGGATCTTCGAGTCTTGGCTGTTGAAATTCAGCTACAGGTGAACCAATCGGGTGAAGGTCACCCGATCGGTTGGCAATCAGTTTCGAATATCCAGAGACTTTGAGCTTTTGACCTGGTCACTGAACCGACCGGGTGACTTCTCGTGAGCTCCAAGCTGCGCCCA
Organism: Scilla litardierei; assembly: GCA_030789695.1. Classification (NCBI taxonomy): domain Eukaryota; kingdom Viridiplantae; phylum Streptophyta; class Magnoliopsida; order Asparagales; family Asparagaceae; genus Scilla; species Scilla litardierei. Next base: position 77,199,112 of record CM061136.1, read on the forward strand.
GGTGGTGCACGCGTGCATCACCCGATCGGTTGGAGATGACCAACCGACCGGGTGAGGGGCTGAAAGATGCAATCTTCGTCGTTTGACCCCCTGGATCACGCGTGACTCCTCCCGTTGCTCCGGGGACACATGATATCATTGTTTTATGCCCCAAATGCCAGTAAACCCCTGCAAAACACGGAAAACACGGAAAAGTGAAAGAAAACAAGAAAACACAAGAAAACACGAGAAAACGAATAAAAGATGGCGGTAAAATACGGAAAAACACGGAAGAAAACGTGCGTAAATATATGAAATATAAACGCATGTCAGGAAGCAACCTAGCAGTTCTAAAATGTGCGATGACATGGCAGTTTAATGCATGGATGCAATAAGTGAGACAATGCAATACGTATGACATGGCAGCAAGTATAACATGGCAACAAGTATAACATGGCAACAAGTATGACATGGCAGCAAGTATAACATGGCAACAAGTATAACATGTCAACAAGTATGACATGGCATGGGTAGCATAGTTACTAAAACATTCACACGGATTTTACAAGTCAAGTAAACATGTCGTGCTCAGAGTTTACGCCTTACAGCTGAAGTGGCTGTACGGGCACACTTCTACGCTGAGTGGTCGCTTAACCCTACACCTCCACGTGTAATCGGGCATTGGCTTTTGACCAACACATGTAGCCCGCTTCTGGATCACGAGCCAGGAAGTGTATCTGGCATAGGGTTGTGCCTGCAACGCAGGTGCCTAGCCTCAATAAGTTGGGCATTGGCTTTTGACCAACACATGTAGCCCGCTTCTGGATCACGAGCTAGGAAGTGTATTTGGCATAAGGTGTGCCTGCAACGCAGGTGCCTAGCCTCAACAAGCAAGTACAAGTAGCGTGTGCTACGAATGCAACATTCAAGCATGGATTGACATCAGAATGCATGGCATGGCATGGGTACAATTAATGTGCGTACAGATAAGGAAATTAAACGTGACAGGCATGGCAGCGCAAAAGTAAAGATCGTACAGATATGGAAATTAAACGTGATAGGCAAAAATGCATGAATGACATGGCAGGGTGACGATCTAGCTTCGTTGTCAAGCTAGATCTTAAAGTTGCGTCTAGGCGATTTATCATTTCGTCGCCTAGTCTCTTTTACGATAAAAACGGGGAATGGCCTAAAACATGGCCTAAAGCACGAATTGGCAGGTTTCACTTGCCTGTAATCAGTCGTTCTGAAAATACCGTCCAATCAGTCCAGTCTACCTATGTGCTCGGATCCATCAACCTATAGTCCCAATTAAATTATCTTTATTAGTGATTTACTAGACAATTAAAATACCGATTTTTATCTTGATTAGCATGCATGGGTTGGAGGTCCTAAGTGTTGAAAAAGTTACCCTTACACGACGCGAGAGCTACACTGGCGTCGGGTAGCGACGCCATGGGTTGGAATAATAGAACGCGCTCCTAGTCCAGATTCCAAAATAGATTCCTATGATCGCCAATACTTGGATAGCGACCAGATCAATGAGCAAGATTCCAAACAACGAGCAAGAGATCGGTAGACGTTTTTTACGGTTCCCGGGAAGCCGTAACAACGAACCGGGACGAACGGGTCGACGTACACGGAGACTACGACGTTGAGCATCGTAAGGGACGATCGTGACGTCAGAAAACACCCCTAGGAGAGGTAGAGGGCTGTTAGAAGAACCCCACAGTGAGAGGAAGCGACGAGATCACAATGACATGTCGTTACGTCGTTATACACGCGTAACAACGAGAGGGCTTGCTGTTTCAGATCAATGGCGGCCTGAGGGATGCCGTCAACGCAGTAGGGGGTCTAGGGGTCGACAGGGACATCGGTGGGCGCAGGCGGCGACTGCGACAGTGGCGACAACGACGAGCTGCGGCTGCTGCTGCGATTTCTACAGCGGAAAACAGGACCGCGGGGGCTTTTGCAGCGCTTGGAGGGGTCGACGGGGTTGATCTAGAGGACGGGAGAGGGTCGGAGAGGCGAGCTGACGCGGGGCGACGCCGTGCTGCTCTGCCTGACGGCGTAGATGGCCGCAGTGCACAGCTGCTTGGGCGGAAGACGTCGTGGGGAGGAGGAGGAGGTCAGGCGAGGGGTTAAGGCCGCCGACGGGGAGAGGCAATGGTCGGAGAGGAGGGGTTAAGGCCGAACAAGGTGAACAGTGCCTGGAATCTCGCGAAGAAAGAGCGAGGGTGGCGGCTCTCGTGTGTGATGCTGGGAGAAAAACCCTAGGTTTTAAAACTAGGTTCCCTAGGGTATTATTAGCTAGGGTTACATGAGGGGTAGGCCCACGTGAGCAACTCGGTCTCATAGGTTTAGTGTTTTATTTTTTTGAAGGCTGCTGTGTGTGGGGAAAATAGGGCCTAGGGTTATTTTATGTTAGCTTTAGGCTTATAGGTTAAGTGCTGCTTGTAGATAGCCCATGGGTTTATTATATAGGAAAAAATTGGGTGAGTATTGCAAGGTACAGAACTTGTCTCTTTGGGTTTATAAGTATTAGCCTAGGGTATTATCATAAAATGTGTTGGGTGATTGAGTATAGGGTGTGTGTGGCCAAAACCAAGAATGGGTTGAGTCAACTTGATATATGATGTATAATATAATAATAATTATATTAGGGGACATAAGCCAATTGAACTTAGGGTTAAACCGATATCTAAACTGGGGAAAAAGTGAAAGTAGGTCCAACGAAGCTCGAAAATTATGAGATAAATACTATGGTGACCGTATTGACGAGAGAAACAAAGCAGAGAAGACGGATCATAATTTTGACGACGAGAAACGAAACTAAAAATAGAAAGGCCTCAAGACAAAAGTGAAAATCGCGACGTCTCATCAAACAAAGTCAAATCGTGGGAGAACGACCCGTGAAATGACGTTCCAAATTAATTCCACAATTTAATATTCTTCGCGAGGGTCACAACGGCATATCACACAATAGGGTTCGGATACAAACAAGATCTAAAATAAATACGTGCACGAACAAGACTATGTGCACGACGAAGCGTACAAAGGATACGTGGTCCAAAGGCGACAATAATCTCAAGTTGGGCACACGTCGGGGGTTGGCTTGCTAAGGATGCAACCAATGTGCTACGGCCCTATCGACTCAACGGCACGACCCACATACAAAGCAACAAAACTAATCAGGTACCCGTAATTGCTTTACGCACAGCCGTATAACGAATAGTGAGTACATGCCGTGACATCCTACCCACGTTAGAATAAAGTCCATCCTCAGACTTTCTAACTATAATTATATCTCTAGCCAGACTAGTAGCTATCCCAATCACATCACATTATAATTCAAACCAGGTATAGTCATTACAAGTGCTTATATATGCACTAGTTAGTCAAACATTAACACTACTATCATGTATATATTCATGCACATTAAATACTTATACCTATCATAGTCAGTCAAATTCATACACGTATTTCAATCATTCATATAGTCACGTACATCATTATATAACTATTAAACACTTATTACATTCCATGGTACACATACTCGTAAACAAATATTTAGTTCACACCAGCAAATACAATCGTAGAACTCCACGTATAGATAACTACCTATGCACAAAACAAACACTGGTATACTACTCCCTAATATCTCCTAGTGTACATCCAATGCCAACATATCAACACAAGTAACCACACCACTCAACATTAAATCATGTTATTATATCTAAGATACACTTACCACTACTATAATTTCACAATTATATAGTCATTCAAATGCATGCAAATATTTCACCATATATCCACATCACATACGGTCCTATAACTATATTCACGACACGTCACACATACCATACTCATCAATACCTATAACTAAGCACATACTTACCCATGCATGGTGCACACCCACACACGCTAACATTTCATTCATATATACCAATCATACCACTATATACTCAGCACATCTACACACCTAGTTTAGCTAGTACGCATACGTTCACACATGCATGTCCTTAGTAAATGACTATACCACAAACCGACACCTATAACTATATACTGGTTTAGCGACCCACAATCAAGTGCGTAACACAAACAGGCACAAACAATTCTATCACTATACATACATCATCCATCGCTATATTCATGGTACTACACGTAAACCACAGACATATGTAACAATATACTTAGAGTATACCCACTCAAGCTTGAGTGAGACTCAAAACACATATCAGAATACTCTATATACGTAACACAGTATCTATACCTATACCAATACCACTCTAATGTATACACATCTACCATAACCATATACATACCATAATGTCAATCATACTTAATATTTAGTCAGGTAACACCCACATAGTTCAATCACTTTATATAATATTATAGACATCAGCACACGTAATAATTATAATACCCTCCCTAATACACGCATTCATCGTATAGTCACACACATGTAACATATATATTCACACCATATCCCTCCACCTATAATTAGTATACCAACACATCTACTTATCCATACATAGTTAAGATATGCCATAATCGTGTATACCTCATGGTATACGCGCATACAACATCCCGTAACAGCAAGCAATACCAATCAAAATTATAATCCTACTACCATACGTGTATCACATATATACTCATGCAGTAAATACATAACTACTTATGTCTAAGCACAATACATATCTACGTACGAGCACACACTTTACACGTACTAACATATAGGTCACATAATAGGCCTACTCACTTAACTATAAGTACACCCATTATCATTACACCTAACATTCACCTGACTTACTTACATACATACATATCAAGCATTCACAAGTATTCACAAGTATCTTCAAACATACATACATATCAAGCATTCACAAGTATCTTCAAACATATATACATACATACATACATACATACATACATACATACATACATACATACATACATACATACATACATATCAAGCATTCACAAGTATCTTCAAACTTCATACACTACTAGTTTATACTCCAATACAATTTTCAATATATATACAGACATTCCTAAAGTGTTATAGCTACCCAAACATATATAACTAATATCATCCATACAACTTCATATACATCATGAATAACACTGAGTATGTATATATCACACAATAAGCAAACATTAATATACTACAGGGGAGTACATTCATACGTGAGTGGTACGCCGGGGTTCACACACACGGGTCCACACACTCCACCTATATGCATGCACCTCCACGACATAACAACTTATACTAATGGGCCCACCAAGCTATACTAAGGTTGACACAGGAAACGACAAGCACTAACGGCTAAACAATAGGAATGAAACCGAAGCCAAAGCGTAACGAAGGAAGATCGAAAAGCACGAGTTCAGATAGGACGAAGGTAAGGAGACAGCTTGGTTAGGTGAATCAGGGGTATAATTGTGAATGTTTAGGTGGGAAAATAAAAATGTAATGATGCTCCGTTAGGTTACGGAAAAATAGTGTGTAAAAGATATAAGTTAAAATACGAAGAGTACAAAACCGGTCGTACCTCAAAAGTTGGAGTTCTCTTATGCATATAAAATATTGGTGGCCGATAAAAAGAGTTGTTCGAAATAAGTTTGAGTCGTATATACATAATAAGAAGAATGGTTTATTAGCTTATTGAAAATCATTATAAGGAAGAATAAAACGTTCATACGAACATTAAGGACATAAGTTAGAAAATATTGTGCGGTAGTAATTTAATAATTTCGGCAAAAGTTTCGAAATTTAAAGAATGAAATCAGATCAACTATAGTGTAAAGAATTTAAGCTCATGCTAAATGTTTTCCAAGTCTTAAAACTGGAGAGAAATTTCAAATAAATAGTATTGAAAATACTTTTAAAGAAACCCGGATTTGCTAAACGAACTGATTTACACAAAGATCTTAAAGTACGAGTACCACGAACCTAGAACTGATATATTAAAAATAATTGAAGTTCTATTTATCTTGGAAGATATTCTAAAGTATATATATGGTAAATGGTTAAAATGAATTTCGTAGTTTAGAAAAAAATGGTATATAGAACTATCAAAATAGTAATAAAGTTTTAAAACCAAAATGCGAGAAATATTGGTTAGCAAATAGCTACGAGATAGTAATTAAAAAATTACAACCAATAGACTCCAAAATCTACGAAAGGATTTTAACTCAATCGAATAGTGATGAATTAAATATTTAAGAAGAGGGTTTTTTTAAAAAAAACAACAATTAAACTGAGCGAAAACTTTTAATAAGGAAAAATCGAAATTGACTTTGAAGGATTAAAGATTTGCAACGGAGAAAATTCGAAAGATTAACGATAATCGCCATGAGGCGATCACGTGAAACGAGGGCAAGAATAAGATCGCGTGGTCTTATACAAAATACGCCTAGGATATGACTCATGAAACTCTACGGGGAACTCCTACGGTCGACCAACTAAAGATTAGGAAACTAGCGCTAAGATTTTCTAAGGGTCTAGACTGTAATGAACTGCGTCCAGCTTGGCCCGAAATCGATGAACCCAAGCGAACGACTAAAGAATTTCTAGAAGTCTAATATGGTCAGAGCTAGGCAAGAACCACTAAGGTAACTCCTAAGACGATTATATAAATCTCTAGCATGTGGTCTAGCTAACAATCAGGGACCTCTAACTAGCAAGTACAGACGTCTAACTAAGTCTTACTAAAGTCTTGATCTAATGGATTCCCTACTAAGCTGAGACAGATGTTCGAGCATCACGTCTACCAGCCACCAAAGACATAGGAAACGATAAAAAATTAGACTCAGGGCTTATGATTTGGATGTTTTAATTTATTTAATGGACGTTCTATAATTATTATCGTTGTTCCGATAATTCGCAGTTGCAGTGACCTGCATGGGCCACCAATAAAACCTGTCACGACCCGCTTCCCTAAAATGGAGGCGAGGCGTGAGAAGTCTGCTCAGACTTGGAGCTGTGAGGCTCCAGTCTGTAAAGCGTCTGGAATAACCAAGTATAGGTCCTTGCAAATGCGAAACAGAACAAAAATAATAATAAAGAAAAGAGACAAAAAATATTATTCCAATCTCAGAATGTCCACAATAAACTCCAACATCACAGAAAAGCCACCAGGCTAAAAAGAAGAGTCTAAAAGGTCCCAGCATGGCCAACAGAAAATAATCAAACGTACAGAAGAAAGGTGCCACACACCGACAAACTAACGATAACTAAACAGAAGCAACACCGAAGAAGTCTCTACGACTGGTCGTCGGTGTCCTCGCACTCTACGTCAATGGTGGACCCAGGCTCAATGTCAACAAATGCCTCGTCCTCAGGAACGGACTCTGGCTCAGCAACTAACATGCGACACCCAAAAGAGACGAGGGCGCATGTCAGCAAGTCTACAAGAGACTTGTGCAAGGAAACTAAAAGAAGGAAAGCAACCTAGCAGGTCTAAAATGTGCGATTACATGGCAGTTTAATGCATGGATGCAACAAGTGAGACAATGCAATAAGTATGACATGACAGCAAGTATAACATGGCAACAAGTATAACATGGCAACAAGTATGACATGGCAGCAAATATAACATGGCAACAAGTATAACATGGCAACAAGTATGACATGACATGGGTAGCAAAGCTATTAAAACATTCACACGGATTTTACAAGTCAAGTAAACATTTCGTGCTCAGAGTTTACGCCTTACAGCTGAAGTGGCTGTACGGGCACACTTCTATGCTGAGTGGTCGCTTAACCCTACCCCTCCACGTGTAATCGGGCATTGGCTTTTGACCAACACATGTAGCCCGCTTCTGGATCACGAGCCAGGAAGTGTATTTGGCATAGGGTTATGCATGCAACGCCGGGTGCCTAGCCTCAACAAGTCGGGCATTGGCTTTTGACCAACACATGTAGCCTGCTTCTCGATCACGAGCCAGGAAGTGTATTTGGCATAGGATTGTGCCTGCAACGCATGTGCCTAGCCTCAACAAGCAAGTACAAGTAGCATGTGTTACGAATGCAACATTCAAGCATGGATTGACATCATGATGCATGGCATGGCATGTGTACAATTAATGTGCGTACAGATAAGGAAATTAAACATGACAGGCATGGCAGCGTAAAAGTAAAGAGCAGACAGATATGGAAATTTGACAGGCAAAAATGCATGAATGACATGGCAGAGTGACAGATCTAGCTTCGTTGTCAAGCTAGATCTTAAAGTTGCGTCTAGGCGATTTATCATTTCGTCGCCTAGTCTCTTTTACGCTAAAAACGGGGAATGGCCTAAAACATGGCCTAAAGCACAAATTGGCAAGTTTCACTTGCCTGCAATCAGTCGTTCTGAAAATACCGTCCAATCAGTCCAGTCTACATATGTGCTCGGATCCACCAACCTACAGTCCCAATTAAATTATCTTTATTAGTGATTTACTATGCAATTAAAATACCGATTTTTATCTTGATTAGTATGCATGGGTTAGAGGTCCTAAGTGTTCAGAAAGTTACCCTTACACGAAGCGAGAGCTACACTGGCGTCGGGTAGCGACGCCAGGGGTTGGAATAATAGAACGTCATCCTAGTCCAGATTCCAAAATAGATTCCTATGATCGCCAATCCTTGGACAGCGACCAGATCAGCGAGCAAGATTCCAAACAGCGAGCAAGAGATCGGTAGATGTTTTTTTACGGTTCCCAGGAAGCCGTAACATTGAACCGGGACGAACGGGTCGACGTACACGGAGACTACGACGTTGACCGTCGTAAAGGACGATCGTGACATCAGAAAACACCCCTAGGAGAGGTAGAGGGCTGTCGGAAGAACCTCACATCGAGAGGAAGCGACGAGATCACAACGACGCGTTCTTACGTCGTTATACACGCGTAACAGCAAGAGGGCTCACTGTTTCAGATCAATAGCGGCCTGAGGGCTGTCATCAACGACGTAGGGGGTCCAGGGGTCGATAGGGACGTCGGTGGGCACGGGCAGCGACAGCGGCAGTGGCGGCAACGACGAGCTGCGGCTGCTGCTGTGATTTCTGCGACGGAAAACAGGGCCGCGGGGGCTTTGCGGCACCTGGAGGGGTCGACGGGGTTGATCTAGACGACGGGAGAGGGTCGGAGAGGCGAGCTGACGCGGGGCAGCGCCGTGCTGCGCTGCCTGACGGCATAGAAGGCCGCAGTGCACGGCTGCATGGACGGAAGACGTCATGGGGGGGAGGAGGAGGTCAGGCGAGGGGTTAAGGCCGCCGATGGGGAGAGGTAATGGTCGGAGAGGAGGGGTTAAGGCCGAAGAAGGTGAAAGGCGCCTGGAGTCTCGCAAAGAAAGAACGATGGTGGCGGCTCTCGTGTGTGATGCTGGGAGAAAAACCCTAGGTTTTAAAACTAGGTTCCCTAGGGTATTATTAGCTAGGGTTACATGAGGGGTAGGCCCACGTGAGCAACTCATTCTCATAGGTTTAGTGTTTTATTTTTTTGAAGGCTGCTGTATGTGGGGAAAATAGGGCCTAGGGTTATTTCATGTTAGCTTTAGGCTTATAGGTTAAGTGCTGCTGGTAGATAGCCCATGAGTTTATTATATAGGAAAAAATTGGGTGAGTGTTGCAAGGTACAGAACTTGTCTCTTTGGGTTTATAAATATTAGCCTAGGGTATTATCATAAAATGAGTTGGGTGATTGAGTATAGGGTGTGTGCGGCCAAAACCAAGAATGGGCTGAGTCAACTTGATAT